>CM076572.1:114782229-115163312 GCA_034641835.2 Pinus albicaulis
TTGCTTTGTTAGAATCGATTTTTTATAAGCCTCCCATTGACGCTTGTTTCGCCTCATTTGGTCAACTGGTTTAAAAATGGTACTCCTTTAAAGTCCCATCATTTATCTAAGTCTAGGTTAAAAATGCTATTTTTATTCTTTTTATTTATTTTCGGAGTGGCTGTAGTTTAGAAAATTTCATAACTAAACTAAACATCATTAAAATAAAACCAAAATAAAAAACTGATATTTAACATTAAATTTTGAGATTAACTAAATTAATTATTATAATAAAATATAATTAATTTAATTAAAATTAAAACTTAATATTAAAAATATATATAAAAAATAAAATAAAATAAAATTGACATCGCATATCGCAATATCGCAATATCGGATCCATCGCAATTTTTTAAACATGCACATTTGAAAATCCCTGATCCAAGGTTCTTGCGATATGCGATGTGTTAAAAGTTTTTAATATAAAGTTTTTTGTTTTACCCCTTATGCCTCCCGTACCTCCACCTCACTCACCCTCACGTCACCCTCACCTCACACTCTACTCACCATATCCCTCCATAATCTCACATATATGAATTAATGGGTGTAAATTGATTTCAATGGTTTGTTTAATGGAGTTTGGGTTTGGATTGATTCCAATGGTTTGTAAATTAATTTTTATATTTTTATATTATAATAATTATATTATAATTATAATGTTTATTATAATTTTAATATAATTTGAATTATAATATTAATTATATTTAAATTAACTTTTTCAAATCATTTGTATATTAATTTAATTTTGTAACTTAATTAATTTCTAAATTAGATGATAATTAATTAGAATTAATTGTTAGTTAGTTAATAATTAATTTAGAATTAATTATTAGATAATTATAATCTAATTTAGGATTAAATTTCTAATTAAAAATTCTGATTTTTAGCCCAGCAACAGAATTTCCAGAATTATGCCAGTTTTGACTCATCAACTTTGGAGGCTCATAGATTGAGTTATACTTGGCCAAATAAGGCCCAGGACGGCTCATTGGAAAGATAAAATCAAGGAGAACATTTCTGAGGAGGTTCCACTAATAGATTTGGTCATTAATTGGGTCAAAAATCATGCAGAAAATTAAGCTCCGAATTTCTAAAGCAAAATCAATTTTCTGATTTATTTTCTGCATTTTCATTTGTCCAAGCCTCTTCTAATTGTAGATTCGCTCATCAATGATATCTTTGGCCAATTAAACTATCCTAGGCATTAATAGAGAGCTTATATTTTATTTTCAATTATTTATTTAAATTAAATTTGATTGGATTTGTTTTAATGCCAGAAATGGTATTTTGATTTTATTTTTACATTTTAATTCATTTTGATTTCTTTTTGCAGGAAAACAATAGAAGATATATGGAGAAAAAGACTTCAATCAATAAGAATTCTCCAGCAATTAAAGATGGGAATTTTGAGCAAATAAAATTGGATTGGGCAGATTTCTCTTCAACAAACTTTCATCTCAAGGGTTCCTTCGCAAAAATTATAAATAACAGATTGCAAAATGTAATAGTGGCTGCTCTCCTCTGCAATTCTAGAATTCTAAAAGCACTTTTGTAATAGGGATTTAGAGTTGTAGGTGGGAGGAGTGGAATCTCAGATCTGGGGATTATTGAGGTTTTTATTTTACATCCTGAGTTATGTACAATGAACAGAGTTTGCAATATTGTAGCTCTGATTTTGAAAGCAGAAGCTTAGGCATTGTAAAGGACTACTAGAGACCGGAGCTGGAGAAATGGATTCAATAAATTGGTATTTCGAATACTATTATTTTAAATGCTGGTTTTATTTTATGATAATAGGAATGGTGTCAATTTACTTACATATTTGTGCACTTTTGTCGGTATGGGTAATTTGATTCTATTTTATGTTGTTATTTATCTCTGCTCTTATGGGCTGAATCCTGATTTTTGAGTAACTATTTACTCATAAATCTGTCTTTTAATATTGGATTAATAAATAGTGATATGTTGTGAACTTTTTCCGCATATTATTGTTTAATAATTCAAGTTACTGATTAAATGATCAATACCATTTTGTGAACTATTTCCTGAGTGTTGTTGATTGATTATTTCAGTTAAAAGGTCTCAATAGGATGTGTTTTGCTATCCATAATTTCAGTTAATTGAACTATTTCATTAAATTGATATTCATTATAAACAAGACATATTTCAATCTCAATATTTTAAATACCTACTCTTGGTTGGGTTAGATTTATATCTGCCTAATTGAGATAGGATTAAGATAGTTCATTTTGCTTGCATCTTAGAATAAGTTTGCATTTAGATTAATTTCTACATTCTTTTAAGTCCTCTTTCCAAAGAGGCAAACTTTAGTAGTGGATTGGCTGAGCCCTAAATCAGCTTAAGGATCACTTTCTTGCCTGATCAGCAAGAAGGTTGATCTGATGTCTCTTTTCCATTGGTGAATGAAAGTCATATTTTAAAGCCATTGGAGATTGAGAGAAGGTAACTGGACCTAGTTGAACCAGTTGGAACCACCATTCCAAACGGAAAAGGAGCTACTTTAAGGTCCGGACCGGGTGGTCATCCCCCATGTTGTTGCAACGATTTTCGAGGCTTCAACATTTTGGCGCTAGAAGGAGGGCCTAAAACTTGTTGTCTGTTGGAGTCTTTTCAATTTTAACATTTTATTCAATCACGATGGCTCCTCTTAAACTTCCAATTTGGAGTTGTATCCATGGACGTGCATCTTCCAATACTCCACCCGAAGTGGTAAGACTCTTGTCTCAGGTAAAATTCAATGGTAAGAGAAATTCTTCTGTTTTTAATCATGTCCTTCAATTTATTCAAAATGTTTCAAATTATTATTTTCAAGGAATTGATGAAGGCATCTTATGCAGAATTTTTACTCTCACATTTGGGGCAGAAGCCAAAAACTGGTGTAGAACTCTTCCGGTTGCCTCAATTCACAGCTAGGATCAATTTGTTACAATTTTTATTTGTATATTTGACAGCTATAATTATGATCAAGTATATGATGAAATTGAATATCTACGAACATAAAATGAATCTGTTAGAGATTTTAATATTCGATTTCATTTGAATTGTTTAAAATTTAATGTCAAAGATGAACCTATGAAAGAAGAATCACTAGATTGGTTTGAACATAATTATTCTCTTCCCCCTAGTCCCGATCCATATGAAATTAGTTCAAGCTTTGTTCCATCCCCTTCTAACATAAATGAGAATTCCAATTTGGGTGTGAAAATAAATTGTGATGAAGAGGTTTCACAAAGCTTGGAAAATATTTCTAATCAAATGCAAGAAGACAACAACAACAATTTTGGAGAAAGACCTGCATTAGAATCTGAAATTTTCTCTGCATTAAATTCAGAAAATCAGATTGCAAATCAGCAAGTGCAAGCAACAATCAAAGTAAATAATAGCATGCAAACTGTTGTACAAATTTCTGAATCTTTTCATGATGAGAAAATGCTGAAATCAGAGCAGCAAAGCAATCTTCTTCAAAAAAGCATGAGTACGCAAAGGAATGATTTAGAATCTGAAATTTACAATGAGCATAATGTACAAGAGTTCTCAAACCGAAAGATTTTTAAATGCATTATTTCAGATTCACATTTTTCCCTTTATCTTGATATTTTTTATGATGGTAAATTTTCCCCTCTTGGTATTAATGATATTTCAGAAATTAAAGAGGATGATTTAAATAAATTACCAATAAATTTTTATCAAGATAGAGAAACAATAATTGATCACTCTTTTTCCATTAATGAACATAAAATTCTTGTTCCTCCTTGTTTGGATATATTGGATGAGATTGAAGGGAATTCTAAAGAATCTTGTGAAGTCATTTATGATAATTACTCTGACATAGAAGATGTTGATTTCTATTTTTCTCAAGAGAATTCTCATGATAAAATTCAAATAACATCTGAGAATGAGGAACATTTCAATTTAGAAATTATTCCAACTAATCCTCACTCTAAAGCAGATAATCATCTTCATGATTTCACTATTAGAGAAAATATTCCAATTTATGATTCATATCATGATCAAGCTTTCATTCCTGTTCATAATCATAAATCTCTTTCTAATTCACAAGTTGGAATTCGAAATTACTCAAATTCCATAATTCTGGCCAATCCTTGTGAAAAAAAATTTATTTCAAAACAATCCCAATTGTGCTGTAACATTAGTTGTAACAATAGTGATTTCATTTTATTTTTGTTTCCTCACTTATTTTGTATTAAATCAGATTTATTTTCAGATTTTATTTTTCAGATTTTTGATACATTACGCTGGCATATTGAGCACTTTATTATCAAACATTCAATTGATACATTGCCCTATTGGAAAATTGAAGTTTTATATTATAATCAAAAGCATCAAAAGATATTTCAATTTCAATTTCAATCAATGCTAATGTTTTATCAAAAGATTCTATCTTCTCAAAGGCAATATCAAAAAGAGAATGTAGTTTTAGAAGTCAGCCAACAATCCAATTTAATTAATAATTTTCCATTTCATTTGAAAGATTTCCATCCATTTTTCATTAATTCATTTGAAAAATATTTGGAAAATTTTCCTTCATGGAAGATTGTCAATAGCTTAACATTTACACATAACACTAATAGTTTCTTCCAGGCCTTTGAATCTAAAAGCTCATATCCACAATCTGGCCTTTCATCTCCTCTTTTGAACATTTCCCAATTATTAATAGAAATCCATCCAGATTTCTATGATCCAATTGGTATTCAATTGGAAAGCAAATTTCATGAGAAGGAAATTTTAGATAAGCTTCTAACAATAGTTGTACATTCTGATTTCAGGTTTAATTTTCTTAGTTCAATTAGATTTGTATTTTTATTACTAACGTTTGAATTGTACATACATGTGGGGATTAAAATGAAAAAATGGTTACACTGGAAATATGACTATACCTAGTCATTTTTCAAGTATATGGTTAGAATAGGAGTAGAGTTAATGTAGTTGATTTATTTTCAACAGTTCTGTAGATTAAAAATAAAAAAAAGAAATCAACCATTTTCATACATGTTCAGTGAAAACATTTTCTCCCAATCGAAAAATTTTAATTCTTTCTTTCCTTTTTAAATTTCTTAAAGAAATACCTCTACTCTGTCTATTTTGAATAATGTCTTGATTAAATTCAATTAAGGTTGCACTTGACATCAATCGCCTCAAAGCCACTTTTCTTAATTTTGGGATTTCCTTCTAAGATTTTCTTTTGAAATTTATATGATAAAAGTTTTGAGGATATAAAAGCTTCATGATCTCATTATCCCATGAAATGTATGATTGTCTATGATAAGCTTAATTCTGACTCAATCATTATTATTCAGTCTAACCTTTCGTGGTAATCATATGAAGTTCATATTATCTTCCTAGAAATTTGCTAAGCTGACCTTAAGGATGCCCATTTTGCTGTGTGCACACATTCAAATCTGTTTTGACATTTTTCCACAATTAGTGGCTTTATCCCATTCGGACCTTTAGTTTATTATCTTATGTTGTAATATGCATCATATTTATTTACTAAAGGCATTATTGAACAGTCACTATAACAATACAGATTTTTCTCAAGTTAATTCGGAATGAGCAGAGGTAATAAATTGTTGTTTCAATTCAAAAGGGAAGACTATTTTCATATTTATTTCTAGTAAATTTTATATTTCCTGAATATGAACAAGCAGATTTTATTTAGGTTGATTGCTCACTCTGATTTAGAATAAATGATGAGATGATTTTGAACAAAGGAAAAATTTTGATAAATTGAAGGAAAAATTTGAAGACTCATGAGGTAAAAAAACTACAGAGAATTTCCTTCCATGTACGCATTCACAAGTTGATTCTCATCTATTATTAGTTTCTCTTTTTCTTAGTTCATTTTTTATTTTTGTTTTGTTTTATTTGCAGGTTTTCATTTGTTTTCAAAACTTGAAGTAAGCAGCAAACCCATTTCAAATTTGCAATAGGTTCAGGGAAATTTTATTTTGAGATTCATTAGAATTTGAAAATTTTTAACTTTGCTTTCAACCATAAAAAAACCCAATTGAAATTTCAAGCAATATCATAGGATTCCACTTGATTTTCATATTGCGGATACTCCAGTGAAAATGTTTGCAATACTACCATCCCACTTGTCTTCGTCAATAATTTCATTTCGATATCACATCATCCACTTCACAACCATTTGTAGCGAAATATTTCATTGGAAGTAGCTTTTAGCATTTTTGACAACAAATTGTTCATAAAAGATCTGCAATGTATTACCTCGCTCATATATCATATCGCATTTTGCATATTAGAGATTTGCAATTGAATATACTTCCATTTTCATGAATCGCCGATCTCCGATAAACGACTTTACCGATATTGCGATGACCACATAATTCCGGACCCGATATGAAATTCAAATCAAGTTTATAAAATATCGCGTCCAACCAATCGCAATAAAAGTAGGAGCATAATTTTAAAGGGTTGATGTCTCGAATCCGATATGTTACTAAATTTTCATCATAAAATTATCGGGTCCACTCTTCATCGCATATCGGCGTATCGAGAATTGTTACATCATGTGCTTAAGATTTCCAATCGCGATCACCAATTAGTCACGTCATTCATTGCATATCGGCATCGCAAGAATCAAATTGTGTTACATCGGGTACCAAAAGGTTCGCCAATTGCCGATTAGCTATGTCATCCATCGCATCGCCGATATTGGAATTTCCAACATTATTATTCTCCGAGATTCCGGTACGCCGATATCACAATCGCTTCATCACATTTTATATTCATGGCCATACCACTATTCCAAATTTGTGATGTGCAATGTGCAATGTGCAAAGTACAAATCACGAGATGCGGTGTACGATCTGCGAATTGCAGCATGACTGTCCCCGATTCGCAGTATAAAATTTCTTCAATAGTGTGATCACTACATCTCATCGCACATATTTTTTTCGCATGATCTCATATCGACAATTTGCTATTTCAATCGCCGATGCGATAAACTCCAACACATGCCTCTACATGCAATGCGAATCATTTGATAAGGCGATGTGTTATTTTAAAAGCAAGCATGGGCAATCACTATGGTAAGAAAGAAAATAATGACGAATTTGCAGTATAGTTAAATCATTTCGATTTCTCATATATTTCAGTTTTTAATTCCATAATTAAATATGGAATTCAATACATCTCTATTTTCATATTTAAATTTTATTATTTTGGATTTGGTCTTTGATTCTGAACAATTTATAAAATCGTGGAGTTTATATGAAACTTATAATATTTTGAGAAACATTCGTTACTGCAAATTCACATTCTCATTTCTGATGCATTTCTTTTAATTTCAATTCCCTTGAGCACTAAGCATTTCATTTTACATTTTACTGCTTTCTTTAGTGTAAATAAAATAAATAATGATTTTGGGTTATAGGATTTTGGTTAGTTTGACTTCTTCATGTTTTTAATGTTAATTAAAATAAGAAGTTGGCTAGTTTGGAGAAACTAATACCTTTCAGGTAAGATCAAAAGTAATCATCCAATGGTAAGATTCATGTACCCAATTTCATTTATTTTAATTTCATTACTTTAGTTTCAGTTTTTTTTTTCTGATATATAAATCTATTTTGCAGCTCCTCATAAAAGCTTCCAATCCTCCACCAGATCATATTTTCGAAGTCCATACTCTTCTCCTAGCTTAATTTCAAGAAGCAACGATAATCCTCATTGAAACAACTACGCTAGGAAGTTTCTGAACCTTTAATTTGTTTCTTTAAGCATTACTTTTTATTAGAAAATGATTAATATGATGCTTGGAAACAAAAAGATTGATATCAGACAGAAAGTTTTCATTGTGGCTGAATTTTATCGTCACTACTATCTAAAAAGCCTAAAACACTTACAACCCTGCAAGGTATGATTTTTCTAAATCTCGACATAAGAAAGATTGATTACATGATTATTTTCTTTCTTCATATTGTTGAGACATTGGTATAAACATTCTTGTTTGAGTTTATCTTGCGAAACTTGGATTTTCCTTTCCATTTTTTAAAATTTCTTCATTTTTATTTTTGCTAATTTCTTTCTCATTTTAGCATAAGAATTATTTTTCCTTTGGTTTTCAGTTTTGATTTTGGTGACTTTGCCATGATTTATATGGAAGGCCTTCTTGTTACCTAACTATGGTTGGCATACACGGAGAAAAAATTGTTAATAGTCATCTACTAAATTTTTCTTAAATCTCTTAGTAAAGTTTGATTTTCTTATTATAAAGGTAGACATACTTAAGGAAGAGATTACCAATTTAGAGAAGTTGACAAAGTATCATAAAATCTGGAGAAATTTCTTTTTCATCAAAATTGTAATCATTTTGAGATTTCAATATTTTATTAAGATCTTTCAAAATTCTATTATCAGTCAAGAAAAGTTATTTTTAACCAAGTAAAGACACTTTATAGCAAAGCACCTTTTAACTCTAAAAATGTCATTCTTAACTCTTAAGGAGTCAATGGTTCTCCCTGTTCCAAAGAGTCTTATTTTTCTAGAGTATAATCCAAAGATATATTTAAACTTAAAAGATAAGAGGTCTCATCATGAGCCTGCTTACCATGATCATAGGGGAAAAATAGGCTGACATTACCAACACTGCTAAACAAACCAGGGTAATGGCTTATGGTTGCAAACAATTATAATACAAGGGTTCTCATCACGAGTCAGCTTGTTCAGTCCAATTATAACCAGTGAATGGCATTGTCAACCTTCTGGCTACCAAACCAGGACAATGGATTTTAAGATTTAAAAAAAAAAAAAAAACATATATAAATGGATTTATCTCTAGGTCAATAATTCTTAAAGAGATGGGATTCTGAATCATTGATGATTAAAAGGTAGCCATGTCGAGACTATAGATGTTTGCTGACAATAGTGGCTCTACCTATGACAAATGAGTATATTTTAAAAACTAAGCTGTAAAGTGACCCCTGCTTTATCTCTACAACTAATTAAAGGCTGATATAGAGTTTTGAAATATTGTAATTTATGAGGAATTTTAAGAAAAATTACAGTTAGATGATTCTAGCTTTTATTTCAGACTAATGAACCTAGTCAAGCATTTCAAGCATAATTCTCTCTTCTTTAATTAGTTTTACTTTGATTTTAGGAAAATCTTATTCATATCAAACATAGATAATTGGTTCTTCTCCCGTGTGTCACCATTGTTGTGGTAAAACACAACCCCCCCATTTTTGACTTGTTCACTTCAAATAATGGGGACCCTTTCTATAAATTTTTGGCTAAACACCTTTCAGGATTCTTATTTATTTTATTATCCTACGCGATTGTTAATTTTTCATTTTCTTCGTACTCTTGTTTTGATTTCTTTGTTAAAATCGATTTTTAATAAGCTTCCCATTGATGCTTGTTTTACCTCATTTGGTCAACTGGTTTGAAAATGGTACTCCTTTGAAGTTCCATCATTTATCTAGTCTGGGTTAAAAATGCTATTTTTATTCTTTTTATTTATTTTCGAAGTGGCTGTAGTTTAGAATATTTCATAACTAAACTAAACATCATTAAAATAAAACCAAAATTAAAAAAAACTGATATTTAACATTAAATTTTAATATTAATTAAATTAATTATTATAACAAAATATAATTAATTTAATTAAAATTAAAAATTAATATTAAAAAATATATATAAAAATAAAAAAATAAAATAAAAAATTTACATCACATATTGCAATATCGGATCCATCGAAATTTTTTAAACATGCATATCTGAAAAACCCCGATCCAAGGTTCTTGCGATATGCGATAACGCCAAATGCGATGTGTTAAAAAAATTTTAATACAAAGTTTTTCACCCCTTATGCCTCCCACACCTCCACCTCACCTCACACTCCACTCACCACATCCCTCCACAAACTTACATGGATGAATTAATGAGTTTGGATTGATTTCAATGGTTTGTTTTATGGATTTTGGGTTTGGATTGATTCCAATGGTTTGTAAATTAATTTTTATATTTTTTATATTATAATAATTATATTATAATTATAATGTTTATTATAATTTTAATATAATTTGAATTATAATATTAATTATATTTAAATTAACTTTTTCAAATCATTTGTATATTAATTTAATTTTGTAACTTAATTAATTTCTAAATTAGATGATAATTAATTAGAATCAATTGTATATATTAGTTAGTTAATAATTAATTTAGAATTAATTATTAGATAATTAGAATCTAACTTAAGATTAAATTTCTAATTAAAAATTCTGATTTTTAGCCCAGCAACAGAATTTCTAGAATTATGCCAGATTTGACTCATCAACTTTGGAAGCTCATAGATTGAGTTATACTTAGCCAAAAGAGGCACAGGACAGCTCATTGGAAAGATAAAATCAAAGAGAATATTTCTGAGGAGGTTTCACTAATAGATTTGGTCATTAATTGAATCAAAAATCATGCAGAAGATCAACCTCCGAATTTCTTAAACAAAATTAATTCTCTGAGTTATTTTCTGCATTTTCATTTGTCCTGAGCCTCTTCTAATTGTAGATTCGCTCATCAATGATATCTTTGGCCAATTAAACTATCCTAGGAATCAATATATAGCTTATATTTTATTTTCAATGATTTATTTAAATTAAATTTGATTGGATTTTTTTTAATGCCAGAAATGGTATTTTCATTTTATTGTTACATTTTAATTCATTTTGATTTCTTTTTGCAGGAAAAATGTAGAAGATATATGGAGAAAAATAATTCAATCAATGAGAATGCTCCAGCAATTAAAGATGGGAATTTTAAGCAAATAAAATTGGATTGGGCAGATTTCTCTTCAAAAAACTTTCATCTCAAGGATTCCTTTGCAAAAATTATAAATAGCAGATTGCAGAATGTAATAAGGGGCTGCTCTCCTCTGCAATTCTGGAATTCTAAAAGCACTTTTGTAATAGGGATTTAGAGTTGTAGGTGGGAGGAGTGGAATCTCAGATCTGGGGATTATTGAGGTTTTTCTTTTATATCCTGAGTTATGTATAATGAAGAGAGTTTGCACTATTGTAGCTCTGATTTTGAAAGCAGAAGCTTAGGCATTGTAAAGGAATATTAGAGACTGGAGCTGGAGAAATGGATTCAACAAATTGGTATTTCGAATACTATTATTTTAAATGCTGGTTTTATTTTATGATAATAGGAATGGTGTCAATTTACTTACATATTTGTGCACTTTTGTCGGTATGGGTAATTTGCTTCTATTTTATGTTGTTATTTAACTCTTATCTTATGGGCTGAATTCTGATTTCTGAGATACTATTTACTCATAAATATGTCTTTTAATATTGGATGAATAAATAGTGATATGTTGTGAACTTCTTCCGCATATTATTGTTTAATAATTCAAGTTACTGATTAAATGATCAATACCATTTAGTGAACTACTTCCTGATTGTTTTTTATTGACTATTTCAGTTAAAAGGTCTCAATAAGATGTGTTTTTCTATCCATAATGTTAGTTAATTGAACTATTTCATTAACTTGATATTCATTATAAACAAGACATATTTCAATCCCAATATTTTAAATACCTACTCTTGGTTGGGTTAGATCTATATCTGCTTAATTGAGATAGGATTAAGATAGTTTCTTTTGTTTGCATCTTAGAATAAGTTTGCATTTAGAATAATTTCTACATTCTCTTAAGTCCTCTTCCCAAAGAGGCAAACTTTAGTAGTGGATTGGTTGAGCCCTAAATCATCTTAAGGATCACTTTCTTGTCTGATCAGCAAGAAGAATGATCTGATGTCTCTTTTCCATTGGTAAATGAAAGTCAAATTTCAAAGCCATTGGAGATTGAGAGAAGGTAACTGGACCTATTTGAACCAGTCGGAACCACCATTCCAAACGTAAAAGGAGCTGCTTTAAGTTCTGGACCGGGTGGTCACCCCCCATGTTGTTGCAACGATTTTCGAAGCTTCAACAGAAGGGTAACCATTGTTTTTAGATGAGAATTACAGCCTAGGGATAAGGAAAAACTCTAGTACTCAGACTCATCTGTGTGTTACGACCACAGGTGCAAGATATTTATAACAATGGTTAAGCCCTCAAGACTATATCTCAGATGCTACTAGGGCCCAAAAACCATTCCATACTTATGATTAATGATACTATGGTATAGAATAGAGTGCTTTGGGTGTAAGTTCAAACATGAATGAGTCGGGATCATAATTGGTGGCATGGAAATATTTATAATCTTATTCAAAAGTTTGGAAAATTAGGAGTTAGCCAAAATTGGAAAGTTACAGTTAAACCCTGCTTTTTTTTCAGAATTGCAAATTTGGGTAGTTTAACTTAGAGTTCCACATAGGGAAAAAAATAGAGACTAAATACTTTAAGAACACATTCATAATACTTGATAGAAGTGGGAAAAAATCCAAAATAAGAGTTTATTCATGGAGAAGAGTTTAGCTTACCAAAAAATTCAAAAACTAAAAATATCAACTCAAATTGTATATAAGCATAATCAAATTTGCAAGAATATAGTGTTTAGAGGTTAATGTTGTTGCTACTTCTGCTGTGTACTGTGGATTGATCAGGGATTAGAGATTAATAAAGGTAATTTTATTTTGTTTGGGGTGTGTGATTGAGGTGAGAATGTTTTTTTTTTTAAGAAATGAAGTGGGCTTCATGATTTGAGCTTGAAAATTGTATGGAAGATGAATCAAGGAGGCGAAGAAAGTGGCATCTTGTAGATAAGGGGTTGTAGCTCCTTCCAATAGTTGCTAGTACACAATTAGGAGTTGGAGCTCCTTTTAGTAGCAACTGATAAATAATGGGTTGTGGATCCTTTATGTGGCAGCTGATAATATAGTGGTAATTACCCCTTTCAATAGCAGTTGATAAATTAGAGAGTAATATCTTCTTTTTTATTTTAGCTAGATAAATTTGGAACATCGAGTATAAGATTTCCATTGTGAAAGTAATTGAAGTAAAAATTTGAAGAATATGTGTGTTAAATATGTGGTTCTTGTTTTGGTTACTGTCATACTGATATGAGTTATTGTTGAAATGTTTATTGGTTCCCTTTTATTCTTTACTAGTGAAAGGAAGTTTTAAATTCCCACAATACCAATTCACCCCTCCCACCCGCCTCCCCCCCCCCCCCAACCTCTCAGTGTTGTCATGGCTTATAACAAGGGGGGATAATATGGGGTACCTAAGGAATTATCCAAGGGGATATAGAATTTAATATGCATACAATAATTGAATGGGTCGACTTTGTAGTAAAAATTAGATAATAATAAGGGTAATTTGCATTATACCATAAAGAATACTCATAAGAAAGTAAATACACATGAGTATCATTCTATTGGAAATGTCTTGAATTTCGTTATCGTATAAAAATCATGAATTATGGAGTGATCTCTTCCATAATGAATATTTGATGGTGTTTGTCTTCCTCAAAGGTTCTTCTCTATATTGTTGGGTTTGTTCATGGTGAATTTTTGGAGATGTTTTGGTGTTTTTCAATTATCTTATAAATTTTATGGTGAACTATATCTCATATCTTTTAAATTGCACTACAAATCTTATGGTAGCACTTTATAACAGCCCTGGTGAAAATTCCTTGTAATACAACTAAAATAATAAACATGTTTGGTGGGACACTTATTCCAAGCTGAATGTTGGGAAAAGCATCCTAGAGGGTGCTCACTTTGGTTTATTATGGATAAGGAAATTAGAAAAGGCTTTAGAAAGGCACGAGGAATTAATTGATATTTTATTTACGAAAGTAATGGAAAATAGAAGAAAGGGAGGTGAAAGGTCAGAGGTTTCATGTGTTAGGCCAGGAGGTAACTCCACCAAATAGATTGAATTTCATTAAAGAGTGCAAACAAATATATGAATGGAGGTGAGACTCTTGGGATTCATCTCCCTTTATCTCTTTAACTTCCTTATTTTGTATTTACATTATTTTTACAGTTTCACCCAATCCCTAGGATTAGGTTTCAATATTCCCCCCCTTAATTTGAAGGGATATTGGTGAGTACAAGCATCATTTTGTATATTTTGAACCTTTCTTTTCCAAGTGCTTTTGTGAAGATGCCTGAAATCTGCTCATCTGTGGGACAATGACGTAGATGGATTGTCTTAGCCTCAACATGATGTCAAATCAGATGGTATTTTGTATTGATGTGCTTCGTTTGATGATGGAACTTTGGGTTCTTATCCAAATTTATTGCAGAAGTGTTGTTTATAATTCGTTTCATCTCCAAATATTCCATAATTTTCCTAAGCAACAAAATTTCCTTTGTTGTTTTAGCTGTTGCCACATATTCTGCCTCAGTTGTGGAAGCTACTCAAACTAATTGTTTATTTAATCTCTAGGAGACAACTCCTGATCCAAGACTCATATTATAACCTAAAGTAGATATCCTAGTTTATTTGTCTCCATCAAAGTCTGAATCAAAGTATCCAATCAAGCTGAATTTTCCCACATGTGTATACTTGAGTCCAAAGTCTTGAGTCCCTTTCAAGTACTTTAGAACTCTTTTTGCAACATACCAATGTCCCTCACAAGGATTTTTCATAAACCTGAGAGGATTCCAACATTAAATGAGATGTCTGGTCTGGTAGTAGTCAGGTAGATGAGACTTCCTACAAGTTGTCTATACTTTGTTGAATCCTCAAATTCTTTTCCTTCAATGGATGTGATCTTCAAGTATTTTTCCATTGGATTAGTCAAAGGATTATACTCAGCCATGCCAAACCTATTCAATAGATCTCTAATGTACTTCTTCTGAGAGAGGAATATAAACTTAGGATGTTGAGTCACTTCAATACCAAGATAGTAGTGAACATAGCCCAAATTAGTTATTTCAAAACCTTTCCTCAATTCCTTATTTCTGGATGAAATATAGCTCTCATTTCTCCCTGTCATCAAAATATCATCTTCATACACCAAATATATACAACTTTTTTTCCAACTTTCTTGAAAAATACATTTGCATCATCAAGATCATAATGTTTGAAGTTAAGTTTTAGAAGATGCTTAGTTAACTTCTCATACAAGGCTCGCCGTGATTTCTTGAGGCCATACAAGGAATTTACAAGCTTGCATACTTTGTGTTCTTGGACCTTCACAAAAACTCCTTCTTGTTGGGACACAAAAGCATTCTACTTTATATCTCCATTCAAGAAAGAAATTTTTACATCCATATGATGGACTTTTCAACTGTTTTGAGCTGCCAAGGAAAAGGGTTTCTAGATGGTAGCCCATTTTATTGTGGGGGAAAATGTCTCCTCATAATTGACCCCTTTTTTCCATGAATTTTTTTTTTTCGCAAGCTTGACTTTGTGCTTGTCAAGTGAGCCATCAACTTTGTACTTGTTATTGTAAATCCACTTGTAGCCAATTGGTTTGGTTCCCAATGGAGGATCAACCAGCTTCCAAGTGCCATTCTTTTTCAAGGCATCATATTACTTCTGCATCACTTCATTCCATTCATCATGAGAAGCAGATTCTTTGAAGGAAGTTGGTTTAAAATTTGTAGAAAAATTCAATTCACAATTATAAGAAACGTCCATATCAATAGGTGAATTAGAATCACCTACATCACCTCCATTTTTCCTAGTGGAACTTCTTGTTCCTGTCTTTCCAACCTCATAAGGATAAACATTTTCAAGTGTCTTTGTTAGCCATTTGGGAGGAATGTTCTAAGATGGCATAGGCTACTCAGCTCACTGAGTTAGGGTTGAATCGAGACTGAGTCTCCCAATTCTATCAATCACGTCACTCAAAGTGTCATCCGTGGTTGGATTTTCATGTTGTGGAGAGAGTGCTTTAGAAGGTGATTCCACAGATTGATTTTTTATATGAATACCCTCTTAAATAAGTGGAATATGATTATCAAATTCTTGAAATGAATTTGTGTGTCTGAATCTATCCAAACGATCAAGCTCTCGCTCAACAACATTTTTTGTCTTCGAAGATTCAAGAAATGTGACATCTCTAGATACTACAAACTTCTTATTAACTTAATCATAGAGAAACTATGCTTTGGAGGCATTGGAATACCCAAAGAAGATACACTTACAACTCCTTGCCCCAATTTTGTTTCATTTTTACTTAAGTATCAATGCATAACAAGTGGAGCCAAAGACCCTAAGACGCTTTACCGAAGGAATGTGGCCATGCCACAATTCATAAGGAGACTTGTTTCTAATTGCATTAGAAGGAAACCTATTCTTTATATACAAAACAAATACAACTTCAAAATTCTGTAAAATTGATGTTTTTCAAGAAATGCATGTTGCATCCACATGAATTTCTTACATTTTAGAAGAATATATACACAGGAAATAGAAAAACATCATGGAAAATTACGTGTGGATGCATCATGTCCATCTCTATTGTAGCGTATGAAATGAATACCATATTTTTCACTTTGAAATTGTCTGCCCCCCTTCCTTTGAAATGTCTTCTCCCTCCTTCTCTTCAGCCACCTCTCATTAGGGGAACTTTGAGGTCTAAAATTAACCTCCTAAGGAAATTCTAAAATAATAGTGGAAATAATAAAATAATATTTGATTACATCATCAAATTTTAGAGGAAAAAAATAAAGAACAACTTTTTCAACTCATATTTTGACTCATCTCCCTAAGGTTTTACTCAAATTTCGAAAAGGAATACTCATTGGATGCAAAATTTAATCAACCATCCAAGGAGTGCCCATGATGCATACTTTTGAGGGACTCTGCTACACAAAAAATGAGAAATATATGAAAAATGTGATTGGGTCCATCAAAACTATGAAACATGGGTACTCCTTGGCTGAGGAATTAAATTTTGTATCCAACGAGTAATCTCTCTCGAAATTTGAGTAAACCCTTATGGAGATAATTTGTACATACGAGTTGAAAAATAGTTTATTATTTTATTATTTTTTAATATTTTTACTTTTTTACTCCAAAAATGGTGAATCATCCCCCATGGTTGACATCATCATCTTGAATCCTATTGGTTCTCATAAATTTTATTTTGGTTGTACATTTTTCTTAGGAGGCCCATTTTAAACCTCAAAATTCCCCTAATTCCCTCTAGAAGAATCTTGAGAATGATTCTTCTCTCTATGTGCAAGACATACAACTTCTTCAGAAGACTGAGGAGATGCCTTCTTCCCAAAATCATTTTCTCTCTCTGCAAACGTCTTCTGAAGAGAATCAAAGGTAGTCTCCTTGAGGTTACCACTTGCTTGCAATGACTCAATATAATGTGAGTAAGTGGGATATAATGTCTTGACATAATTTATGAGAGGTATTTCTATTTCAACATGAGTGTTTTAAATGTTATGTGTTATCACTCAGGTTTTCCTTGAAGTTGTGGAAAATGAAAGTATACCCGAGGTAACCACAAACCAGCCTTCAGATACAGAATATAGCCAATCTGTATCCAGAGAGGGCTCTCTCTTTATGATTTAGCTTTGTTCTTAGAAAATTTTAGGCTAGTTATTAAGTCCAAGAGTTTGTTTGAAAATGGTGGAATTCGCCAACTAAGGGCAAGGTTGAATATTTTTAGGCCATTGGGCTATGGAGTCAAAGGGATGGCTTTACTGGATTAATCTTCTACACACAAGATGGCTTTGCAGGGCAAGATAGCCAAATAGAGAACAATTTTAAGGAATTAAAGTGGATGGAATGGTTTTCGAAGGGATGAAAGGCAATCAAGAATCTTTCAACATATTCAAAGAAAGAAAATGAATGATTACAAATAAAGAGAAGTTAAGAATTATTTAATATAGTAATCAAAATGTTCAAACCAGCGAAACAAGAGCAGTTAAGAATTCGTTGCTTATAACCGGTTTGGAAGAAAACATTTGGAATAACTGTAATTGAAAATCAGAGTACACTTAAGTAAGTTTTGATTTATTCTTTTATGTCAATTATTCAGAAATGGAAACACAATGATATTATAAACAGATATAAAACTTAAAACATAGGATAGAAAGACTTATTGAACTACAGTCCGACACATGAATCCTGCAAAAAGTCCTGAGCTTCAAATTATCATCCAGCAAGCCACAAATAAGTTTATCCAAAGCACTTTTATTCCAGAAACATCAATGTCATAGAAAAGTAGTAGAATCCACCCCAAAAATACTTCCAAGAGTGAAGTATTTATACAAATTCTAAACTAAAATATCTTGAAAAAATATCAAAATTGGTTCACAAATCTCTCCAACTATTTTACATAAATAGAACTTAAGTAAAGGAAAATCAAACTAATGCATCTATTTGGTGCTATTTTTTATGGATAGGTGATGACAAAGAGGAGAATTCAAATTTTATCCAACTCTTAGTTGATGATGAGGCATCCAAGTCACTAACTGCTTCCTTTCTTTGTGCATTCTGCTCCAACAATTCTGCAAACTTGGGGTCCAATGATATATTTTTATTTATCAATCCGTAATAGATATGTAAAAAGTGAAAGAATTTATTGTGGAATAATATGTTGGTAAGATAAACCTCTTTTAGTTTCCTAAAATTCCTCTCCCGCTGTGCACAATAGGCTCTGTAAAAATATGTGTAAAACAAAGTGTTACAGAGTCTGAAAAATAGCCTGTAAAGATGTACATGTATCTCTCTTTCTGAAATCACTGTAAAAAAACTGAGATAGGTTTTTTTAGATGGGTCTCTTAGGAACAAAAACCTCCTTCAGTTTTGTATGATGTATTTTTTATTTACCACAATATTCTCTGCAAAATTATGACTTAACTAGTATTTTCTGCAAAAAGTGCTTTCCATCATTGTTTAATATTTGCAAAACCATAATAGCTATTAGAAAAGTGAGAGAGGTTTTTGTATATGGTCCTCTTGAGAACATAAAATTCATTCAGTTTTGTATGATGTATTTTTGATTTACCACAATCTTCTCTGCAAAATGATGACTTAACTGGTATTTTCTGCAAAAAGTGCTTTCCAACATTGTTTAATATTTCCAAAAACATAATAGCTGTTAGAAAAGTGAGAGAGGTTTTTGTAGATGGTACTCTTAAGAACATGGCTATTGATGCATCTTTGGTCAGCTTAGTTCAGTCCATAATTAGTTGTAAAGCATTAAAACATATAGTTTCTGCAAAAATGTTCCTTCTTGTTGTATTTTTCATCTTTTCACTTTTTTGTTCCTTTGACTGTTTTACTTTCACTTTAGATAAACTTCAATGTTGGTGAAAGTGTTTTCATCTCTTTTTACCATTTTACTGCCTCTGTAATTACTTTTACTGTTTTACCTTTGACCGCTCTGTAACTTCATTTTTACTTTCACTCTGACTTTTACCTGATACTCTTTAACCCTGATACTCTTTAACCCTGATACTCTTTGACTATTCTTTACTGTGTCCTTTTACCTTTAATGTGTAGTTTAGGTTTTTACTGTCTGTTTCAACAGTAAATCGTTTAGTATCCTTTTTCCTTTGCTTGTCTTTCTGTATGTTTTATCTTCCATATCTATTTGAATAGATTTGATAACACTTTTGGAGTAAACAAGTCTTATGACTAGTATTAAGACTCTTTATCCAAGGATGTGGTCTTAAGTCACGTAAAAGCAAAAAAAAATTAAATATTGAAAAACATTGGTTGCGAGAATGCAAAAAAAGTTTCATCCTGATGCACTCTTTGTCAGAATGAATCTGAATATTGATTTTTGAGAAGGTGGCTCATGCTAAGATTAGTTGAGCTTGGGTGGCGGAGGGCGAGTTCTGAAGGGTTTACTACTGATAATTGAAAATGAGCAACACTAGGGTGTTTTTTTTTAAATAGGTAAACAGTTGATATTGGCGGGTAAGCTTTGAATGAACAGTGATTTGAACAGGTACTGATTATGGTGTAAGAACCTTGGAATACTCGACCGCAATTCTCTTCAGCAAGATAAGGTTGGTGGACTTCAAAATTTGAAATTCGAAATTTCTGCATGGAGGGTGTATTTCGTTTTTTGCGTACGAAATGAGGAAAAAAGACGTGAATTTTTATTTTATTGGCAAAGTCAAATGGGTGGCGGAAGTTTTATTAATTTAATAAATGACGTCATCATGTACGAAGGATGAGTCACGGCGGAGTGGAGGTGGTAAGTGGTTTATTCCGCACCACTTTTGAGGGACGACTGTTTTGGACGGGAAGGCAACGAATCCATAAAAAAATCGACACGTGTCCAGGGTACTATTTGAAAACTGCTACGATTTCGCGCGTTAACACTCGGACCGGGGATGGCTAGCGGAATTGACGAGAGCCGTCGATCTTGGAGCGGGTGATCTGACGGTTGACAGAACAGGGAGATGGCGGGGAGTTAATGGTGTGGGTACGATGCGTTTAACGGTTAATTAATCATTTCGGGAGTGATTTGATTGGCTGGGGAGGTTATTAATTAACATGGAGGGTTAATTAATCCCTTGGTTTAAAAATGTGGGAAAATGATCGGGCGCGGAGAAAATATACACGGAGAATGGATTTGTTTCGAAGTTTATTTTGAATTAAACTTCGAAATTATTTTGTTTTAAACACACATTCCATATGTTCAAAGTTTTTTCATATTCTTACTATACGATAATTAAATTAATTCAATTACCATAGGGGGCGGGATTTATTTATAATGATATTTTTTAGCCAAAGGGCATATAATGTGGGTTCTTTATTTGAATATATGGGGGTTAAATACTTTGGCTAAAAACTATAATATATGGGTTTTTCAGATATTTATAAAAAAGGAATTATATACATAGGAAAAGGTGATTTTTATGGGAGTTAATACATAAGTTAGAGTTAATATGACAAAGGGACAATGTAAACTCAAAATACTTAAATATAACCAAGAAAGTGAAGATTCAAAAGTAAATGGCATTATTATACTTTCATCACTTAGACTTAGAATAAAAGTGACTTTGAGGGCTTTTCATGAAATATTGAAGGATTTTCCTAAGTAAAATGGGATTTTACTTAAGGAAAGATTTTTGAAAGATGAATGAATGTGATAATGGATGATTTCAAGTACTTAGGTCTTTTCAATTATTGGGCCGAGGGTCTGGTCCCTCCAAAAGTCAAGGAAATTCCTTGAGCCCCTTTAATCTCCAAATACCTTAGTGCGTAGGGAAATTAGTAAAATCTTTGGGGAAAATGAGAGGGGAAATTAATGATTTTGACCTTCCTTTGCTTTGAAATTCTACCAATGTACTGTTCTTCCTTTGCACTTGGTGATGAAAGTAAATTCTTAACATATTTTAACACCATCATTCATCAAATGAAAATTTGCAACATCATCTACCTACCCTATCTACTTTACTCTACCATTTTTTCTCCTTTATTAGGGTGCACTTAGACTGGCAAACCCTTATCACACTTTTCTTTTTCTTTTACATGGCAAGCCTACCTAAGTCTACACTTACTACATCCAAGGACTCAGTTTAAACTGTTGAGCTCCTTTTATTAACTCTACCTATCTACTTATCTGCCAAGATTAAACTGTTTGATATTTATTCTCTATTCTACAACATGAAATTGAAAAATGAATGAGTCAAGTTTAAATAGTTTGACTCTTCATAAATTGTGGCAAAAGTTTAACAAGCTGCACACAATTGCTTTATTATAGAAAATGGTAGTGGCATTTGGACTTGCACACTTTCCTTGGCCTTCCTTTTAATGGGGTTCATTTTCTTTCACTTTTTTGGCCAATTTTATTCTTTTTACCCTTTGATTTTTCTTTTAGGGTATACCCTCTTTACATTTTTCAATTTTTTTTGATTTTTTGATTTTTTAACAATATGGAACACCTTTACAACTAGAAAAGGTTTGAACATATTGCATAGTTCAACAAGTCAATCATGAAAAATGACACCTATTGGTATAGGAGTCTAACATTATGCATGATAGATATTACTTCTGATGCTAAAGAAAGAGGGTCATAATTTTTTAATTCAAGACTGAATAGTTTAATCATTAGCTGAACAACTTCAAGCTCTCAATGTGATTCATAGATTTCTTTCAACTTATTCAAGTCTTCATAAGAATATGAAAATGGTGTAATATGGTGAAACACCTCTTCATTTACATATGCTGCAATCAAGGAATAGGCCTTGCTATTCTTGTTTTCCCAAATGGTGATCTCCTTGTATGATGTAGGATTCACAGGTGAATTGTATCCGTCTCCTTCACAAATTCCTTTCCATGTCTCATTAAAAATGAGAGTGTGCTTGATTTTCCAAGACCAGTCAGGATAGTTCTCCTTTCCGGAGAGAACCATGCCCATAATAGATATGAGTGAATGCATTCTAATATGTACTATAAAAAAAATTTACACTCTGCTGCCAATGCTGTAAAATTGAAATTCTGGTGCTAAAAAATTCTAGTGCTAAAATTTTGTAAAAATTCTACAAGGGCATGAAGCTAAAATGGAGTTGCCTCTAATACCATGTCAGACCCGGAGGTAACTCCACCAAACTGAATTGAATTTCATTAAAGAGTGCATACAAATATATACATGGAGGTGGGACTCTCGGGATTCATCACCCATTCTCTCTTCAAATTCATTATTTGGTATTTACATTATTTTTACAAGTTCACCCAATCCCTAGGAGTAGGTTTCAACAAAATGTGAGGAGGAAATGTAGGAAAACAATGAAAAATTAAGAAAATAGAGGCCTCATTGATAAAAAGTCTTCTGAGGATCAGTTGGAAAGAATTTGCTCACATTTTTGGAGCTCTCTCATTATTATTTCTCTCTCTCTCACACTCTTGGACACTTAGAGTTTTTGGAGCACTTTGGCATTGGAGCAATAAAGGAAAGAAAGAAGGAAAAAGGAGGAAGCAAGCAAGGAGGAGTAGGAATCAAGCAGCTATGGCAGGATTATTGGTAGGTATCGATTTGCATGTGTATTTTCCTTGCTAGATTTGGCATGAATGGTATTGCATGTGGTTTCTTGTTGTCCTGGCATGGGTTTTACCAGGCGTGAAAATTCCATTTCCAGATAGCCATGGTGTTGTGGATTTCTTGTGTTTTGGTTTATCTAGATTACCGGATGGATTCAAAGCTGAGTGGGGTGGATCCCTGAATTGATATAACACATGGCCTAGTAACCCCTGAAACAAACTATGGGTTGCGGTAAATCGAGATAGTGTGTTACCTCGGTAGGCCTAGGAATCCTTGACCAGTGAGGTGGTTTTCTATCCATCACGCCTAGGAATCCCATGTTAGGGATTGTGATAAATCCTAGAGAGTATGTCTCAATTTACAACCTAGTCACCCCTGATTCCGATTGTGGATTGTAGTAAATCCTAAGAGACTAGGAGACATGAAAATTCCTCACCATTTAGGCGACGAGAATCTAGTGATATCATGGTAAATCCTAGTTTATGATTGATGAGGGTGAGGTGATTTAGCCTCAGGATTCCCTGTTTGGTTTTTTGGTTTTTGTCCCACATTCATGCTTGGAATATGGCACGGGGGTGATTGGCTAAAGAGAGATTTTTCTTAGAAAATATATGGTTAGGTGGAATGTGGAAATCCCATCTACGTTTAGTTTTTACACTCATTAATGTGAAACTCATTTATTTGGTACTTGGTATGAAAATTTATTGGTTGTTATGTTGATTTTATTGATGTTATATCCAGGGTATTTCTGTTGCTATTATGTTGGTTATAAGCTTGTATTTTATCAGTGATGATGTATGGCTCTATCTATGTTTTTTCCTGTAAATGAATAAAAATGTATCTATGGTAAAATAGATTTCCTTTCAGCTTATCATGTAAGGGATAAATTCTTCTTACCAATTCTCAGATAAGTATTAGACCCCTATGTTTAACTATGTTGTTAACACCCGTAGATGCAATGTTTGTGACATGTTTGAGGAAATTCCTGTCATGGATGGGTGGGCTCAGATGATTTACTGATGATGTGATTTCTTCCATGTATTTTGTTTAATTTTCTTTATCCACTCCTGAAGTTACAGGAAGTTCTGGGCAATGAACTGGGCTCAGGGGATGAAAATTTGGCACAAATCCTGGAGCGGTAGGCACAAAACTGACCTTTTTTGGGCCTTAGCCTCTACCTTGACAAGGGAAGAATTTTGATAAGGGCCTATAACAACTCCCTTTCCCTTATATTCTCACTGTTAAGAATAAAATGGGTCAAAAATAAGCTCCCCCTTAGGGAACAAGAGCCTGGAAGGTTGGGTTACCTCCTTGGTATGTCAATGATGCAGTGTAAGGTTTGGTTGTCATGTTTCTATCGATTCTACTTCCTCAAAGTCATTTAGGAGGTTTAATATCATATTAGTAGCCTCTCGTCACATGTTTACCTCGATTGGCTGGTTACTTGGGTAGATGTGGAAAGAAGGTATCATAGAGTGGTATTAGAGCATGGTTGCACTCTCCTTGGGTTGTGTGTGTTTGTCGTGCATACATGTCAATTGAATATGTGTTCCTCATGCTTATGTTCTATGTGCTTGTTGTGTATGCATGATGGCGATGTTTGGGTTTCTAATCTATTTGTGTGATATATGATACCACAAACTGGTATCAGAGCATGGTTCAACTCTTGGACTAGATGGGTAGTGTGTTGATCATGTGTTATGTTGATTTCTTATGTATTTCTCATACCTATGTTGTATGTGGTTGTTTCATCCGAATTTTGTTGGCCATTGTGGAAATGGTGTCGCCATGGAAGTGATTATTATGTTTTTTTCAACGTATTGTCATGAATGTATTAATAATTTTGTTTTGTTCTTATTTATGTATTGTTTGTGCACTCTTGCTTACATGTTGTTACATGTTGTGTATGCATTTATTGTTTATGCAAGGTCACATATTGGTCATGATTTTGTGTTGTCCATATATCCTTTATTATGTGATGTTATATGTGGTACATGCATTGGTCGTTCATGATTGGTTAAACATGTCAAGTGGGTGCACATTGTCAAGTTTCTATTGGTTTGGTGAAGGTTGTTGTGCATAAGGTAATTTTATGCAATTAGGTCATCATGATGTTTTTTGGTATGATGTGATGCTTATGTGTTGGATGAGATAGAGTAGGAGATGTGGGTCATCAAAGTGAATTTGCAATATTGGAACTTGAGGCAAGAGCAGATCGTCATACAAGTGTGCATACTTAGAAGGCAAGTATGTAGTTCATGGTTGTCGTAAGCATTAGGGTCACTTATATGTTTGTCTTCCCATTTTTATTTTGGTTACATGTATGATAAATGCTAGTTGATCAATGTAGTCATATTAATTATGGTTATGTGTATGCCTTTCATTATATTGATCTTATGGTTACATACATTATAGATGCTAGTTAATCAGTGTAGTCATATGCATTATGGTTATGAGTATTCCTTTCATTATATTGATGTTATGGTTACATAAATTATAGATTATAGTTGATTAGTGCAGTTATATGTACATGTTTCAGATAGTCATGAATGATAGAAACCTGTGGTGTTATGCATTGTTATTGTTGTTTTATGTTAGAAAACTTATATGTTGTTGATGAGCATGTTATGGGATAAATTGTTGATTTTGTATGGTAGTTAGCTTGATGATTAGACTACTTGTTGTTGTTACATGGTAGTGACTTGATGGTTAGGGTTATGACATTCAGGCATGAGTTGACCTAACTATGATAGTGTGTTGTATTATGTCTAAACTGATGGTGCATATGTGACTGTATGCATGATTGACATTTTCTTATGGATTTATGATGTGAACATGTTAGTTAGTTACCATTATGGTGATCTTATTTATGTTTTATTTGATATGTTGTGACGTTATGTCATGCTAATCTGAATTGATTTTGCAAACAAGATAGCCTCCCCTAAGATACATTAAGGTATGAGTTTGATTACATCATATACTTGGTGCTTGAATGTTTGATTATGTCATCTATTTGGTGTTTGATTGATTTGGTTTCTATTACGTCATCTAGTTGATTTATTTATCATTGTGAGTTTATAGTTTGTTTGAATGTTTGATTAATCACATGATATGAGTATGTGTCTAGAAGATTTCATGAAGGAGAGATCTTGTTTTAAGATAGTTGTGCTAACACATATGTGATAATATAGCTGGTATATACTTGAGAGTAAGTAGGTGATAGTTGTAGTATTATGTATTATTATCAATGAATTGGAGTTCATTCTTTATTATGACATAGTTGTTATTCTTGGTAAAAGTTGATTTCGAATTAATATATATTTTGTCTCGTTGTTGATACATTTGGTTGACATGTGTGCGTCCTTAGCACAAGGTAATATAACTTGTATGTTGTTATATTTATTTATGAATTGACATTTACGTGTCTATGAAAATATGATGTAGGGGATTCCATGGGAAAAGAGACTCCTATGAAATCTTGAAGAAGGCCTAGGTTGATCTTTCCTTTTGAAACATTGAGAACCCATGGGAATTGACTCATGATGTTTGTTTCAAGTCTCATGCTTTTGGTCTTTTTTGATTTGTTATGATTGATTTGAGGTTTTGATTGCATCTAGCACATGATCATGCCACTTTGTTGTGGTGTTGTATTGCTTTGGTTTTCATGGTCTTCTTCTTGTTTGTTCATGTTCTTTCTTTTTTTGTTTTGAGAGTATTGGGAATTTGTTGGGAAAGAGGAAAGTTGATGGAGTTGGGGAAGAGTTGAATGAAACCCCATCAGGTAATGTAAGACACAGGCGAATCTTGGTGCATGAGTAAGCACATCAAAAGGTAATAATATGACAATCGATAGGATTAGTTGGGTCCATCATGGTAAATGAATGGTGGTAGTATATACATGAGAATGGAAATGTAAAAGGTAAAGTGAATTGATCTGAGGTGTTATATACCTTGGCCATGTTGGGAACTATTGCTCACAATGTTGTGCATGTTATGCACGAATAAAGGAAGTTATCTTAACCGAGGCCTTATGATATCTGGTAATTATGTTGTGATCATGATTATGATAATTTCTATATATGTATATATGCATGTCATTGTCTGACACGATCATGATTGCTTTATGTTGATGTTTATATATGCATGTATGCATGTATGTTTTGTCTGATAGGGTCATCATGGATCATGAGTGTTTAATGAAAATGTTTTTATGTATATAGATTTGTTTATTTATTTCATTTTTTGACACTATGATTTCTATTTTATGATAATGATTATACATGTATGTATGTATGTATGTATGTGTCTATGTCACTATCTGACAGGGTTGTTAGGGATGATTCTTGTGGAGGAATGATTTCTTATGAAGAAGAGGTTCCTAGCTATAAGGAATCAAGTGGTAGAATAAATCTGACAGATATATGAGTTTAGTATCATGTGGACATGAATCTATACTATATGCTTGTACTATGCCTATATTTATGTTATGGACAGGTGATGGGCCTATAAACTAGACAAAAAATAAGGCCCATATAACCTTTCTTAAGCACATAAAGGCTATATTAAATCTATCCTTCTACACCTAATAATGTTTTTTTAACTTTAATATGTTCTTAGGGAGGTTTAGAGATAATTTCATATTTATTCCTAATATTATTTATTTTTGAAGAATATTGTGACAATATTAGGCATATTATGAAGATTTGGAGGAGGAGATAATCTAGGGTCTTTCTCCCTAATATAGGAGAATCAATATTGGAGAATAAATGACCAACATATCATGAAATTATTGAGAAATTATGGAGCTCCAATTATTGATAAAATCTAGGAATGTGTTCCTTGTCATTCAATGTAGATTCCTAGTGTTAGGAACGAGATCCACTATTTGAGGAATTTTGGAGGGGAAAGATTCCTCCTTTCAAGGAGAATGATTCAACATCGATTTGTGTAAGTACAAATTCTATTTTTCCTCTAGGATATGTATTTTTTAGTCATATTGTGGAGAAAACTTGTTTTTTAGCAGATCCATTGTCATTTCTTGCCGATATGTACTTGGATTAATTCAAATAATGAATTTTGTTGCCATTATTAGTTTATAAAGCTTGATATCCTTCATATCACTCTAAGTATCCTTGGGCTTGGACATCCCAGGAGCCTTAGATCCCTTTTCTACAACTTGTTCTTCTTATTTCCATTTCTTATTCACACACATCTCTTATTCTTGTTTTGCTTATTTCTGTATTTAGTATTGATGATTTTCTTACTATAGGGTTGAGTTAAATGATTTAAATGAGTTATTTTGTAGGTTATTTACAGATTCAAAAGCATTATTCATCCTTATAATAATTTTTTAAGGTCATCTTCATCATTGAGCTACTTGGATTTGGTTACTGGTTCACTAATATAGGATTTCTGGAAATGCCTTGTAGAAAAATAGTAGTAATTTTCTGCTAATTTTGAGAATGGTTTAAATGTCTTCATTTGAGTTTATTCCACTTTTATTATGTCATAAAAAAATTCAAGTTAATTAAATTTTTTAACCCATTTCATTTTCAATTTATTAAGTTAGGCATTTGATAGGTTAACTATCTCTCTAGTTCTTGAATTTCCAGTTTTTAGAGTAGTTAATTTTGGTTATTTTTTAGCAAGTGTTAATAGGTTTATTTTGGAGTGATTAAATTGGAATGGAGACCTATAAAATTATACTTAATAAAAAAATGTGTAGCTTCCCATTTGAATTTTATGTACTTAGTCATTCGGTGAGTTATCTCCTAAACAAGACTTCCTATAGCAAAAACACAACTTCCTGTAGCAAAAACAATACTTATTGTAGCACTCTTGTAGCATGTGTACACTTGACCATATTTTCTCCCAAAGCTTGGTTTTTGTCTCTTAGGCTTGAATCATAACTCCTAGGATCTAAATCCATGATTTAGGAAGAATAAACACCACTTAGGACATGCATTTTTACAAAGTCAAATAGGCCTATTTCTTTGAATTCATGCTCTTAGCACTTCAGTTCCAAATTATTGTTCTTGCCTGGGATTATTTTTTTTTAAAAAGAGACACTTACATTTCTACAATTAGTTTAGGCTTTGATTTCATGACATTCACTCCATTACATTAGATCGAAAAAAAACTGACACATTGTATGCTGCACATATAGTGTCGATACCTCTTAAGTTTGTACAAACCTCGGGTTGATAATTAAAGTTGGTAGCCTTGGGAGTTGAAACATTCTTGTTGAAATACTAAGGCTCATCACTTTTTGACACCGTTTCCAAGAAGGTTTCAAAGTATGCATTTTTTTCTTCTCTAGTTGATTCATTTCTTTTTCTTTCTGTAAAATAAATAAATATTTGCATTAGGAATATTTCATTTCAAAAATATAAAATTTCATTGCATTAGCATTCTTATTCAAAAATAAAAAATAAAAATTAATTCTCCAATTCCAACCCCCCCATTTTATCACGTGGTGTAGTAAGAACCACATCACCATCCACTTTCTTAGGTATAAGAAGAAGAGGTGGAAAATAAGATAGAAGAAATGGATGGAGATGCTGACAATGAAGAAGACCCCATTGGATTTCCCATTCAAAATATTTATGTAAGTGTGCATATTAAGAATATACCTCCATATTTCCTTCCCAACTTTCATGGTATGAGGTCAGAGGATTCAAAAACATTTCTCTTTGAATTTGAAATTGTTTATAGATATTATGGTTACTTATTAAACACCAAAAAAATGAGATTGTTTCTGACAAAATTGAAGGATAGATCTCTTAAATGGTTCATGAGTTTAGCTACTAATTCAATAATATCATGGAATGATAAGAAAAATATATTTCTAGAAAAATACAAAGATCATGATCTTAAAGAAAAAATATTTCGAATGAATAAAAAACAAGATGAGAGCCTTGAGGATCTAATAGAAATATTTATGTATAATTTTAGGAGGGAAAATTTCAATCATTTAGGATTTGAAAAACTAAAAAACCCTCTTATGTAGAAAAATTATGGATGAGTGGATTGATATCCTTGATCTCATGAGTAGAGGAGATATATACCAATTATTATGTGAAGAAATTTGTGAAAAAAGTAAGCGCATATCAAGAGGAAGGGAAAGAGTAAGTAAATCAACATCAAGATCGGTACGTCAACCTGAGCTTGGAAATTTTCTTGAGAACTTTAAAACATAAATTCTTAGAAATCTTAGTGAACATTGAAATGTTAAGAATGAAAACTGAGCAAAAATAGGACGTTTATGTTTGAGTTTTCCATGCAGAATGATATTTCCCATCATTACCAAGGTGAAAGAAATTTTACCAAGAGGAAAATGGAGCAAGTCAATCACTAAAGAAGTTATCTTATGTAGTTCAAAGAGGACCATGGTAGCTTAGTCAAACTGATATGATGCAAGAAACTAATTCGTAATTTCAAGGTCATGCAAATCCATATAAAAGTAATTGGAACACACCCTTTACTTGGCAACCTTGACCATCTCAACCCCAAAACAAATCTTGGAAACAAGTTTGGAAAGAACCTTATGGGAGAAATCCACAATATCCTCAATATTTTCCTCAATATCCTCCATAACCAACTCCATGCTATCCTTATCATCCACCTCCACCACAACCTGAACTACATCCATCTCAAAGATCCAGTCCCACTCAACTACCTATACCACCATTTCCAAACCCACACAAGGATGTAGCTCAACCCACTTATAATGTTGAGGTACAACACTTCCAAACATATCCTCTTTATCTAAATGGTATTCATCCTAGTTCAATAAATATATTGCAAAAAAGTTATTCTCTTGATGTCATTGAAGGAAAACATCAAGAAAAATAAGATTCAAATGAGGAGATCAAAGAATCATGGGTTGCAATTGATGGAGAGAAGACATCAAAATCAGAGAAGGAGAAGGTTCTCTCATGTTTACCATCAGATCCTCCATGTGTTCAAGCGAACAATCAACAAAAAGATGAAGATTTGAATTTCATGGTATAAGAGGACATAGAAAGACATCCAAATGTGCAAGTGGACTAGGGGCATCACAACTATATTGAAATGTGGTTTTAGACAATCATTAAGTTGCAACAACACATTCTTCTTCAATAATTTATGATCTCCTCTGAGTCAAAGAATTTGGTCTCTCACATTCAGGTACATTTCAAAGCATGTAGTTAAATCACACACGTGATTTTATTGGTCATATTGATGTGCACATGGCTCCATTGGAAGTATTCCTACACTTGAAAGAGATTTTGTTTTTTCAAGTAGAGTAAGATAGAAAAAAAGAAATAAAAAATGGAGAATGAGAAAAAATAAGAGGAAAATAATAAAGTCTCAAGTGAAAACCTCTTTTGAGGCGTCTGATATTGGCTCATTGATTGAAAACCTCCATGAGGTGGTCAAGTGGTTGTAAAAAAGATAAAAGTACGAGAAAAAGAAAAGATCCTAGGTGAAAACCTCCTTTGAGGTTCCTAGGAAGACCTACTAGTTGAAAACCTCATTGAGGTAGCTAGTAGGCCTAAGAAAAGAAAAAAAATTGATGAAAAAATGAAAAGAAAAAAATATTTTCTACATGTATCTCTCTCTGATGAATGTAGATTCTCTCCAACCCTTGCAAGAAAGAAAAAAAAGTTAGCACCAAAAGAAAAAGTTGCTCAAAAATGTAGTAAAACTTGGACTTTCTCCTCCTTTTCTCAGATGCTCCAAAAGGACCAACGTCATTCCAATCCATCACCCTCATCCATTTTCCAATATCCACCCATCATTTCCAAGATTTTCTCATTCGTTTTTGTCATTATCCTAAAATTCTACATGAAGTCATGTTTTTGAGTAGAAAATTGTTTTTGTTATATCTCAAAAACTGTGATTCCACTGGTTGATGTGTTTTAATACGAGATGAATATCGATTATGGTAACATGATCAAGAAATTTCAGAAAATTCCAGTGCACATGTTTTGAGAAATAAGCCTCCATCACCTACAACCATTTTTATTTTTTTCTTGAGATTTGTACATCCAATGGCCGAGATTGTTTTATGGGGGGGTGCATACAAATGATGGAAATATGCTAAAAAACATTACAGTCAATCCAGTCTACCATTTTAAAGTTATGTATAAAATTATTCTGCTACAAGGGGGTTGTAATAAACTTCTACAGGAAGTCATGAAACTTCTACAGGAAGTTACAGTGAGCTGCAGGCAGGGGGATCGAGGAAAAACAAAAATCACACAGGGCCTTGAGGTGTAAAAAAATCAATGAGGATATTCTTCCCATCATTTCCTGCCACCTTCTCATCACTCCTCCATCTCAAGCATAAGGTTTTTTTCTTTCTAACCTTAACTTCTATCACCTATGTAAATTTCTAAAAGAAACATAGTTCCTTCACTCCATTTTATAAGGCCACATCCCTTCTTCACCAACCTATAATCATCCTACCATCACCCTAAGACTACCTCACACTCTCCCTGATCACTCGTATAGATCTAGAAGCCTAAAACATGCATATAAAATTTTTTCTTCAGGAACAAACAAGTTCCTGTAGCAAGCCTCATGTAAGCACCAGAAAATACCTGAATATGGTTTTGACCAATCATGGATACCAAGAAGACTTGTGATATGGCTCTGAATATGGTAATGACACTACAAGGAGGATCCTCCACCAGGATACATACATGTGAAGACTTAGCAATGTACCTTCACACACATAACAAACAAGTCAAGTTAAAACACCTCAAAAGGAAAGAAGACAACAAAGAATCAAGCATAAATACAAACACAGTGATGCAACTTCTTCTTCAGCTCCAACATGTGTCAATGTGAAACAACTTCACTAGGAGGTGAGGCTCAGGTATGTAACTCTCTAACCTCACCCTTTGAATCTATTATAGCTTAAGAAAATATTAAAATACTAAGAAGGAAAGGTTTTTTATAGCCAAAATCAGTAGCAGAGCAACCTCAGCCCTATCTAGCAGTTAGCTTCACTTTTCCACCAAGACACACACACAGGTGGGAGAGGAACAAGAAAAAAGTGAAGAGGACTTGAGAAAGTGGGTGACAATCATTTAGTTGTTATGGAGGACAAGGAGTGCCAAGGGCTAACTGAGGGCTAACTCAGTTAGCAAAAAAAAAAACACTCCGAGTTTATTTTGCATGCAATGAAAAAAATTGGAAAAAAATAAAATAAAATAAAATAATAATAAAATAAATAAAAGGTGAACCCACCACCTCTTAGCATGCAAATATTAGCTCCTATAGGTGAAACAGAGTTGCTCTCGGCACAACATATTTGCTATAGGAAGGACATATTTTCTACATGAGTTAACGGAGGGCTACAAGAGAAAAATTTTGCTACTAGGATGTTGGATAATGATTATAATAGCTCTACAAGGTACAAAATAATAAAATAGGGCTATAAAGGATTTGCTACAGACACGATATTTTCTCCAAGGGTGAAAGGTATCCAAGTCACCAATTTGGTCATCACATCAATTCTTTATTTTTCTTCAGTTTAATAACCACCATTTCTCCCTATCTATGAAGAAATATATCTTTGTTAAATGCTTTCAATTCCATAAATTAATAAGCAAATTTAATTTACATTTATAGTTAAGGATGTTCGTAAGATTTTGATGGATAATATGATGTGTCATGGCCAAGAATTTGTATCAACAGTAAGAGGCTTGGAATTCGATGAGAATGGCATTACTAATGAGCTAATGGATGCCAAGAAATCCTTCTTTTCATAAGGAGAAGTTCCATAGAAATACCAAGAAGACAAACCAATAACAAGGTGTTTCCCTAAAAAATAAAGTTGTTATAGGCACAACATATTTGCTACAGGAAGAACAAATTTTCTACAAGAAGAACATTTTTCTCTAAGGGTGAAAGGTATCTAAGTCACTAATTTTTTCATCACATCAATTCTTTATTTTTCTTCAGTTTATTAATCAACATTTCTCCCTTTAAGAAATATATCTTTGTTAAGTGCTTTAAATTCTACAATTTCATGAGCAAATATAATTTACATTCTAGTTGAGGATGTTCATAATATTTTGATGGGTAATATTATGTGTCATGGCCAAGTATTGATATCAAAAGTAATAGGCTTGGAATTCTATGAGAATTCCATTACTAATGAGCTAATGGATGCCAAGAAATCCTTCCTTTCACAAGGAGAAATTCCAGAGAAATACCAAGAAGAAAACCAAATAACAAAGTGTTTCCCTCACAAATAGAGCTGCTATAGGCACAACATATTTTCTACAGAAAGAACAAATTCGCTATAGGACGGAAATATTTTCTACATGAAGTTAACAGATGGATACAAGAGAAAATTTTTGCTACTAGGATGTTGGATAATGAATAATTAATATCTACAAGGTACAAAAATACAAAACAGAGCTGCAAAGGATTTCCTACAGACATGATAAATTATCCAAGGGTGAAAGGTATCGAAGTCAATAATTTGGTCATCACGTCAGTGCTTTATTTTTCTTCAGTTTATTAACCACCATTTCTCCATTTCTATGAAGAAATATCTCTTTGTTAAGTGCTTTCAATTCCATAATTTAATTAGCAAATAGAATTTACATTGTTAGTTAAGGATGTTCTTAAGAATTTGATGGATAATATGATATGGCATGGCAAAGAATTTGTGTCAACAGTAAGAGGCTTGGAATTTGATGAGAATGTCATTACTAATGAGATAATGGATCTGAAGAAATCCTTCTTTTCACAAGGAGAAGTTCTAGAGAAATACCAAGAAGACATACCAATAACAAGGTGTTCCCCTCACAAACAGAAACAATTACAATTGAAGAATCACCTCAAAAAAACAAGCATCCTAAACCCACATTAGAAGTTCCATGGGAAACTGAGATGAGGGAATAAATTCAAATAGAAGAGTAGAAAGAAGAACAATATGAGGAGCAACATATGGACCAAGAAACATAGAATTAAATAGCCCAACATACATGAACAACCACAGTGCAAGAAGTATGAATAGGTTGTTGAGAGGATGAGCAAAAATTTTAGTAGGGGGGTATGATGAGCTTCTAAATTAGACACAAATTAAGACCCATCTAGCAATTCTTAGGCACATAAAGGCTATTTAAATCTCTTCTTCTGCACTTAATAGTGTTTTTTTATCTTTAATATGTTCTTAGGAAGGTTTAGATATGGTTGCATATTTGTGCCTAATATTATTTATTTTTGAATAATATTGTGAGAATATTGGGTAGATTATGAAGATTTGGATGAGGAGATAATATAGGGACATGCTCCCTACAATAGGAGGATCAATATTGGAGAATAAATGAACAAAATATCATGAAATTATTAAGAAATTATGGATCTCCAATGATTGAGAAAATCTAGGAATGTGTTCCCTGTCATTTAATGCAGATTCCTATTGTTGGGAACCAGATCAACTATTTTAGGGATTTTGGAGGGGAAAACTTCCTCCTTTCAAGGATAATGCTTCCCCATCAATTTGTATAAGTACCAATTCTAATTTTCCTTTAGGAGATGTATTTTTTATTCTTCATGTGGATAAAACTTGTTGTTTAGCAGCTCCATTTTCATTTCTTGCAGGGATGTACTTGGATTAATTAAAATAATGAAGTTTGGTTCCATTTTTAGCTTATAAAGCTTGGTATCCTTCAAAGGACTTTGAATATACTTGGGATTGGCCATCCCAGGAGCCTCAAAGCCCTTTCCTGCAACTTGTTCTTCTTATTTTCACTTCTTATTCGCATGCATCTCTTATTCTTGTTTTGTTTATTTATGTATTTAGTATTGATGTTTTTCTTGTTGTAGGATTGAGATAAATGATTGAAGTGAGTTATTTTGCAGTTTGTTTACAGATTCACAAGAATTATTAATCTTTATAGTAAATTTTTAAGGCCATCTTCAGCATTGAGCTAATTGGATTTGGTTACTAGTTCACGAATATAGGATTTTTGGAAATGCCTTGTAGCGAAATAGTAGTAATTTTCTATTATTTTTTTGAATGGGTTAATTAGATTCATTTGAGTTGATTTCACTTGGATTAGGTCATAAAAAAATTTAAGATAATAAAAACAATTTACCCCATTGCATTTTCACTTGATTAGGTTATGCATTTTATAGGTTAACTAGCTCACCAGTTCTTGAATTTCCAGATTTTAGAGTAATAATGTTTTGTTCTTTTTTAGCACATGTGGGAAGGGGTATTTTGGAGTGATTCCACTTAGAATGGAGACCTAAGACATCCTACTTAATAAAAAAAAATGCCCCTTCCAATTTTCATTTTATTTACTTAGTCATTCGGTGAGTTATCTCCTAAAGAGGACTTCTTGTAGCAAAAACAAAACTTCCTGTAGAAAAACCAAGACTTCATGTAGCACTCCTGTAGCACATGTAAACTTGATCAGAATTTCTCTGAAATCTTGGTTTTTTTCTCTTAGGCTTGAAACATGAAACCTAAGATCTAAATCCTTGATTGAGGAATAATAAACACCACTTATTACATGCATTTTTACAAGGTAGATTAGGCATATTTATTTGAATTCATGCTCTTAGTATTTCAATTACAAATATCATTCTTGCCTCATATTATATTTTTTTCAAAGCGACACTTCCATTTATGTAATTAGTTTAGGCTTCGATTTCATGAAATTCACTCCATTACATCAGATAAACAAAAGAAGGACACATTGTATGCTTCACATTTATTGTCGATACCTCGTAAGTTCGTAGGAACCCAGGGTTGATATTTAAAGTTGGTAGCCTTGGGAGTTGCAAAATTCTTGTTGCAATACTGAGGCTCATCAATAGGTAATGTTGAGGGGTACATCAATGACGTGAAAGTAGTGTGATCTGCAACATTCTAGGATGATCATAGATATTGGGAAGACACCAGAAGCAAGGTTTCTTGGGGGTTCAATGTATGGTCTATGATGTGCAGTACTACTGTTGTGTATATGTTATGCATGTTGTGTCTTCAGCGATTGTACCTATGGTGACGTGTACATGTAACATATGTATTATTTTGTACCTATGATGTTGTATTCCTATTGTAGATATCGTGTTGTGTTTATATTGCATATGTAGTGCTAGGTATAGATGGTGCTATGTACATGTTGGAAATGTGGTGTTGTGTACCCACTGTATTGTGCGTGTGTTGGTTATGTGGTGTTGTATGCATATGGTGTTGTGTGCATGTTTGATATGTGGTGTTGTGTACATACGGTGCTATGTACATGTTGTATATGCATTTCTATGTACATATTGTGTTGTGTGTATGTTATACATATGGTGTTGTGTGCAGGATTTTACATATGATATTGTGTGCATGTGGTGTTGTGTACATGTTGTACTTGTGGTGTTGTGTGCAAGTGGTGTTGTGTACATGTCGTGCATGTAGTCTTGTGTACATATGGTATCATGTGCATGTAATGCATGTGGTGTTGTGTACATGTGGTATTTGCTACACACTGTACAGGTGGTGCGGTGTACACTTGGCGTTCTTTACACATTGTGCAAGTGGTTCCATGTATGTGTGTTGTTATGAACACATTGTGCAAGTAGTATTGTGTACATGTGGTGTTATGTACATGCTGTATATTTGATACTGGGATACATGTCGTGTTTTGTGCACATCGTACATTTTGTGTTGTGTACATGTGGTACTACGTATGTGCATTGTGTAGTCATGGTATTGTGACATGTGTATTCATTGCATTATACTATGCATATATATATATATATATATATATATATATGCATGTGTTGTGTTGTACATTGGATGTAAGTGTATGAATTGTGTCGTGTTGTACATTATATGTAGGTGTATTTATTGCGTGTTGATCTGGGTGTTTGTATGGTATGGTGTTGTACGTCATATGGATGTGTAAGTGTTGTGATGTACACTGTGTGTATGTGTACGTGATTGAAGAGAAGGCAATAGGTGTTTTTCAGGTGTTGCAACCGATCTGGTGTGTCTACAGAAATAACAAAGGCATAAGTAAGGATTGATGAAGGATAAGTATCAATATTTTATCATAGTTTTATTTGCATAGGATCTATGATTATGAATATGATGGTTACCTGTGATTTATGATTGTCGCTTATGATGATTCCATGTGATTCACGATTTTGACCTATGATGATTGTGTTTTGAGCTAACTAGATGTGACACATTTATACATCGTGATTTGATCAAACAACCAATTTGACTTGTTGTGATAAGAAGTAAACAGGATTGCAAAGTGTACCTTATTGACAAGCTACCAATGAGGTATGATTTGAAGTCATTTCAATTTATTTTGAATCTAACGGTAGTTATCTGCTTGGTACATGAAGCATCGAAATGCCCATTTTGGTGGTCGAAACCAATTGCAAGAATTAGCGGTGGAAAAAGGAATTGAAACAACTAGTAGTGTGCTGGTAGAGGACTTCAGGAGTAGGGAAATTGTGGGACACTGGTACATAATAATGTCCATTGATTTCCATGGACATACTATGGCCAATATAATGGTTTTGAGTTAGGTATATGCCTTGATTTTTGTATCTTCCGATGCGAGGAAGCCTTGCCAAGGGATGGATCACTTGAGATAGGGGATGTCGGGGAACTTGGAAGGTGAGTGATTGCAAGGAAGGGGATGACTAGATTTCCCAAGGGACTATGTATTAGAGAAGGGAAGGTCAGGGTTGGATTTGTTTTGGTCATTAGTATTTTGATATGTAATCATATGCACATTGGGAGTGTGCCCTGAAACAATGAGTCGATAACAGTTCATTGAGGGTACACTAGCTCAGGATTGTAGCACTATAATTTTGATGCAACTTTGACTTTGATAGTGGATTATGGACTTCTTGGAAAGGAGGTGAACCCTCGTATTACTTTGAGGGTGGAGGTGTGAGCCTCTGGATTCCCTTGTTGCATATGCAGACATCATATCCTTTTATTTTCTGGTTGGGAAAATGTGCATATGTATATATGTGGTTTTTATTGTAAATATCGTAATGAAATATGTTATAAAGCTCCAGTACACGGTACGATTTTCATGATTTATTTTTCTTTTGAGGATTTTATTCATTGTAAATACTGCAACGATCTAAGTTATAAATATCCATGGGCAGTATGTTTGCATTTCAGTGGTTTTTTTGAGGTATATGTGTGGTTGAATACCGAGAATAGTGTCCCCCAAGGGGGAGGGTTCTGTAACAGCCTTGGTGAAAATTCCATGTAATCAAGTTAAAAATAATAACCATGGTTGATGGGACACTTATTCCAAGTTGAATGTTGGGAAAACCATTCTAAAGAGTGTTCACCTCAGTTTATTATGGCTAAGGAAATTAGCAAAGGCTTTGGAAAGGTATGAGACATTAGTTGTAATTTTATTTATGAAAATAATAAAATATAGGAGAAAAGGGAAGTGAAAGGTCACAGGTTGCATGTGAGCTAGAAAATGAAGGAAAATTATGGAAAATGAAGAAAATAGAGGCTTCGTTGATAAAAAGGCTTTTGAGATTCAGTTGGAAATATTTTTGTCACATTTTTGGAGCTCTCCCATTTCTCTCTCTCTCTCTCTCTCTCTCTCTCTCTTGGAAAATTAGATTTTTTGGAGCACTTTTGCATTGGAGCAAGAAAGGAAAGAAAGTAGAAAAAAGGAGGAAGCAAGCAAGGAGGAGCAAGAATCAAGAAGCTAAAACAATATTATTGGCAGTTATAAATTTGCATGTGTATTTTCCATGCTATATTTGGCACACATGGTATTTCATGTGGTTTCTTGTTGTCTTGGAATTGTGTTTGCCAGGTATGATAGTGTTTTTAGCCTAAATTTGTGATTTCCATATATCCATGGTGTTTTAGAGTTCTCATGTTTTGGTTTATCCAAGTTACTGGATTGATATGAAGCTGAGTGGGGTGGATATCCGAATTGATATAACACATGGCCTAGTAACCCCTAAACCAGAATATGGTAAATCCAGATAATGTGTTGCCTTGGCAAGCTTATGAATCCTCGACTGGTGAATGGCGGGATATACAGTAAATCCTAGAGGTCGTTTGCTCTCCATCAGGCCGATGAATCTTGAGTTTGGGATTGCGGTAAATACTGTAGAGTATGTCTCAGTTTAGGTCCTAGTGACCCCTGATTCAGACTGTGGGTTGCGGTAAATCCTAAGAGACTAGGAAACATGAAAATGCCTCATGATTTAGGTAGAGAGAATCCAGTGATATCCATGCTTGTGTTGGCCTAGTGATCAGGTGTATATCACAGTAAAGCCTGGTTTTGTGGTGGATTTGTCGGATGGGTGTACAAAATTGCACCATCTTAAAGAGTGTGGTATACTCTTTAAACTATTGGTAACAGGCAGAAAGTGGGGGAGCTCAAAAGCATAACATTTAATGAAAAATAGTATGCTAAAGTATGCTCTGGTTAAAATAAAACTAAAACACAAATATACAGAGGCTATAAAGAGATTCAAAATGATAATAATGCAAATGATGGCTTGACAGCCTCTTCTTATTAAACATTTGAAATGGAGAAGAAATTTTACCCACTTTCCAAAGGGCCCCTAGGCAATGGCTCTAGGTCCCAATGCAAGGATGTTTCCTTCCAAGCTCTGCCTCTGATGCAGTCTCCCTCTCTCTCTCTGTTGTTGTGGACTAATATGTTGGGTGGCCAATGATTGAGTCCTCTTTAGCTCCAGCTCTGGGTCACACACTACTGGTGTTGCTTGGGCAACTTTGGCCAGCATAACAATGTGATCACCATGTCTTCATATCTTGGTGGCTTTATATAGGTGAGTTTCAAGTCCTCCTTCCCTCCCTTGGTACATGATGGATAGTGACCCAACGGAGAGGTATGATTCCATTATGTGCTCAAATATTCTTTTGTGTGCTCACATAGTGTCTAAGGAAGTGCTGGTGGCTGTCCTTAGGTGGCTTTCACAAAAGGAGTAACTGTCCTTTGCTTGGTGTGGTCCTGGAAATCGACTTTTTTCCATTTCTAGGAATGTGCGCTTATCGGGAAAAAATGCGTGCAGAAGGCGCTCTTCTCGAAGGATAAAGGGCACAATTCAGCATCTAAGACTAGTTTAAATCTGATTTTCTCAAAACCTTAGAGATTTTAAATACTTCTTGATTCCATAATGTGTTCCTACCCTGTAAATCCTTAGGCTTGACATTAATTGATGTGATATTTTGTTGTATGATTTTACAGTGTTAATAGTTGCCCCCTAATGTGTGAGGTCTAGGAATAATTGTATAGCCAAAATACATTATAGTTTCTTTTCTCTATCGTATGCACACACAGAGAGAGAGAGAGAGAGAGAGAGAGAGAGAGAGAGAGAGAACTACGTGAATTTTGGAATTAACAACACCTTGCACCATTTCCGAGATAACCATGGCCTAAGGGACCCCTACAAGCAGACAAAATATACAACATATTTACAAAATTTCAATGAGGCGGGCATGTCCCATGCTCGTGATTCTATGGATAGTTAAACAAGATTGACAGATACATGTGTTTTCTGTGCCACTACTGTATTAGTGATGCTGGTGGTTATTGACGACGACTACTAACGCCCTCAGGGGCATCTTTTCTTTGACGATAGGTGGAATGTGGTACCCATATGCATAATCTTGGTGTGGCATATCCATACGCAATGTATGCATATGCACTGGTTGGGACCTTCCCATGTAACAATTGTTGTCAAAGATGCTTATGGAGGGATGGGTCTTCGACGGATCTGATAAAAGTGCAACCGTGGTAAGGTACGATACCATCTTGACATGAAAGCTTTTGTTGTAGTCGAATGTCAGGTGGATCGATGAAATATATGGACAATGATGTCTCCCATAGTGCCACGCGAGGATACCCCTTTGAATGGGGAGGGGTAATCCAAGGTACCGCTTCCTTTTTGGAAAAGAGGTGCTGAGGTTGACAAAAAGGAAGCCTTAACTGAACCATGGGTCACTGACCTGAGGGGTCAGGGACCTAGGTGTGATGGGTTTAATATAGGCATGTTGGTGAGAGGTGACTGAGAATGGATGATGGGGATTCAGTGGCCCAAGTTCGAAGTATACTTTAGCAGCTTGGCGGTAGTCATAGTTATTTTTGAAGGGAAAATCCCTCGAGTCGGTAGGACTTCCAGGGTGGGTGTGAACCGGCTACGAATGTCATGAAGGTGCATGTATGGGGGGTGAAATACTTCAACCAAAGGGAATGAGGGACTGCTGCCATGGGAGAAAAAGCTGAAATATGAGGGTGAAGTGGCAAAGGGCATCGTTTGCGGTATTGTACACTTACCAAAAGAATAAAATAATGAGGTTTGGTTTATACAAAACACAGAGACGGGTACCCCAAAACATGAAAATGGCTCTCTCACTGAAGGTGTGAGGGCGGTGTTTTGATGGGGGTGGGGGTCCCATTGGTTAGTCTCATGTGCAGGTTTGATGAAGCGGAAAATGTCGTAGATGGGATTATGCTGATGGAGGTATGGTGGGGCAAATGCGATGCGCAGAGGTGCAATTTCAATATTCTTGTATAAACTAGTAGTCCGGGAAGGGGGTTTGAGTTTGAATGGTAAACTTGACCTTATGCATGATATATGGATGGGCATGAGGTGCTTTCCGGACTGAAATGGTATGGCCATGGCGTCACATGTGCGGTGATATATGATCTACTTTGGGTGACGAGCGCCGTGGAGGGGAGGCTATACTGACCAACACAGATGTTTATCATATGCAGGGTGAGGTGATGATAAACGTGGTTGGGTATGAGGATCCTATGGTTTATTTCTGATGGATAAATGATGTCAGGATATTCAAATTTTTTTGGGAATCTATCTTGCTGAGGGTAGAATGATACCTACTCCGAAACTTTCAGTGGATGGTATTGTAAAAGACTTGTGGGTTCTTCCTGCAAAAAAACTACCTCAAGTTAAAGCATCTTCTTTATCAAATATTATTGAAAGTCATGAGCTTTAAAAAGGAAGATGAGAGAGGGCATACCTGCCGGCACTGAAAAATTATTTTTTCGTGAGCGCGAATGTGTGGAATCACCTATGTTCCCTTGGGAGCTGTTACTTGGCTCCTAGTTTTGATTTCAGTTGTGGTTTCCCCTAGACTGAGATCATGGAGGGGGGCATTGCCGGTTACTGCCCCTCATCTAGGATCTCCCCAAATACAGATTATTGCTGCCTAGGTGACCTTAGGTCATAGACTCGACCAAGCCGTCTGCAGTAATTGATGTGCCTAATAACTCAAGACAACTAGGCAACTAGGTTCCCTTTTCCCTAGTTGGTGTATGGTGGCTTGGAGGGAGGCGAGACAAATGGCTATCTTTCTGGTGAGTGTCGTTCTTTTTGTATGTATAGGATGATGCGAGGATCGTTATTGATAGACTGGATGGAGGGATCCTCCTGATAGGATCACTCGATCGCATGTAAGGCATCCCTATACCATGGTATCTCTAGAAAATCATGGATATAATGCCCATAGGTGTCACAAAGAGTGCATGTATGATTGGTACGCATCGGTTTGCCTGTATTTTTTGAGGCAGGTTCCTTTTTATGGGAACACGATGTTGAGGTGTCTGCTTCGGAGCCGAGGAGTGGTTTTAACTCATCCAACTCCAGACAGATGTAGGTAGGGTGTCCTATGACATCACATATAGTGCAGCCTGATGAATCCATTTTCATGGTGGGGGTCACTACTTTCTTTCCTCTTTTTGCAGTTTTCCTGGCCATGATAACCGGTTTCATAATAGGAACTTCCTTTGCGGGGGAAGTTTTGATTGTTTCTTGGGTAGGTTGGGGCTCCTCAGGGCTGAAGGGCTTTAACCCAATGGCAGTAATGTTGGTGACTCTTGGTCCAGAAGGGGGAACGAGGTACCATACTGGGAATGCCAATGATATGTTGGGTAACACCAGTGTTGCCAAAACCTGTTGGGAGATCAAGCTAGTTGGGGGGAAGAGGAAAGGGGTTTGGGAGGCGACGTAGGCTAGAGAGGATACCGTGGTGGATGCCTCGGTGTCGTTACTGCTTGATTCTGTGTCCTGACTAACCTCGGTGCTTGATGTGGACATCATGCACACCGGGGCCCTTGTGGCATCGGGCGATACCTCAGGGATAATGGGAGGATCTCCTAGGAATGAACCTAGGATAGACAATGGTTTGAATTGGCTAGGGCCATATTCTTGGTGCCGTGAAAGACCGTCTATGGTTGTATCTACGTAGGGTAGAATTACATCCATGTTAGTTAGGGGATGCTTTTCACTATGCATCAGCTGGTCTACTGTAATGATTCAATCCTCGTGGGGGAACATCATGATGTGGAAGATATAGGATGCTATGGCAGACATGGCGTACATGTAACTCTGCTCGAGGAGTATGTTGTAATCCAAGTGAGTGTCCAAGACTTCAATGTCTATGTGGACAATTTTTCTAGCTAAGCAGACTGGTACAATTTTGGTAGAGGCCGATGGGAGTCGAGGGATGATGCCGTATGCTCTGAGCGTGATGACGGAAGGTTTGAGTTTGAGGGATCCTAAATTCTACCACAAATTTTTTGACATGATGCATGTCGATGCACCCTCGTCAATGACACATCGGTGAATAGTGATATTATTTACCGATACTGGTATCTGGAAGGCGACCATAGAAGGAAGCCTACGGGTGGCCTTGTCTAATTCAAAAGCCATCATGCGCTTATCGGCAAGGTCGATAGCGCCTAACGTGGAAAGTAGGGCTTTCCATTGCTTAGGGCACGACTGCAGTACTTCCGACATGGACATAGCAGTAGGTGATTGAGCTAAATCATCCACGATGCTATAATTATGGGTCACTTTGGAGTAATTACCTGATCGCCTATTAGGCCCTTTTACCATTTTTGGCAATAGTTCCGTAGGAATCTTTGGAATGGTCAAAGGTGTAGTCGGCGCGCTCGTACTAGCCCTTGACGTATTGGTGTCCGGTGGGGTGTCGTAGCTGTGATTCCGAGTCTGGAAAAACATTTCTTCCCCTTTCATGTAGATCTCATGGTTGTTTTTCCCGGAATTGACTGGGTTTCGTTACTGAGTGATGATCGTCCCTTGATGGGGGAAAGGTTCTTGCATCATCGCAGTTTGCTAGGAAGACCCTCCTTGTCCTCGGTTACTCTGTAGATTTTTAAGCTCAGGGACTTCAGGACAGTGGTGAGTATAGTGCCCATACTCACCACATATTGAAAAAGAATGGTTTGTTAATAGAGGTGGCCTTTTGCCTTGCCTTTGGGCATTTCTTGACTCCTGGTTCTGATTCTGGTTGGAGTTACCTCTAGCCTAGGATCACGATGGGCGCTGTTGGTTTCTGCCCCCTTGTCTAGGGTTCCCTTTTGGCTTGTTTCTGGTATTTTTCTTAGCCATGTTAGGAGGGTAGTTCTCCTAATCATACTGGTGTGGTTGATTTTGGGATGACTTCACAAAGTTCACCTCTGCATTGGTTTGTGTAGCTGGGTTGTGTGCTTGGGATTGAGCATAATGTTGTCCCATGTTTGTACCTGGCCATTGGGGGGGAATTCTTCCGTCAGTGTTTCTTCCTGTGTAATGGTTCCCCTCAGCCAGAGGATAAGGCCCTCCTTGGTGATACGATTGTGCCCTATTAGTCAAAATTTTCTACGGCATATGATGACTTTGAAATCTGGGTTGAGACATATTATGGGTAGAATCATGTGTGTAACTAAGATTTTGACTGTTGCTACCTAAGTACCCTTGGGTCATTGGCCCACTTAGTCCATCTGCAGAGTTAGACGTGCCTGGAAATTCTTGATAAGATTGCAGGCGCGGGGCATTAGGCATGATATTGTAGATGTATCCTGACTGCGTATAGATCAGTTCAAGCTATTGAGCTTTACTCATTTCATCCTCTTCGGATGTGGGGTTGTGTTGCACCACATCCTTTGAAATCTCCGCCATAAGAGTTTTCAAGAATAAATCTAAGAGGACTCGGTCGTCGAGTTTAGCTTTGCATAAATTGCAACGCCACCTCCATTCATGAAGATGGTCTGAGATATGGATGGAGGGGGATTGTCTGAAATGTGTAAGTAACTCCATTCCCAAATCATGGTGAATGGGCAACTAAAAGTATGTGAGGAACGCAGTAGCGAGGGTGCTAAAGGTTTCCTGTGAAGCAGGAGGTTGCTCCACGTACCATTTCGTGGCCACTCCCATAAAAGTGTGTTGAAATAGTCTCAACCGAATAGTATCGTCAATGATGCTACTCGATGAGCACCACAAGTGAAATTTCATTACATGATTACCTGGGTCTTTCGCTTGCCCACCTTCAAAATTTGGTATATCCGAAGGGAGATTCGTGGGCATGGGAGGCCAATTGGGGTCATGTGCGATAGGGTCATTTGCAAGCTTGGTTAAATCAGGTAGATTCAACACAGCTAAGAAGGGTGACTCAGAGGGTGGCGCCATGGAAAAGTGTGAAGAAATGAAGTTCTGGTTAGAATGAGGGTTGGTCTTTGACATACCCTGTTGTGAATTCAGCTGGCTTCCCATATGGGATGCGCTCCTCTACCCCCTAGGGGAAGAGGGGGGAGTGGTGTGAGGTGTGGTGTTGGGAGACTGACTAGGGTTCCCAACTAATTTTTCTCCAAGAAAGGATGAACCAACGACGGTGGCAATGTTCCGTATTTGACGCCTAAATGGCGAAAGACCTGTAACCCCTCCCAGTAATGAGGGGAGGTCCAAAAGACACCTGGATCAACGAGGTTATGTTGGGACCGTTTGGGTGTCTACCAGGTTAGTTTTTGGAAAAATTTGAGGGGATCGAGTATATGATCACGATAAATTAATGGCCACATACATAAAACAAAGAGAAAATGAAATGAATTTTCCCTTTAACTTAATCTATGTGATCAATCAAGCAAAATATGGTTTTGTTTGTTTTCGCGTGATACTCAAAATCCTAGAAGACCTATTACTTCCTCACACACTCAAAAGTAACTAGGCCTTGAGAATATTTCTTGTGAGTGCTTGCACAATGTCCCATAAGAGTTGGCGATGCCCCCAGTCAGCTAAAGAGAATCCACCAAGGTGAGGGTAGAGGGTCTGACACTTGCCTGCACCGTCGCCTATAGGGTAAAGGATGCCCTAGTGTTTTTCCACTAAGAACCACCATCCCATGTGAGCATTCAAGTCTTAGGCTTATTGGTAGTCAGCTAATAGTATCGAGTACCAGCTAGGTCAGGTAGCCCCAATTGATAGCGCACACACTGCACCTAAGCCTAACCCCCTCTGAATCGGGTCTCTGCCACGCTCGGTTTTCTTTTCCGTGGGCTAATAGGTGGATTTTAAAGCTCATTAAATACAAAACTTCTATTTTTCAATATGAAGTGTGATCAAGGCGGCTTATTGGATGCCTACCCCCTTGATCCTAACTTAATCTATAAATTCTTTTTTGGCCCCTGTGGGGAGAATTTAGTGAGTTGTTTTAAGTTAGTTTTAGGTGGTTTTATTTGCTTAGTGGGTGAGTGTGTATGAGCGTATGGTGAAAAATCTCATAGTTTTAATATATGGATATCGGTGATCCTTTACAAAAGTCCCCTAGTTAAACTATGTGATGTTGTTCCTTGTTCAAATGGAAAACATTTGCGGATAATGGGTCACTTCCAAATCTTCCTAGTTAATCTATGTGACTTAACTAAGGGGAGATGGTGAATTGCAAATGTAGAGTGTTCATATGCTGGCCTGGGGTTACAAAATGGTGCAAAGGAAGTAGAGATTACTTGTTCTAATCGGCGATTCGATCCTAGTCCCGCAATTTCCTAAATGCAAAAATTGAATTTAAGCTAAACAATTTCTACACTAGCTTATGCATGTGTGGTCTTGGGACACTTACATGGACTAGTTAAACTAAGTGTGCATACTAGAATTTGCAAAAAAAATAAGTTGTTCGAAAATAAATGGTTAAGTCTCTCCCTACTTAAACTGTGTGAAGACTTTTTGCAAAAGACCAACTTAAATGAAAACTAACTCTATGCCTACAGAAAGTAGCAAAAAGTGAGTTCTCAGAAGTTGTGGGGTATCAACACAAGTGCTGGAAGATACATTAGGGGCTGCCCAACACACTTACAAGAAGAAAAATTCAGAATATAGGGAGAAAAATATCAGTCTGTAATTTGTGCACAAAAATCCTTGACAGGTGCATCTTCCTGCACGCAGGCCAGTCCTGAACGTGTGCAATGCACCTATGTGAGGAAAAAATGTGTGCAAAAATCCTGCAAGTAAAAATATTAGGAGCTGCCTTCTTTGGTCTGTCACTTCAGTGAGTCTAGGGACTACAAGATGGATCAGAGGACTATCAGCTCCACTCCAGCATAGAAAAAGGGTCTCCTACAAAAGATGGCACAACCACATAAACTTGGAACACGTCAGTGGAGTCGCCAATCTTGTTGTGATGGATTTGTCACACAGGTGTATGAAATCACACCAACTTAAAGAGTGTGGTCTACTCTTTAAACTATTGGTAATAGGAAGAAAGTGTGGGAGCTCAAAAGCATAACATTTAATGAAAAACAATATGCTAAAGTATGCTATGGTTAAACTAAAACTAAAACACAAATATACAGAAGCTATAAAGAGATTCAAAACGATAATAATGCAAACGATGGCTCGATGGCTTCTTCTTATTAAAATTTTTAAATGGAGAATAAATTTTACCCACTTGCCAAAGGGCCCCTAGGCAATGGCTCTAGGTCCCGATGCAAGGACGTTACCTTCCAAGCTCTGCCTCTGATGTAGTCTCCCTCTCTCTCTCTACTGTTGTGGACTAAGATGTTGGGTGGCCAATGATTGAGTCCTCTTTAGCTCCAGCTCCGGGTCACACACTGCTGGTGTTGCTTGGGAAAATTTGGTCAGCATAACAATGTTATCACCATGTCTTCATATCTTGGTGGATTTATATAGGTGAGTTTCAAATCCTCCTTCCTTCCCTTGGTACATGATGGATAATGACCCAAGGGAGAGGTATGATTCTATTATGTGCTCAAATATTCTTCTGTGTGCTCACATAGTGTCTAAGGAGGAGCTGGTGGCTGTCCTTAGGCTACTTTCACATAAGGAGTAATTTTCCTTTGCTTGGTATGGTCCCAGAAAGCGACTTTTTCCATTTCCAGGAATGCGCGCTTATCGGGAAAAAAGGTGCATAGAAGGCACTCTTCTCAAAGGATAAATCACACAATTTAGCATTTATGACTATTTTAAATCTGATTTTCTCAAAACCTTAGAGATTTTAAATACTTCTTGATTCCATAATGTGTTCCTGCCCTATAAATCCTTAGGCTTGACATTAATTGATTTCATATTCTGCTGTACAATTTTCCAGTGTTAACACCTGGTTTATGATTGATGAGGGTGAGGGGATTTAGCCTTGGGATTCCCTTGTTGGTTCTGTTTGAGCCCCAAATTCATGCTTGGAATATGGCATGGGGGTGACTGGATGAAGAGAGATATGGCTCTGCCAATCTATGGTTGGGTGGAACATGGAAAGGAAATCTCCAGTTGTTTTTTACACTCATTAATGAGAAGCTCATTCCTTTAGTATTTTTTATGCAAATGTACTGGTTTTTATGTGGATTGCACTGATGTTATATCGATGGTATTTCTCACTAGTAAAAAATGGCTAATTAATTACTAAAAAAATGACTAAAATTTGCATATAAACGACTATTTTTCGGTCGGTGACCAATAGTAGCTAATTTACAGTATCTTATAACGCGACCAACGTTTAGTCATTTTTAGCTGAGTCATTAATTGATTATCTCAATTTTGTTGTCTACTAGTATATTTGGTCATTAATTTAGTCAGTGATTTGGCCGTTAATTTAGTCATTGATCTGATCATTAATTTAGTCACTGATTTGGTCATTAATTTGGTCATTGATTTAGTCGTTGATTTAATCTTTGATTTGGTCATTAATTTTCACAATTAATGACCAAATATACAACAAAATATATTACTATATGATCACTTGAAAAAACCAATTAATGACCAAAGAAATATGACCAAAATGTTGGTCGTGTTATAAGATACTGTAAATTAGCTACTAATAGTCATATATATGGAAGTTTTAGTCATAGTTTAAAACCAATTAATGACCAAAGAAATATGACTAAATTTTGGTTGTGTTATAAGAAACTGTAAATTAGCTACTAATAGTCGTATATATGCAAAATTTAGTCGTCGTTTGTAATCACAAATTTATCATTTGGAGTAGTCATTTATCTTTTTTTGGTAGTTTCATATTCATTATATAAACAACTAATTTAGTAGTTTATATTCATTTCATTTACTTTCATTAATAGTCATTATAAATTACTAATTTAATCGTATATTCATTCTATTTGTGTTCATCATTAATCAATATAAACTACTAATTTAGTAGTTTCAAATTGATTTTGTGTTTACTATTAATCAATCAAAATAGTATGTATGATTTAAAAAATGGCATACAATGTGCATGTTCATCTAATATGAAAACACAAAAGTTGCATATGTTAATTAGAATACTAAACAATATCAAATGCAACTATAAATAATTTCAACCACATAAATTATATTATATAAAATGTTAAAGTATTACAATATGAGTTTCCAACTTAATATTGGTTGGACTACAATTTACACACAAAATGATGTTCCATAACTTCAAAACATTATCATTGTGTTGTCAAGGAATTGTAGGTGAATTCACAAACTCGGAAGACTTGACCATCAGTCTTTATGTGTGTCTTATGTGGGATATTGGCTCTAAGGGTATCACCAAACCAATTCTCCTCTCTTTTTGCATTTGTTGCTCCAATGTCATTGCTCCCCTCTTTTCAATTCCTGCTTCTTACGATCAATACTGAGTTCATTTTCTGAAAACAAAAGAAGATACAATGTAGAGTGTAAGACATGAAAGACAAAGAACAGTAGAATATAAACTAAATTAGACTATAAATAGTTTATACGACATATACCTCAACATCAGCAATGTCAAAGCCATTTTTCCCCATACAAGTAAGAAACTCGAACATTTTTTCTTCATTGGGGCGATAATGGCCACTATAATGTGGCCAGATAACCTGTATAAACAAAGAAAATAAAATGTCACCATATATAGAAAAGAGTACCTTAGTAACTTAGTATTCAAATTTCAAGGAAAGCTTAGGAAAAATCATGTCAGCTAAGTTATATGCCAAAAAGCTCAAAGTCTAGATAACTTGTGAAAACAAATAATATGAAGTATAATGTTTAATCCTTGTAGTTTTATTCACAACAAAATTTCATTTTCTAACGCATGAACTTAGTCAAGTACATAAACAACATGTACTCAAATAACAACATGAAAGTAACATTTTCTAATAGTCATGAAAATATTTTAACACAAAATATCTGTAAGGATTCCAATCAATATAGTGTAATACTAATTTTATCTTCAAGCTTTGGTTTTTGTTTAAATGAACATGATACTAAGTGTTAAAAGACAAAACAAAATCAAAAGAAACATCCAAAATACAATCAAACAATAAAGAGAGGATATCATGAAGTGGAAATTGCAATTATAAAAGATTTGTTTACCTGTCCACCGATGTTGTGTCTGGCATTCCTAAAAAATTTGTTTGCCCAAAATAACCATGAGGTGAAATAATCACAACATTAAAAACTATAGAAATTCCTACTAGAAACATTTCCAAAGTCGATGGCTCAAGTGGCTAAGCGATCTCTAACAGAAAATGAACCATATCCAAGACGTGATATGCATTGTTTCGCCATCCTTTTTCCAATCACATTTCATGTAACATGCCCATAGCAGAGTCAAGTAACAATCAAACAAATACATTGACATTTTTTTTTATCTTTTATATCTATAAAATTTGACTCTGATTTGTTTCTATTACAACTCTATTGAGACCACCTACTCTACAGTCAAAAATAGAAAAGGAGCCGTTAGTCATACCTACCCATGGTCTCTTGTAGGAATGATAGAAAAATAGGTTGATCCATTAATTAGAATTGCAAAAATATTGGGGAAAGACAATTCATTATTTATTTAACCAATTGCACATTGAACCCTATATGGATGAGTAGCCCTAAATAAAACCAGTTTTCTCTATCATATGCCTTGGAAAGACAAAATCACTAACATTGCTTGTAATTTTTTGGTTTGATGTTATAAATTCCTTCTTGGGATACTCGTATTCCATAAGGGATTTGTTTCCCAGGAAGGATGAAAATTTGTTCTAATGACACAAAACCAGCTTAGTGGATTTTGACCCTACATGCACTAACTTCTGCAATGATTTTATAGATGCAATTACATAGTGATATGGGTCTGAAATCATCTCATTCTTGTCTAATTTTTTAAATTAAAGCCTGAAATGTTGAATTGAAAGCTCCCAAATCCTGCATGTGTATTTTAATTTGTCAACAATTCTTAGTTGCTTTGTTTGAAGGAAGTCATAGAACCCCTAGAAGAATTATATTGTCCTGCGAAGTGGCTGAGAGTTCTTATACTTTTAGAAACAGTGCAAAATTATTTGTAATTATTCCCTTGATATTTTATCCATAAATACCTCATTACCCACCTCACCTACAAAATTGGGGAAATATGAAGTCATCTTTAACTATCACTCTTAAATTTAATCTATCATCCTCTTTATAAATTCCCTCAAAATGGTATGTTAATGAGCAAATTGCTCCTCGAGATGAGACACCTTCTCATGAAGCAAACTTTGTTACTAAACACCATCTTGAGGAAATTGTTCATTATAATTATGAATGTTGAAGAGAGAAAATATTAGCTATTTAGTAAAGGATATGCACAAATGTTAGTGATTTGGTACAAGGAAAGACATGGGCAGTAAGAGAACTGTGGAGATTCCCTACAACTCGTTTCCCAAATGTGACACGTGAGGATGTATGCTTATTAAAAAACTATATTTGAGAACGTTCACCATTTTTAAGGCAAGACTATTTTGGATGTAGGCGCAAGAAGTTTGACACGGGCTCCTGCACCCGACCCGGCACTCCACTAGATTACCTATGACTACGATCTATGCGCTTCCCATCCTGTTAACTGCAGTTGCTCCAATTATCGGTCATATTGTGCCTGATGGCACATCACTGTGACTTCAACTAGGATACTCGATCACATATGTGGTGGCTACTAAACCTGCACTGACACATGTTTAGCTGGCTCTTATAGCACTCCTCCATCCACAAACTGATTATCTTGACAACTGCCCTTCTATCGGTCATTTGCATGTCTTTTCCCTCGCGATTTCTCAACGGCTGAGTGGTGTCGACTAGTCGAGCACGTGTTTCTTCCTTCTTAGTGAGTTGCCACCTTATGCTTCTTGTGGTTTTGTTTTTTTCGAGTGCGGGTTTGCGTGCAGGCCACAATTCTTCCACCAACAACTTTCGACCATACCTTCCCACCTCTCCTAGCAAACTACTCTCGAAACTACGTGCTTCTTCGAGGTGATGCTGGTAGATCCTTTTCTGCCAACCAAAATGTTGCCCACCCCTTCTTCGCACAGTTTTATTTTCCTATTGGCAGCATGGTTTGACCCTTATTTCAACAACTTTGTTTTTGCCATGATTGACACAACCTTTTCACTTGTTGAATTTCAACATTTGCAATCTTCCCACCTCTGTCACCTGATGAGTATGAATTCTTAAACTCTCTTATGTCATTATCCAAAACATTTATTTCCTGGACACGTGATTTTGAAAATAAAGTTCTTTTTGTAGCATAAGTCCTTGTCAAAATTTCATCTCTCATACCAACTGGCATCTGGTCAGAACTGCAACCTGAAATCATACATACACATCTTCGTCTATCACTCAAAGATGTGAATGGTGGAATATCCGCTAGATCACTCTTGGCATATGGCAGAGGTTGAGCCCTCCCTTCTATTCCCTTTCCAAGACCTCCCTTAGTACCAAGATTCAAGTGGCCATCATCAGAAGATCTGTGTGTTGAAGGGCTTGGCATAGACCAATTTTCAAATTGAGCCCAATCCACAATCTGAGCATCTTGACTAGTGAATCCATAATCACGTGGTCCCATATGGGGTTGTGGCCCTTTAATCCCACCCATATGTGGAAGTGAACCCATTTGTGCACATGCCATGTAAGGTGGCATCGTAGGTCCTCTCACACCATGATCAAGTGGTGTCACAAGTCTCCGACCTACATGTCCCATATTGGTACCTCGAGAGCAACCTCCCTATCTATGTAGTTCTTGCATAGCATCCAGATGCACTTCCTCTATTTTTTTGTGGCCCTCAACCTTCCACCTTTGTTTCCATCCATTCCTTAGATCAATTAGAACCTTCAACATGAACCTCAACCTAGAGGGAAGCCCTTGGGTATTGGACATTTTTGTATCAAAGTAAGCATCAATATGTTCCTTGGCCTTTGAATGGTCAATCATATGACCAATAGTGCTCATCAGTTTGCACAAAGCTTCAAGATTTTCATCCTCTGCATGTTGAAATTCACCAATTAATTTCATGATGAATGCATGCATAATTCTTTCAGTCAACATACTTTATTTATAAAGCTCACCAATAAACCTTATACTTCCTAGCATTCATCGTTGTGTTGCAGCCTTCTTCTCCCATATTTCTTCTACTGAAAGGATTTTTTCACCATCCTCTTCTTCTTTCTTAGCCTCTGCCTCTTCTCTTTCATCTTTTTCAAATTCTTCTTGGCATTTGTTCAAAAGAACTCGCTTGAAAACAACCTTCTCATTATCTTCATAAAATTCTAGTAATCCTGCAGCAAGCTGAAAACATAATTTTGCATACATTTCACAAAAAATCAACTCCATCAAGGCTTTGTCAAATATTTGAGATATTATACCATGAAGACATGATGCAGAGTAAATGTTCACTTCTTTGACCTGTTCAAAAAGTTTTTCAAATTTTTGGGGCATTAATTTATTAAGGATGGATTTAATTTGTCATTTTTTCAACTGATCCTCATCAGAAACCTTGCCCACTTCATATCGGTTCGATGATTTATGAATTGTGGGCAAAGAAGGTTGTGGAGGAGGAATCAAACCCTTCAGCAAACAAGAAGCACGCTGCCACCTATCAACATCAAAATTATTTCTCACTTGTACAACTTGTGGAAATGGTGCTTGCACATAAGGCCCTCCAGGAAGGATGCCATTCATACTCATTTGTGTTGCACAAGTATTTCTTGCAAAGCCAGTATTATAACTTTAGCCAAGTTGAAACATAGAAGAGGAACCACTTAGACCCACATCCATCTGCATATCATAGCCAGTAGCAAAAGCATCCACCGGCTTGGCCTATCTATCATCATCCAAACTGGCCATATTTCTCCCACAATGTTCAAGTAGATAATTCCCACTCAACTACCTTTCAAGACCTCTTGCAGTGCTTGCTAATGCATCAGCCTCTCCTACATCACTTGCAAGTGCTTGGGAATTTCCAAGTAATTCAATAGTGTCTGGACAAATTTCAAAATGATTTGGTAGATCTTTACACTGATCCTTGATTGTCAAAAAAACTCACTCGAGTACTTTCTGTCTCCTGAACATTTAGTAACTAAAATAGTTACTTGACTCATAGGAGTTGAAAGCTCAACTGCATCTTTCCAGTCATCCACTTCTTTTAGGACTTGCTTCTCAGGCTCTTTTCAGGAAATCTTACCCTTGACAACATCGATTACTACTTTGGATGGTTCTGGAAGGTTCACATCTTCCTCCTTCTCTTGAACCTTATAAGCATTATATAAATCTTCTTTTTCTTCTTCTTGTTGACAACTACCTTGGCAGCATCACCAATATTTTCAACATTATTCTTCACAAAAACATTGGAAGAACTTTTATTCTCCTTTTTTGAAACTGCTACCCAAAATGTTGAAACTTTTTGTGCCTCTAAGTTGGTTCTTGTGTTAGAGAAACCTCTAGAAAGTGCACTAGCTAGAAAAAATGTCCAAAAACGTTATTACAAGAAAAACATGGCCAATAACCTGGAAAAGACGTACAATCAAATGAGACGAATGATAAATGAAAACTAAACAATATGCAACCAATACCATCTACTACTGTCAAAACTATTGAAGTAATGGGCATATACAAATTTTTTAGATTTATAGGTTAATGATTAATCGTAAGAAACCGAAAAAATTGTATTCACACAAATGACAGCTCTAATAATTTGAACATTCAAGAGGATGACTAGGGTTTAAAAAATAGTGCCTGAGGTACTTTGTGTTTAAATGTACATATTTAATTCTGTTTTAACTCAAAAAAATTAAAAGAAAGTCATTGTATTTCATTTCTAGAATTTCTGGGCAGAAATAAAGGGATTTGTTGTACTTTTTCCAAGTTCATAAATACTTAGAAATTTACTTCTTTTAGCAGAAAAATCAGATCAGTGATTTGAATATAAATCTGGGTTTAGTGTAGAATTTTTTATATACCAATAAATTTTCAGATTTTTATGTGCCCAGGTTTTGGAAATATTGTTATTTTTCTATTATCCCTATTTGGGGATATTACATGCTGCAATTGGTAAAAGCAAACTCTAGCTATTTGGAATGCTAAATATGAACAATAGTTCTAAATTTGGGACAAGGATGAGTCTAGTATATGAAAATTGGAAGCATGCATGTGCCCTCACTTTCTCTCTCTGCATCGTTGCCACTTTCCTTCCACGACAAATTAGTGTCCAGCCATCACTTTTCTCTCTCTTTGTTGCACATAGGAAACTAGGAAGATGGATCTGTTGGAGCATATCATTACATGGTATAAATCAGTCTTATTGATATGCCATCAATGTTATAGAGCTAATTGAGCAATAGATAAAAACTATAAATGCTTTCTTTGCAAGGAAAGTGTTCTCCACCAAACGTAGTCTCTCCCTCGACATCTTAAACTTTGCATTTGCTAGGGGCTTTGTAAAAATATTTGCAACTTGTGAATCCAAAGGAATGCACTCATGCCCAGGACAATAGCGTTGAGGAGGAGGGTACTTCCAAAGGGCAGCCACTTTCATCTAAAGAAATTTTGGGCAGAATTGAAGGCTAGAAGAATGGACTGTGTGATTCCCTAACCAAGCCTAGATTGTAGCAATGAAGGAGACCTTAAAATAGTGAACTTAAGGTATGTATTTCAGTGCATTCTTGTAGATGTTGGATCCTAAATTGTGGATCAGTTTTAAATCATGATAGGGAAGCATGTGGAAGTCCATGAGGAGGGGAAAAATCTCATGATTATATGCCCTAAACCAGTGATAGTTGCCACAGTGATTGGGCAACAAACTTGGAGCGAGAGTTTGTCAAGTATTGGGTCAAAGTGATGAATATTATGTGGATCAGTTTGACGGGCAGCTTGAGGAGGCCTTAGGAGTTGTTTGGAGGACAAATTTGGAAAAGGAATGTCAAAGTGATCTTCATTGCTACAGTACTGAAACAAAGGAGGTGGTGATATCTTGCCTAAATCATATTATGATCTTCTAATCCTGGGCCTATCCATAAATTCAAACATGAGATCCACATCAGTTACCAAACCAAGATACTGTTCCAGGAGCTACAACAGTCCCCAAATTGTAAACATCATTATAGAGGATCAAGGAAGCCCCTCCTTACCTGAAAGGAGGCTAACCATATTAGATGGTTTGTAGGATATCTAATTTACAATCAAGGAGAGTACAAAAGTGTTCAACCAGATGATGACTTTCATGTCCCTGCAACAACACTTTGTAAATATCCCAAGTAGTAACCGAACTTCTTAGTGCCAAAATTCCTTCTATGTCAGCTGCAGGAACCAACCCTATTACTTAAGCATCAATGCTAGCAAAATTCTCTTTCATCCAACAATATCTACTTAAAGTAGAGATGATGTTGGCAATCAGCCTTTTGATGCAATAACTCAAATTGCATAAGCATTTTTGAGGCATGCTGCTTAGATGAGTAGTTATAACTTATAAAGAGTCTAGACATGCATTTTGGTGCATTTTCATGTGTTATTTTGAAATAAACTTACAGTCATAATTAAATCTCCCCCACCTGCTTATCTTGGATCTTACTAATGAGACCCTTTCTAAACTGATTCATGAAATATACAAGTGGTAAGTGAGCACTATTATAGACAGTTTTAGATATTTCTAAAGCATATCAAGACAGGAGTTTCTTGTTATATTTGAGAGTAACTATTGGTGTTTAGTCAACACATGACACAGAGGTATTTGGAAATGATCAAGATAACGATGTTGCAGTGCTATGGATGAACGCGCCAAAAGATAAATTGATACCCATGGTAATTGAAATTTCTGCAAATCTTTTTGTAGGACAAAAAGTGTATGCAATTGGGAATGCATTTGGTTTGGATCACACCTTGATGACTGCTATCATTATTTGGCTTTCCAGGTAGATAATTTCAGCTGCAACTGGCCATCCAATACACAATGTGATCCAAACATATGGTAAAGGACCATTGGAGGTCCTCTTCTTGATAGTTCAGGAAATTTGATTGGCATAAACGCTTATATGTACTCTCCATCAAAAGCATTACCTGGTGTGGGCTTTTGAATTCCAGTAGATTTTTAAGTGTCATTTTTGATCAATTAGTAAATTTTCGAAAAATTACTTGACCCATTTTGGGCACTAAATTTGCACTGGATAAGTCCGTTGAGCAACTAAGTGTCACTAGAGTTCTGGTGCTTGATGGTCCTGTAGATGGACCAGTTGGAAAAGCTGGACTGAAAACAAAAAAATGAGATTCTTATGTTTGGCCTGTCTTGGGGACATCATTATAGTTGTAAATGGGAAGAAAGTGTTAGTTCCAGTCTTTGCAGCCTGTCACCAGCGATCAAATTGGACTCTTACTATGTCTAGTTTTCACAGATTTTTTTCACATAAGCTTCAGTGCAAATCATGTCCTAAACCTGTTCATTAGAATCCACTCGGAAAGAGATTTCCAACGGTATATTGCACTCCCAAAACCGGCTTCCGGATCAAAAGATATGACCAAATGAATTATTGACTCTTGGTTATGCCTGATGCATGTGTTGTTGGAAATACTGAGAGGGGGGTGAATCAATATTTCTTTTCAATTGTTATTTTTACCAGTTAGATCACTTATATTTAGAACACAAAATGAACAGTAAAAATAAATGCTTTTATTAATTTATTCTTTACAATAAATCAAGTACAATATATGTAGGGCTCCAACCCTAGATGAAGACACCAATCTTCAATCTCCCAGGCTCCAACCTATATTTGCCAAGCACCGACTTGGACTTCCAAGGCTTCAACCTTGTCAATTCTGAGGCAACAACCTCAAGGGCTCCAACCCTAGATCCGGTACAAGCTCCAACCTGGTCTCTTGAGGACTCCTATCCTCTAGGGCTCCAACCCTATCTTCCAAAGCACCAACCTTGTCAATTCTGAGGCACCAACCTCAAGGACTCCAACCCTATCTACCAAGGAACCAACCTTGTCTCTATGAGGCTCCAACCTCCTGCTTCATTCCGTCAAGATATATTTGGTTATACTTACGGCTCCCAATGTCTTCTTCAACGAGCCCTGTCAATATTCACTTAGTTTTCATTGTAGTCTCCACATTATGTCATCAATGACAACCTTATTCTTCACATGAAGGTGTCTCCACAGCTCTTCATGGTACCCAAAAAATCTTTCCAAGGTCACTCCATGAGGGCTTCAATCAAGGTCTCCAAGAATGTCACCAAGACCAGCTTCTACACTGCTTCAACAAGAAGTCTACAAGGGTCTATCCAAAAACTGCTGCAAGTATTGTGTTCTTCAAGTATTCCCTGCTGCAAGTATTGTGTTCTTCAAGTATTCCCTGCTATTATAATGTTGCTCCAGGACAACAATGCTCCAAAGATGCTCATTCAAACAATATCTTTTATGTTGTATTTTCAATGCTTAAGATCTGTTCTAATGATAAAACTGATGCATTTGTTCTTCCTTCAATTCTGAGAACTGAATGTGTTCTTCCCTTAATGATGTGATTACACTGGTCTTGATTATGTGGTTGTGCTTTGGTACCACTTTTACTTCTTGAACTGTTGTAGGTCACATTCTCTAACAGTGATGATGGTGTCCTTATTAATTTCTTCTTAAATGACCAGAAAAGAATATCTTCAGTACTCCTCCTACTTCACTGCTTTAGATAATGAACCTGTTGTAGCCAATAACTTAACAATTGAGACAAGATAACTCACAGATTTGACATAGTCCAAGACTGCAATCCAAAATAACCTACAATCCAATACAACCCTCTGTAATGCTAGCTTCTACAGGAGGCAAGTTCAAGCTCTCCACACAAAAGCTGCCACAGGTAACTGAACCAATAGCACTAAGCTGCCCTGAAGTCTGAGTTAAGGAGAAACCTATCCACAGGACTGAGCTAATCCGAGCCTAAACTAGGCTACAATACAAGTCTGAGGTTCAGTTTAATATAATCACAGGTCTGTGGCTTTATTTCACTGATCTGAGGTATAAATGCTAACTAATCTGAGCCTTTGCAAGCCTTGGATCATTGGTTCAAAGTTTTTCAATGGGACTGCAAGCTACAGAACTGAGTTGTAGTTCCAAGCCACCAATGCTAGAGCCTAGCCTCCATGGGACTGCAATCTGTAACAAAGATCAAAGTTCTGTCCTCCAGCAAATGAGCACAATCCAATGCTACAAACACAGGTGTATACTTTAGGTTTCAAGATGATTGTCCTAGTTCGAGCTGTCCACTAGCCTGAGGTAACCCAATCACAAATATTTAGCCCAAAACATGATGCCAAAGTCCTTGTCAGCCTCCTTCTTAATTCTGTGCTCAATTTCTGAATTTTTGACTGAATTCATGGTTGAAATGAGGTGCTGTACATCATATTTATATAGGACTTCAACCTTTAATAAAGGGACACGTCTCTTGGAGGGAGGTCGACATGGACAGGTAGGCTTAGGTCAGCTAGCCTTTAAAAATATTATATTCAAACTTGAAAATCAATTTTCTCTCAAACTAGAAGGAGTTAGAAGGCGAGTGATAGCTCGTTAGAAAGGGAAAATTACCCTCTTCAAGCCTATGGAAGTACCAACCTTAAGTAAGGTCATTTTACCATCAGGAAACTTAAATTTGTGAGGCTGTCATTCTAATTTTATTCATCGCAGCTCTTAAAATTTTATGTCTAGGGCTCCTTCTTCATATGCTTAGGGTTCCATACACTTAGGTTTTCATTCATGTATATTAAGGGCATCATTAGTATTATCAATGTGTTACAACTAAGGCATCTTCTAAAGTATTATGGGCATTTAGATCATGCAAGAATATTTTCCATCCCGGTCACTGTCATCATCAATGACAACCTAGATTAACATGTGTCCTTATAATTTTACATTGTAAAAACTTCTCACCTTTTTCATGGTTTATAGCTGCAAATCCAGTGGGCTATGGTAGATGTGACTACTTCCTTGTTGGAAAATACTTTCCAGAGTATATTGAATGCCAAGAGAGTGGGTATTGACAATTTGACACTGCCCTTCTCTCTTCCCAAGAGCTTATGATATTGGGCTATATAGTCACAAATATGCTTCTTGTTGTCACTTTGAAAATATTGCTCATGATTTATTATTTAAAGGTGTTCCTTATTGCAATTGTTATAACCATAAAAATAATAACATGGTATTTTGCATCAAAACATGCTCAACATTCATTTGTTGTTGTTTCCAATAATCTTTGTGGTGAATGGCTCACATATGCCAAAGCAAGCACAAGATCAGTTCTTGAGGGAAACAATGCATCTGCAACCCATTTAGCTAATCTAATGGTGTCATCTATACTAAAGGGAAGATTGTCTTCATATTCGGCATAAGAAGAGCAGGTAAAGCCTGCACTTTCCTAGTATACTCAAATAATCCATACACAACACAAGTTTTCTTCATGGGAAAAAATGGATTACTCATCTCTTACTATTCAAATTTTACTGAGACATTCATCCTTTTTGCAAATAAAACCAATAATTCAAAGAGAAATGTATTAGCTGAAAGGAGTCAAGGATATCTCTGGTATCATCAGTCAACTACTTTTAGCACAGGACAACCATTTGGAGAGGTGATTCCAACAAGTGCATATGCTTTCTGGGAAACAAAATGGTTTCAAGATGCACTATATAGTGAGCATGGACTCACTACTTGGGGCTTGACATTTGGTCAGTCTAAAGAACTCTTATTCCTGTCATTGGCTTCTGTTAAAGATTCATCTAATGCATCTCTTCTAGTGTTGTGGCTTTAGGAGTGCCAATGAGTAGTTTAACAAACATCATAATGCAATTTGACCTTCGAGGTATTGATATGTATCTAGCGACAGAAGATTTTTATTTGCTTGCACAAACGGGTTCTACTTTCCATGTGGAAGGTGATGTAGAAAAACCTATACTATTGGAAGCTACAAAATCTAGTAATGTTGTGGTGGCAGGAGCAGCTCTGTATCTCAATTAAATTGGATAATATATCTAGATTGGGCAATGAAACTTTCAGGACCATTGGGCAACGAAACTTTCAGGACCTCTGATGCAAGAATTCAAGGTCCACAATATACATTAGAAAGTTCCTCACTTCATCTGGCTGGAAAAGCCCTGGTATTTGTTTTGATTATTCCACATAAAAGCATTTGGGGTCCCATGATAAGTCAAAGTCAGACAACATTGATTCTTCTAATCACATTGGCGGTTTGCATGTTCCTTGTAAGCTGGCTTTTCATTTTTTCACTTACAAGAGATACAAGCAAAGAAATACACCTTTGTGCAGGATTAATTCGACAACTTGAGGCAACAAAGAAATTAGAGAGAAAGAGTAACCATAAAAGCATTGTTTTTGCAAATATGAATCATGATCTGCAGACATCCCTTGCAGCTATCATTGGACTCATTGACCTATGTTGCTATTATGTTGCTAAAGGGTTAGAAGTGGAGACAAAACATTTCTACAAATGGTTATACATGTATATGCATTGTTGGCATCAAGGATCCTATGCGTCTTGGTGTCAAAGAAGTTGTTGAACTCTGTAGGGCTGCAGGTATTACAGTGAGGATGGTCACTGGTGACAATATTAACACAACAAAAGAAATTGCAGCAGAGTGTGGAATTTTATCAGATGATGGTGTAGCAATTGAAAGACCTGATTTTCATGAAAAGAGCTTAGAAGAGATGAAGACTCTGATACTAAAGATTCAGGTTATGGCACGATCTTCACAATTGGACAAGCACACCTTGGTGAGACAGTTGCACACAAATCTGGGAGAAGTTGTTGCTGTGACAGGTGATGGCACAAATGATGCACCAACTTTGCATGAAGCCCACATTGGGCTTGCTATGGGCATTGTTGGGACTAAGGTCATGAAGGAAAGTGCAGATGTGGCAATTTTAGATGACAATTTTGCAACAATTGTAAATGTAGCAAAATGGGGGCGTTCAGTATATGTAAACATTCAAAAATTTGTGCAGTTGCTGCTGATAGTTAATGTGGTTGCTCTAGTTTTGAATTATGTTTCTGCATGTATAACAGGAACTGCCCCCCTCACTTTAGTTCAGTTGCTTTGGGTCAATCTGATTATGGATACACTTGGTGCTTTGGCACTAGCAACAGAACCTCCAAATGATGATTTGATGAAAAGATTACCTGTAGGAAGAACTGGAAGTTTTATCAGTAATTCTATGTGGAGGAATATAATTGGCCAAAGTGTCTATCAACGCATTGTATTAGCAGTTTTGGAGATGGTAGTGAAAATATGGTTGAGTTTCTACGTAGTTCCATTGGGATCATCCACAAGAAACACGCAGAGAGTATAACTTCTTACATCAAGGAGAGTGTGGATGAAGAGCTGTTGAAGAAACCGTGCAGGATGGAGAGAGAGAAATGCAGAAAAAGAGGCTCATTGTTTTTTGTGGAAGGTAATATTATTGTTGGAAAAACCACATTTCTATAGAGGAGTGTGAATGAGACACTTGAGCTAAGTGACCATGTAGAGGTGGTTCCTAAGCCTATTTCTAAGTGGCAAGACATTGGGCCTGATCATTTCAATATATTGGATGCTTTCTATGTTGAACCTCAACGGTATGCTTACACATTTCAGAATTACGTTTTTGTAACGAGGGTGATGCAAGAGAGAGATTCTGCAGGTGGATTAAAGCCTCTACGACTCATGGAAAGAAGTGTTTTCAGCGATCGGATGGTGTTTGTGAGAGCTATTCATGAGACAAAGTGGATGAATGGGATGGAGCTTAGCATCTATGATTCATGGTTTTATCCAGTTGTTTCTGTTTTACATGGGCTTGTTCCTAATGGATTTATTTACTTGAGGGCCATTCCAGACACATGCCATAGACGTTTGCAGTTACGAAAGAGAGCAGAAGAAAATAGTGTGTCATTAGATTATTTGAGAGGTTTGCATGAAAAGCATGAGAACTGGCTCTTCCCTGCTCAATGTGGTAAGCCATGGGTTGTTGTCTGTGAGCTAATTACCTATTGATATTGATAGGTCTCTGCATCCTGAGATCAAATATCGCACGTTTCTTTTGCAAGGAGAGCATGTACATTCCAGTATTCAGAAGGTTCCAGCATTAGTGCTGGATTGTGAGCTCAATATTGATTTCAGCAGAGACATTGAAAGCAAAACAAGGGTTTTTTTGTCTCGCAAATGGATTTCTTTATCCCAAAGATAAATGGGATAATGTTACTAAAATTCGATAGGGCCAGTGGGCATGTTCCTTTAAAATTTTATCTATCGAGGATGGCATCTAGAAGGTTATTGACACTGCTGAGGCATTTGATGCTTTGTTATCATCTTTAGATATTCGGGGTGTTAGGGAGGCCCATTTACATGATGTCTTGAAAAAAGCTGGAGAACCCATTTAAACAAGCAGTGAAAACACATTCAGCTTTGAGAAAGCACAATGATGTTATTAATGGACTGAAGGTTAAAACAGAAATTGCTTACAAGCCATCCTGTCCTAGCTATGTAATGGAGGATGGGGATCTCAGTGCCATTGATCATGATTCTTCAGATTCCTCAGAGCTTTCTAGATCCTTTACAATTGAAACTTGGAACAAACAAGGCTTGAAAAATGGCATAGGTGGCAGTCATTGCAATAATTGGGCGTTCGATTCATCTTCAGATTCAAAGCACATATGTGGTAGATTTGACTCATATTTTTAGATTTAAAATATTGGAGACCTTTTCCCAATTTGGGCAAAGTGGCAAATGCATCTCCAGAATTTGAGGGCAGTTGTGCAGGAAGGTGCAAAGTGGCATTCAAGAGGTAGATTTTTTAGGCTCAAATTCAGCAAAGGAATCCTAGATTTCATGAACAAACTCCAGCAAACTTCTAACAGTTCGACATATTGCAGCAAACTCATTTTATTTTAGATGATTTAATTAAATTCTTTAGTTGTAATTTAATTTATTTTACTTGCCAGCACAGATATATTTTATTTTTTATTTTTATTTTGATTCCTATGTAGAGGAATCAAAATAAATTTGTAATAGGGTATATATAGGAATATTTTTGAGGATGTAAGGGTTTGGTTTTCAACAGAGAGACTACTGCTTTGGATTGTGTAAACTTTCCTGAATATTATGTTAATGAAGCAGTTTCTGCCCTTTAAAATTTGGGATCCATCACGGTGTTTCATGTTCAACATGTTTTCCTTATAAGATCATTTTCATATTTTGTTTTTCTACTAATTTTGTTATAGAATTCTCTAAAGGAAGTGTTAGGAATCCATCCATGCATGATGCTCCTTTCACAATGACTATGTTGTTAAATGAAGTGGTTGCTTTTACAGAATCCATCCTTTGTTAGTTGCTCTGCTTAATAACCCTGTGTTTTCCTTTCTGCTAAAGCTGCCACTGGAGATTCATCCATTGATTGATGCCTGCAGGGCAGCAAGCTTTCTCCTATTTTCTTCTCCCATCTACATCATTTATCTGGCTGAGCATAATGCTTATTTTTCCCCAAGTTTGCAGGTAGAAACCAGCCTCAACTCCATAGCCCAATGACTGTTTATCTCTTGTTGTTTCGACCCAAAACTTTCAAATCAAATCCCTGTACTTCATAGCTAGCCTAAGATTCACTTATTGCAGCCACCCTTCATTGGCAAAGAGAGAGCCCTCTCTGGTCTGGCAGGGCTAGGTGTCAGATCGAAATCTTGGTTTGTGGTTACCTCAGATTGCCTCTTCTTAGCCTTGAGGTTCAATCTAAGTGCTAACAGAAAGTATGCAATGGAAGTGATCTCTATAGAGTACTTGACCTAGTAGTTTTTAAGGTAGGCATTTTAGTTCCTCAAGGGTGGGGTCCTTTAGCATAATTGCATCTACCTTGATCCTATCATCCAAAAGAAAAACTTAATCAACAAAGAGTAAATATGTCAAGTTTAGGGTAATTCCTATTTGTATAGTTGTCAAGCTTATAGTTCTTTTTGACTCTGTTATAACTCTGTTGAGACCACCTACTCTACAGTCGAAAATAGCAGAGAAGCCATTAGTCATACCTACCCATGGTCTCTTGTAGGCATGATAGAAGAATAGTTTGAGCCATTAATTACAATTGCAAAGATATTGAGGAAAGATAGTTCATTATCTGGTTAACCAATTGCACACTGAACCGTATATGCATGAGTATCCCTAAATAAAGCCAATTTTCTCTATCATACGCCTTGGAAAGATAAACTCACTAACATTTCTTGTAATTTTTTGGTTTAATGTTATAAATTACTTCTTGGGCTACTCCTATTCCATAATGGATTTGTTTCCCAGAAAGGATGAAAAATTGTTCTAATGACATGGAATCAACTTAGTGGATTTTTACCCTACATGCAATGATTTTCTAAATGCAATTACATAGTGATATGGGTTTGAAATCATCTCATTCTTGTCTAATTTTTGGGATTAAAGCCTGAAATGTTGAATTGAAAGCTCCCAAATCCTGGTTTTGTATTTTAATTTGTCAGCAATTCTTGGTTTGTTTGAAGGAAGTCATAGAACCACTAGAAGAATTCTATTGTCCCATGAAGTGACTGAGGGTTCTTATACTTTTGGAAACAATGCAAAATTGTTTGTAATTCTTCCTTTTATATTTGATCCATCAATGCTTCATTACCCACCTCCCCTACCAAACTAGGGAAATATGAAGTCATCTTTAACTATCTCTCTTAAATTTATTCTATCATCCTCTTTATAAATTACCTCAAAATGGTCGGTTGATGAGCAAATTGCTCCTCGAGATAAGACACCTTCTCATGAGGAAAAGTTCGTTGATAATCAACATCTTGAGGCAATTGTTCATTACAATTATGGGATGTTGAAGAGAGAAAATATCTTCTAGTTAGTAAAGATATGCACGAATGTTAGTGATTTCGTACAAGGAAAGACATGCACAACAAGGGAGTTGTGGAGATTCCCTACAACTCTTTTCCCAGATGTGACACGTGAGGATGTATGCTTATTAAACAACTATATTTGAGAACATTCACCACTTTGAAGGAAAGACTATTTTGGCTGTAGGCACAGGAAGTTTGATGCAGGCTCCTGCACCCGACCCGACATCCCACATCGTTACCTATGACTACGATCTATGTGCTTCCCTGCTTGTCAACTGCAGTTGCTCCAATTATCAATTGGATTGTGCCTGAAGGCCCGTCACTGTGGCTTTAACTACGCTACTCGACCACATGTGGTGGCTACTAAACCTGCACTGAAACAGGTCTAGATAGCTCTGATAGCACTCCTCCATCCACAAACTATGCAGACAATTGCCCTTCTATCGGTCATTTGTGTGTCTTTTCCCTTGCGATTTCTCAACAGTAGAGTGATGTCGACTAGTCTAGCCCGTGTTGCTTCCTTCTTAGTGAGTTGCCACCTTACGCTTCCTGTGGTTTTGTTTTTGTCGAGTGCAGACTTGCATGCAGGCCACATTTCTTCCACCAATGACAGTTGACCATACCTTCCCACCTCTCCTGGAAAAATACACTCAAAAATGTGTGCTTCTTTGAGGTGATACTAGTAGATCCTTTTCTACCAACCGAAATGTCGACCACCCCTTCTTCACACAGTTTTCTTTTCCTATTGGCAGAAGGGTTTGACCCTTATTTCAACCACTTTGGTTTTGCCATGACTGACATAGACTTGTCACTTATGGATCATTTATTCAACCCCTATACAACATACCAAATTATCTATATGACCCTTTTTCAATCCTTAAAAAATTAACAATTGCTTCAAGGCACTATATGATCAATTTACTTTGGTCCTAAAAAAAATTCTTTTGCACGATCACAATCAAACAAGTTTGGAACGAACGAGTTGGGAATGTCATATATATATATATATATATATATATATATTTACAAATAAGTTAATAACACATTATATTGCAAGAAAAAAGGGAATAAGACCCATAGATGACAAAAGGGGGTTCCTATCAGTCAATGCAAAGCTTAACAATGCTCGACACAGGGCAGGGTTGTTCGAGCATATAAAATATGATATTTTACAAAGCTAATAGGTTGTGTAACAGTAATATTTTAGAGCCTTATATTTACTTCAAGTATATCATACCTTCTAGTTTGGTACTGTCGGAAATATATTTGAGCAAAAAATTAAAACTGTGAAGGTTTCTAGCTAGTTAAATTTTTCTACATATGCCTCACATCATCAACCATGGCATCCACTATAAACAACAATTTCCTAAAAAATAAGGAAAGCCTCCAATGATGAATGAGCCAAATCATCATCTCCTCAAATGGGTAGATTCCAACATGCAAAGTACAGTAAAATATGTGCATATAAATGTGTGTTAGTAGCATCCTAAATAAAATCTACCCAAGAATAACCAGCCACTTTGATTAGGGAAAAGTATAAATTTAAAGATAAAAGGGGTTAAGAGATCGCTTGCATACACCTAAGAAGGTGTGCATGAAAGAAGGGTTTGAAACTCTAAAATGAATATGATCTAAAAACCCTAGTCTTGCAACCCTTGGGGAAATGCCATTGGCCATTAGTCTAACTGATCAACTAATTAACCCAAAAAACTCTATCACTAAGCAATTCCCTTGATAAAAATAGTAAAAATTGAGCCTTACTTGGAAGCTCTAAAAGGAAGAAACCTTAGAAAAGATGATTTTGAACCACTTCTGGATCAGCATTGTAGTGTGCCATTGAAGATGGGTGAAACCCGAGGAAAAAATTTAGAAAATCCTTGAAGAAATGAGATAACCCAAAGAGGCAAGTTCACACCTACTTTGATACCATGTTGATATTACAAGAGATAAACAAGGATTGAATGTAAACAACCAAAAAACCATAAAAAAAAGCATAAACACAAAGAGGAGAGAAGATGAACCCATGAACATGAGAAACATGAGATGTAGGTGCCCATAAGCTAAAGAATCACATAAGACAACACTTAGCTCATGACAAAAGAATTTGTGATGAAAATGATGATGCCAAAGCTAGTACTAAGGACATCACCAAAGCCCAAGAAGATTTTGGAATGTTAATAGTCAGGACATCTTGACAAATTGAGGATAGATGTAGAGATGGCTAGTGGGGTGCTAGCTCCAAGGAAGTTGAACGTTGGCCTTAGCCTAAAATAGTATACATTGAAAAAATACAATAAAATGTTGTGGTTGCACATGTGTAGACTTATAGCCTTGATTACATGTAAGGTTGGCATGAGGCCACAAGTGAATATTACACCATCATTTCAATATTTTATAGGTATTACAAGTTTCATGGCATTCACAGAGAAATAAATGTTGCAAAGGAAGGATAGATGTAGAGCTGGCGAGGAGAATGATAAAAGGTAAAATCTATCTAATAATTTTTAAGTTGAAGTAATTATTACACCGGTGTATTTTGTTGATAGAAATACAATGAAAATTGCAAGGAATGATACACCTAAAGAAGCATGAAATGATGAGAAACTAGGGGAGAGTTATCCCAAAGTGTTTCTTTGCAATGTTTGTGTACTTGTTTATGAAAAAAGTGCATAAGCATGAGGATAAAGGTTAGAAGTATTTTTGATAGGGTACAATGGAGAGTCTATGGGATATCAGATTTTTTATTTGGAAAAAGATACACTCAGTAGAGATGTTATATTTGAGGACAACTATATCCAAGGTAATTCAAATGAAATTGAAGTGGCATGGCCTATTTAAGAAAGAGGTAAAAAGGTAGCAAAAGAAAGCATTCCAAGTCAAGAACAAAGGAGCAATCAAGAATCCGGTGATAATGAAGTCAATGATGTCAAAGCTAGTACCAAGGACATCGCCAAAGCCCAAGAAGATTCTGGAATTTTAATAGTGAGGACATCGTCAAAGCCCAAAAAGATTCTGAAACAACATTTGTGAACATTAGATGGCTCAAAGCTACAGGAACTACCTGAAAGAAATAAAGGAAGCAAGAAATCAAGAAGATTGCAGCAGTCTGCTTTACAGCAGTTATATATGGCTTTGATCACAAATTCACCACAATTCTGGTATAATGTGATTCAATGCACATGGAAAGAAGAATGGGACAAAGTAACAGAGGTGGAATGTGATTCCATACAAAGAAATGAAACACTGGAACTTGACGATATGTCTAAAGGAAAAAATGCAAATGGTTAAATGGGTCTTCAGTGAAAATTTCAAAGTAGATGGCTCAATTGACAAACACAAAGGAATACAGTGATAGTAGCATTACTATTTCCTTCTATTGAGGTGATAGTCAAGTCACTAGTCCTCCGAGATCATAAAAGACCGCCTGTTCTTGTTCTTGTCATTTGTCCTACTGGGGAACTTGCAATTCAAGATGTTGTAACGTACTCCTCTTATCCTACTATGTAATGACTCAATGAGACATCACATCATCTAATGAATTAATGAATCCACTAGAAATGTTGCCACAAAAAATTCTTTCGTAAACTAAACATTTGGAAATGAATAGGAAAGTATGTATATGCATCATGAGAGGAAGTAAATAATGATAAAAACTTCAAACATGTTAAGAGGGAATGCCAATGAAGCATTTTTTTTTGGAAAAAAGTAATGCTGGATCACAATCATCCTTAAAAAACAAAAAAGTACAGGTATATGCACTGTTTTGAAAGGATTTGAAACTGAAGACATCAATTACAACACTTTTGGAATAGTAGATTTCCAACTATACCTGTTTACCAGCTCACCTATAGATATTAAGAGCCTTAATAGCATCATGGTGTTGCATTTCAAGGAACTGCAGGTAAACAGTTGTAGTCATCAGTAGCTAGAGATTAGGGATGCAGTTGTCGAAGGAAGAAATTGATGCTTTTCACAATAAGGTTAGTTCAACCTTGATGAAGAGTTTATAAAAAACAACGAGTAAAAGTCAAGGAGTTCATGATGAAAAGTCAAGAACTACATAGAAATGGCTAACTGTGGGTAATGATTTCATGATTATGTATTGAGCCTTTCTGAGAAAAAAACTCTCAAACCAATGCTGCCAAACCCCCGATGCTAAACAAGCCAGTAATGTGTGGTGGGGACTGATTCCAAAATTCTAGAACTATATGACTGTAAAAACTAGATATGTTTTTTAATGTTGTTGAAGAGCAAGATATAACTTAGAGTCGGAGAGGAAAATATATAACAATTACCATATGACTTATGCATTAGTGTGCTTGTCTACTTATAGTCATCGGGCTACCCAGTTTTCCTTTGCACCATATATAAATTGTGAATATTTAAGAAAGGAGAATTAAATATACTTGGGTCAATTCATTTCCCACTTATCAACATACACATCCTTATCCACTTTCCCAAAGTATATGTTTGTTCTAAGTGCTATTGTGCATGGTTATTACTTTGGCATAATTCTAAGTTAAGTTCATTATTGACATTTAATAGGCCTGTGTAGTTATTTTGCATTCAATATCAAACATGAGAGGTATATCAAACCTACTTATGGATATCAAACCGGGCAATTATAAAGCTTGAGTTTTTCATATGTCTGAGTTGTAATATTAATATGTTGAGCATTTGGGTTCTCAAGAAATGCACCGGGCATTGGCAATCTCAACATGAATGTGTCCATATTCAATGTATACAATACACCATCACACTCAATTTGAATGAATTAGCCCATCACCACCTGGCTTCCACAATGCAGCTTGATTCGAGATCTAGTCAAGAGAAAATATGATAAAATAGATAATAAATAAGAACTACAGGAGAATCAGCCCAATAAAAAAAGAATTCTAGGTTTGGTCAAGGGGGGAAATTAACCTAGCACACACTAGGGTCAATCAGTACTGAACCCAGCTATTGTAAAGCTAGAGAGTGCATAGGTATTAGTTCCAATATCTGATATGATGACCATTTGGGTAAACTCAAGAAATGCACCAGAGGTTGGCAACTTCAATGTCCATATCATGACAAGGGTTAGACAGACCTATGCTAGTATTCCTACTCAATGTGCCCAATGTACAGTCTAGATTTAATGCACTATCAGCCCCACCATCGCCCTGGTTGTAAAATTCCTTGCAATAGATTTCTGGGTTTATGTGAAATTTTCATACATATCTATGTCAAACAATTTGTCTGGGTGCACTATCAGCCCCACCATTGCCTTGGTTGTAGAATTCGTTGCAATAGATTTCTGGTTTTATGTGAAATTTTCGTTCATATCTATGTCAAACAATTTGTATGGGTACTGATGTAAGCGCTTTACTAACAATTTTAATTCAGAAGATACTCATATTAAATGACATGCACCAAAAATAAACCACCCAAAGTTCAAACTAACATATTCCAAGCATAATATTCACACAGGACAATATTCACACAGGACAGCCAAATATAACTCAGAAATAGGAGTAACGAGGATTCATATTAATTCCCAGAATGACATCCACTACAGCCAGAAGACTACCAATATTTTATGCTGTCAATAAACACATGTAAATAAGGGGCATTGAGTATAGAAACCTGGGACTGGTGCGTTCCTTTTGCTGGTTGTCAGATGACTGTCTCACACGCAATGAAGAGTCCATAAGTTCATTTTATGCCCAGATGTTTGCATTCACCCATACCAGAGATAACGAACTCATGTTTCCCTTAGTGAGCAGCAGTAAATACACGAGTTAGTGATGCCAGGACCTCTAGATATTGTAAATTCAGACTCATTTAGCTTATACGCAGTCTTCAGAGAGTAATTTTCTTGGTCATTGCAAGGGTGCACAACTGTTATACGGTTAGGAAACTCGTGCTAATCAATATGATTACTCAGCCCTTCTTATCATATTCATCCAGCAGATGGAATGTGGAATATCGGCCCTCAAGCTCAGGTAGATGCCGCCCAACAACTCCAACCAGAATTGAGAACCTGTAAATGTGTGTCTCAGCTAGTAAAAGAATGTAGCTCGACCAGAAAAATAAAAGGGGACTCGTGTAGTGAAAGATTAAAGTTTCATTTCTATCCCTTAGAAATTCATACGATGCCACCCAAAAATTCGAGGTGCTGTAGATTGGTAGTCGTGCCTATTTATTCTTCGCACTAAACCAAAAAGAGTAGATCTGACTCCCTTTCCCTTGGCGTTTGAAGAGGTGAGGGATGAAAATAGAATCCCTTCTTGGCAATGACCCTCTCCTCCTGTGAAATCGAAGATTCATCGAAGATTCATCGCATGACGTCGAATTGGAGGTGCAATCAAAGGGGTCGGAGCCGAGAGGCGTCACTGGGCTGAGAACGAGTGATGGGAGATGGAGCATGTTGGGCAACAGGATTTCGAGCGGTGGCATTGCCCTAGTAGATATGCTTCCGTTCAGATTGAGGCGGAGAGGATTGATCCCCAAACCTAACTGCAAATTTCTCAAATTCTGAAGCCTTTCGTGCAACTTGAAGGCCAGGCCGATTTTCAAGGACCCACTTCGATTTCGGGAAGTGAGATTAAAATTTTGTTTCTATTCCTTAGAAAATCATACGATGCTTCCCGCCACTCAAAATAAAAAATTCTCAAAAATTCGAGGTGCTGAATATTGCCGCCACTCAAAATAAAAGATTCGCAAAAATATTCGAGGTGCTGGTAGATGTTAAGTGATTCGTTCCCAAAAAATTATTTTATTTTTTGGGTTATAAAAGAATTAAGTTCTAGATTATGTTAAATGGAATGTTAAACTATTACAAACTCATCTAATTTCAACTATTCCAATCAATATTAAGCTTAACTATTTTGAATATTGAGTTTGCATATGACTAAGTTCCAATATTTGATATCTTAATGATGTTGGAAATATGATGCAGAGTGTTGTCCTTGATGGCAACCCACTAAATGAAGATGAAGACATGTGACTGTTGACATGTGTTGTCCTTGATGGCAAACCACCTGATGAAGTTATTCTTGACTTGATGGACTTGGTAAATGATGTAAATCTGATGTGATATGTTGTTGAGTGTTGTCCTTGAAAGGCAACCCACTTGATGAAGATGATGAAAACTTACTTGATGAAGTTGTGCTTAAGAGAATGTATTCCTGATGAAGAAAATATGATGTTTCTACAGTGTGTATAGAAGGCTATGAAGAAAGGATTTCAGAATGTACTCAAAGTATGATGAAAAAGAGTATGTCTCTTGGTATACGCGGATTGGCCTAAGGGAAGTCGCGTATGCACGCGGAAAAGAACGTGCCAAGTCGCGTATGGGAAAAAGCGCTCAAAAAGTGCAAAACCAAGGGTAACCACAATGGTATTGACCCATTGTATTGGGTAATGATCCGCCTAATTGACCCCGTCCAGATAGTTGTGGGCTTATGGTATTGTTTTGGTCCATGGTATTGAAAAATGGGCTCATGGTATTGACAAAGGGTAAACATATATAAGGAGAAGAAATTCATTGTGCAAATTATGAGGTGTGGTGCAAGATGTCTGAGCTTGAATGAATACTTCTCTCTGAAGTATATCTGAATGGAAAGGGTTACACTTGAATGATAGATCTGAATGTATGATGCACCAATGATAAAGAAGGGGATCTAGATCTTAATTGCGCTTGTATTTGCTAGATCTGATTATGGAAGGCTTAGATCTGTGATGAGGCGAGCATCTAAGCGAACATCTGTCTGAAGCAAAAGGGTAGATCTGAACTGAATATCTGATCTGATGAAGTATGCTGCTCTGTAATGATTGAAGATATATACGCTACTTCGCCGCGGAGGAAGCGCGTATATACGCGGCTTCAGCGAAGAGAAAGCGCGTATGCGCAATAAAATATACACTGAGGTATACGCTGGTTTGTGTGGACAGAAACGCGTATATACGCGACATCAGTGAAGTAAAAGCGCGTATGCAAACTAGGGTTTGCTGAAGCAAGGGGTATGAAATATCTGATCTGTTCTGCTGTGTTTCTGCTATCTGATCTGTGTTGATATGTATCTGTTGATGATGTATGTTTGTACTTAAAAGTATGGAAAGGGTTCGGTCTGGAAATATGATGAATTGCGGCCTGCAAGTTGTGTTCTATTGAAGTTGTTGGATCCGATTGTGAAAATTGATGAAACGTGGTCCAAGGTGGTGCAGGGGGGTATCTTGTAGATCGGGAGTTGTAGCTCCTTTCGAGGTGTGGATGGTAACGAGGAAGCGGGGGTCGTGGCTCCTTCCGAGGAGAGAGGTGGTAAGAAAGCCCAGTGCAGGGGTTGCGCTGTCTGCACGAGGCAGTGTGTGACGAGCATAGCGGTGGGTGCACAACGTCTTTGGTCAATGCGCACCAGCCATATGTTGTAACATGTTTTCTCTATAATAAAATATTGAAGGTGAGCAAGCTAACGACGGTGGTTTTCTCCCGATTTGGGTTTCCACCTAAAAATCCTGGTGTTCATGTGTGATGTTTTGTGTGATGGCTTATTCTGTTATTACTGCACATGTTTACAGTTTATTGAACATCTGATGAATGAATGATTGAATGATCTAAGTGAAGAGTTAATTACATATCTAGATCTCTGTGTATACGCGAGTTTAATAAAGGGGATCCGCGTATATACGCCGGTTTACTGAAGGAAAGTAGCGTATGGGTTTTAAGGTATGAAAAAGTAAAAAGTTTTGAATATGCTGTAAATACTGATTCACCCCCCCTCTCAGTATTTTTCCCAACAATTGGTATCAGAGTCGGTCCTTGTGCAGAAGCTTGATCGCTTAAAGGAGATCCGTCGCAATGGGAAGTCAAGAAGGAGTAATGTCTATAAAGCCACCTCTATTCAATGGAAGCAATCTGATATTCTGGAAGGTACGTACAAAAGCATATATGCAAAGTCTTGGTGCAGATGTATGGGCAATCGTGGAAGAAGGTTATCAATACCCGGCAAGTATTCCTACTGATGCAGCAGAAAGGAAGAAGTATGAAATCAATGCCAAAGCGGTGAATGTCTTATTAGGAAGCATGTCTGAATCAGAATTTGCTAAAGTGATGCAGCTACATTCAGCAAAAGAAACATGGGACAAAATCATTCTAAGCTATGAAGGAGACACAAAGGTAAAAAGTGCAAAACTCCAAACTCTTAGAATTGAATATGAAAATTTGAAGATGCATAGTGATGAAAGTGTTGCCAGTTTCTTTCTTCGTCTAGATGATATTGTAAATCGGATGTGAAATTTGGGTGAAACCATGGCTGATACTACTCTGGTAGAAAAGGTCTTAAGATCTTTGACTTCAAAATTTGACTCTAAAGTTTCAGCTATTGAAGAAAGGCAAGATCTGCAATCGCTTACTATTGTTCAATTACATGGTACTCTGACTGCTTTCGAAATGAGACAAGGAGGTCCTTCTCAAGTAAGAGAAGCTGCTTTTAAGGCATCTACAAAAGGAAAGGAAAAGGAAGTTGTCAAAGAATCCAGCTATATATCCGATGAGGAAGAAGCGAATTTCGTAAGAAAGCTCCAACTAGGTACTGGAAGATTCAAAGGTAAGCTTCCCTTCAAATGTTTTGAGTGTGGAAAAGTTGGTCATTATGCTGCTAAATGTCCTTATAGAGAAAAGCATGGTAAAGGGAAACAATTTGAGAAGAGAAAGAGTTATTATGCAAAAGAAGATGATGATGAAGTGTTCAGTGAAGATGAAGAAGATTCTGACCAAGATCTGAAAGTGCTCATGGCTAAGAAGCAAAAGAAGAAGGTTACTCGAGGAAAGGAGATACCTCAGAAATCATGTATAGCAAAAATTGAAGAAGATGAAACAGATTCTGACGAATATCTACAAGCACTCATGGCAAAGAAGAAAAAGGAGAAGGCCACTTGTAATACTCTTCTTTATGCAAACAATAGTAAAGATAGTGAAAGTAAAGTTGTGGATCTAGAAGAAGCTCTCAAGATTAAAGAAGAAGAACTACAAAGTTCATACAATAAGCAAGAAACTATCTATAAAGAAATGATCTCACAAATGAAAGATCAAATAGAAATGCTGAATGAACAGATGGACAAGTATCAAAGGTTTCATACTTATGCATCCAATCGAATTAAAGATCTAGAAGCAGATCTTGAAAAATCAAGCAAGAAGAATGAAGGACTTGAAACTGCTATCATCTTTCTGCAAGCAGAGCTAGAAGCATCAAGTAAGGAGAATGAGGAACCTCTACAATCCTTTGAAAAGGAAGGCCTTGAAGCAGAAATTATCTCTCTCAAAGAAGATCTGGAAAAATCAAATAAGAAGAATGAAGAGCTGGAACGAACATGTGAAGAAAACGAAAATTGGCTGAAAGAAGAGATCTTAAATCTGAAGGATCAAGTTGAAGATGGAAGAAGAAAAGAAGAAAGCATGACAAAGCAATGTCAAGCCTTGGAGGTTGAGGTGAACATTCTCAAAGATAAATTGGAAGAAAAGGTAAAACTGTTGAGGTTTCATGATAGTACTAATATTCTGGACAATATTCTGAGTAATCAAAGGTCTCCTGCTATCAAACATGGTCTTGGTTTCCATGAAACTGTTAAAGGAGAATCTAGCTCACAAGGAAGTGCCAAAAATTCAGAAGATCTCAATGCAAAACCTGATGTGTTGAAAGAAACAAAAGATCAACCAACAATCATGAATTCTCAAAGGAATTCATTCAAGAAGGTTGAATGTTTTAAATGTCATAATTATGGGCATGTTGCAGCAAATTGCAGAAGCAGAACAATTCAGCCACAAACAAACAGGTTCTACTCAGAAAGGTACTCTAGTAGCTTTAAGGGATATTGTTTTTCATGTAACAAGTATGGACATAAAGCAGCTGATTGTAAAAGGAGGAAGAATAGAAATACTCATTATGATTCTTATGTGTATTTCTCTGACCACATGAGATGTTATGCTTGTAACAAGTATGGACATGTAGAAAAATAATGCAGGATGAACAGATCTGGGAAAGTGGACAATTTTCAGCACACAGTTGGAAAGCTCAAGCAAATTTGGAAGAAGAAGGAGGACCGATCAGAAACGTAGGGAATTCAGACCCTACTGTAGTCATCCGCTTCTGAAGCTTACTTCTCTGATTGACTGCAGGAATGATGTGGGATACATTATGAGATTTAGTAATGTATCGTCACAAGGGAAGCAATGCATGATGACTCTCATGGTTGATTTGATTATTCTGGTTATGTTTACTTCTGACAGCGCATCTGATGTGCAAAGGACAGGTACATGAGGTACAAGCTCAGGAAGAAATGAAGGAAGATGGAAATTTTCTATGCTTCACTTTCCATACGCAGGTTCCATTAACTAAAGTCGCGTATACACGCGAGTTCCAGAAGACTCAGTAGCGTATGCATTGATGATAAGAAAATTTATCTGATAGCTGAAGATCTGAAGCAGAGGTCCAGGAGGAGCTTCAGTCTGACTGCTGATGATTGCACTGTTAGCATCATTCTAGTTATACTCATGATAATGAAATGATGCATGGATTCTTGTGTTGAAGATTATGGATGAAGCCTGGTTGCTTTATGATGAAGAGCATTCATTGTTGAGATGAAAGTCTTATAGTTCAGAGATGAGGACAGATCATGCAGAGATTGTTGTTGATGACTTTCTGTTGAAGGTGTCTCAGATTGCACAAGTTAAGGAAGAAGCACTGGTTTAGGGGGAGTAGCAGGTTGAATTCTAATGGTTGCATTGTTGGAAATATGACTGCTTATTCTTTGGTCTTGGTGATACTCATGCTCAAATGATGATGATTTGGTATATGGATTATTATAATGAGATTTTGAGCCCTGGTTGCTGATAAGTATCTTTGTGTGGATGAGTTGGATATTGTTTGTTTCAGATCATATAGAGTTTGGTTGCTATGGTTGAGATCTTTTGCCTACATATGTTACTTCATGTTAAATCTTGAAGACCATGGTGATGTTGGACCACATGGATGATTTCTTGACACCTATGTGAAGATGTTGTTCTGATATGACAATCTCTCTTGGAAATATTGTATTGATGCTGCAAAGAATCTGAAGGCTTGGTTACTATTGTACTGATGCCACAACCATTGGATGACGCTTGAAGACACAACTACACCATTCTATCTATCTGTGTAGTCCAGGGAAGCATTCAAATGTCTTAGAAAGAAGCTGAACACTGTCCTTGCCTCACAAAGAATCAGATCTGGTTGAAATTTAGAAGATGTCTTGGGATACGCGGGTTTCCTGAAACACAGTCGCGTATATACGCAAGTTCCTACACAGAAAACCGCGTATGGTTGGTTGCTGACAATTTTTGGTTGGTCCAGCTCTCTTCAGCATAGCTGCTGTGCTGTTTGGTATCTCTGGGGGTATTTCAGTTCTCATAATTCTGTTTCTAATGTTTTGATGAAGATGCCTTGATGATTTGTTGGTGGAAGTTTTCAGGATGCACAAACTAAGGGGGAGCCTTAGTCATTTGGAAAGATTGCTTGGTTGCACAGATTCAGGGGGAACATTAGCTTTGCTGAGTATAATGCATTACTGGCATTGTGGTGTTTCTAATTTATAATCTCTCTTGAGGTCTTTCCGGTGTTGGTCTTAAAGTCATATTTGTAATTTGATGAAAAGGTCTTATTAAGACCCATGATGTAAAATTGTAATACTCAGTCATGTAAGGACTTGTCAAATTTGTAAACCCACTTGGTTGGGTAGCTGAGTCAAATGTGTAAACCCACTTGGTTGGGTACTTGAGTCTCATATGTAAATCCACTTGGTTGGATATTTGTTGTAAGTATGAGTCATTGGTGATAGGAAAGTCTTTGAGTCATGTACTTTATTGAAAAATATGTTTGAAGATTCAGCATGAACTCAGGGGGAGCTTGGCCACTTCAACACATATCAGATCTACAGAATGTTTCTTCCACCTGAGGAGAAAAGGGGGAGAATGTTGGCTTTTGATCCGCCCTTTGCCCTTGATGTCAAAGGGGGAGAGTGACATGGTGTTTGAATGAAGAGAAGATAATGATGTCAAATGTTTGGGAGAGTGACATATTTGGGAGAGTGACATGGTATCTATCTGCTGTGGTAACCAAACACCATCGTGGTTGCCATCAAGTCCAAAGGGGGAGATTGTTGGAAATATGATGCAGAGTGTTGTCCTTGATGGCAACCCACTGAATGAAGATGAAGACATGTGACTGTTGACATGTGTTGCCCTTGATGGCAATCCACCTGATGAAGTTATGCTTGACTTGATGGACTTGGTAAATGATGTAAATCTGATGTGATATGTTGTTGAGTGTTGTCCTTGAAAGGCAACCCACTTGATGAAGATGATGAAAACTTACTTGATGAAGTTGTGCTTAAGAGAATATGTTCCTGATGAAGAAAATATGATGTTTCTACAGTGTGTACAGAAGGCTATGAAGAAAGGATTTCAGAATGTACTCAAAGTATGATGAAAAAGAGTATGTCTCTTGGTATACGCGGATTGGCCTAAGGGAAGTCGCGTATGCACGCGGAAAAGAACGTGCCAAGTCGTGTATGGGAAAAAGCGCTCAAAAAGTGCAAAACCAAGGGTAACCACCATGGTATTGACCCATTGTATTGGGTAATGATCCGCCTAATTGACCCCGTCCAGATAGTTGTGGGATTATGGTATTGTTTTGGTCCATGGTATTGAAAAATGGGCTCATGGTATTGAAAAAGGGTAAACATATATAAGAAGAAGAAATTCATTGTGCAAATGATGAGAGTGGGTGCAAGATGTCTGAGCTTGAATGAATACTTCTCTCTGAAGTATATCTGAATGGAAAGGGTTACACTTGAATGATAAATCTAAATGTATGATGCACCAATGATGAAGAAGGAGATCTAGATCTGAATTGCTCTTGTATTTGCTAGATCTGATTATGGAAGGCTTAGATCTGTGATGAGGCGAGCATCTAGGCGAACATCTGTCTGAAGCAAAAGGGTAGATCTGAACTGAATATCTGATCTGATGAAGTATGCTGCTCTGTAATGATTGAAGATATATACGCTACTTCGCCGCGTAGGAAGCGCGTATATACGCGGCTTCAGCGAAGAGAAAGCGCGTATGCGCAATGAAATATACACTGGGGTATACGCTGGTTTGTGTGGACGGAAGCGCGTATATACGCGACATCAGTGAAGAGAAAGCGCATATGAAAACTAGGGTTTGCTGAAGCAAGGGGTATGAAATATCTGATCTGTTCTGCTGTGTTTCTGCTATCTGATCTGTGTTGATATGTATCTGTTGGTGATGTATGTTTGTACTTAAAAGTATGGAAAGGGTCCAGTGTGAAAATATGATGAAAGGTGGCCTGCAAGTGTTGTTCTATTGAAGTTGTTGGATCCAGTGTGAAAATTGATGAAACGTGGTCCAAGGTGGTGCTGAGGGTTGTAGCCTTCAGTCGGGGGGTTGTAGCTCCCTTCCAGGTGAGGCTGGTAAACGAGATCGGGGGGTCGTAGCTCCCTTCCAGGAGAGGCTGGTAAACGAGTCAGGGGGTTGGAGCTCCCTTCCAGGAGAGGCTGGTAAACGAGCGCAGGTGGGTGCCTGCGTGCTGGTCAAGTCTACGCCAGCACATATGTTGTAAGATGTTTTCTCTATAATACAATATTGAAGGCTGAGCAACTGCAGCGGTGGTTTTCTCCCGATTTGGGTTTCCACCTAAAAATCCTGGTGTTCATGTGTGATGTTTTGTGTGATGGCTTATTCTGTTATTACTGCACATGTTTACAGTTTATTGAACATCTGATGAATGAATGATTGAATGATCTAAGTGAAGAGTTAATTACATATCTAGATCTCTGTGTATACGCGAGTTTAATAAAGGGGATCCGCGTATATACGCCGGTTTACTGAAGGAAAGTAGCGTATGGGTTTTAAGGTATGAAAAAGTAAAAAGTTTTGAATATGCTGTAAATACTGATTCACCCCCCCCCCCTCTCAGTATTAAGCTTAACTATTTTGAATATTGAGTTTGCATATGACTAAGTTCCAATATTTGATATCTTAATGATTTGCTTAAAGTTGAGAAATGCACAATAGATTGGAAATCTCAAGTTGACTACCATAACGACATTTAGATTATGATATTATTTAATTTGATGATTTTAGTCTTTTGGAAACTATATGTAGTATTTTTGGCTCAACGATGCCTATGCAATAAATTCTTGTTGAGCAAGATCCATATTACTAAAAATTAGATTTGGTGGTTGTCGGTCTTTGTATGTTCTATGGGGCTTGGATATAGCCAATATATATGTCTTTCTAGGGGAAACAAGAGATAGAGACTATGAAGAGTTGATTGGAGGAATGCATAAAACATTGATATTGAAAGGGATCGTCATTAATGGAAGTGAAAATATTTTGAGGAGTCCTACGAGTTATGAAAGTGAAGATGTTTTTCCTTAAGAGAGTCCAAATATAGTGTCAGTTATTCCAAGTGATGATAAATAAGAATTCAAAAACCAATAAATAATTGCATCTCTACATTGGTTTGAGGGTTAGCTTTGCATACTATCATATGTAGTTACTTCTCGTTGTCATAAGTGATGATAAAGAAAAAAATCAATAGCCAACAAATAATTGAATTTGGATGCAGAGTTAATCTATTGTATGTAGTTACTTCTCACTGTCATCGCTTTTTGACATTTGCACATATGTGCATGAAGAAAAATCAAACCAATGATATATACTTCAAAGGAATTGTGAAATAAGTATAATATTGATAAGCAAATTATAACTTATGTGGATAATAAAAAAGCCCAATTTTGATCTAATGTAATAATTCCATCTGTAATATAAATGACTGCACTTAAATTCCCTTGATAAAGTTTCACATTTCATTGTCAATCAAGCAAATTTAAAAGTGAGGGACACAGGGTTCATCAATTACCCTTACTGACAACATAACTAAAAAACTAACATCCATAATTTTACCACATAGTTGCATAAACTCAAGGGTACTAGTGTGCCTAAGTAGTCATAATAGAGGTGGGGAACATGATACAATTTTTAAATGGTAGATCAATATAGTTGACAAAATAAGTAAAAAAATTCAACGGAACCATGTTTATCTAGTGAATATGGTGGCATGTCATTAGGCCAACCATCAAGATTCACTTCTTCACAGGCATAAGTAAGAGGTTTGGGAGAGGTGAAATTTATGGGTTAACCAAAAACTAAGTGTGATGCATCCTTCCAAGCCATTTCTCCCACAAGTGATGGCACCCCACATCTTAGGAAGTGTTGAAATGAAACCTTAAAAAATTATTGATACACACCCACAAAAAGAAGAACATAGCATTTATTGCAGCATTCGACACTTGTCATTTACCCTAAAAGAAACACGGAGAGAATGATAACAAGTGTCACTGATCTATCCCTCTTGCATGCACAACTTCTCTACTCAATCAACTGCCAATCAAGGAGGCCTTACTAATAGAAACAAGCAGATGTAGAAATAAATGAAAGATAGAAGGATAACTAGAAGAATGAGAATGAATACCTATATGGAGTTGGGGTTCACATCTCCATTATCATTGGGATGGACTTGGGTTTTGGGCTTCTTGTCATGATCCATTCATGAACACCTACCACCACTTTTCACAAACCTCCTTTTCTATCTCTTTTTCTTGACTTCTTTTATTACCAGGGACAACCACAAATGTAGATAGATAGTTATAGCAACAATAGGCACCGAGGACATCAGAAAATTCCTCCGTCACTCACGTTTCCACTTTTGTTTTCATTTGAATGCCTAGTAAATAGAAATCTCAAACATGTCGAACACCTGCCACAACGTTTCATAGAACCTCCTTTTCTATATATTTTCTCATGAATCCTTATATTTCCAGGGATGACCCCAAATGTAGATAGATATATGTAGTAGCTATAGGTGCCAAGGACGTTAAAAAGTTCCTCCCTCGCTCATGTTTTCCACTTTATTTTCATTTGAATGCCTAGTAAATAGAAATCTTGAACACTATGACGTGTCAAAGGGGGAACTTTTTATTTTGGTCTTCTGTGGTTTTTAGTATGTGCGAGTTGTTGGTCTAATAGAGGTGCACGAAGGTGGTATTGAAGGAGGTATCGCTGGGGGTGGCAGTGCTTCTGTGTGGAATTCTCCATTTCTGGTGCCTGGTCTGGAAATTGGTGTGCATGGTGGTTTGGTGGGTGGTTCTTGGTGTCTAGTGGTGACAGGAGAGTCGCCCTTTTGGAATACATAGAGTCGATATCCTAGTGTGGGTTGTGTGAAGCTTCTTGGGAAGCGTCAGCCTGGGGCGTGTTCCTCCCACCTTCTCCTTCTCTAGTTGTTTAGGTTCTTGCCGAATTTCCCAACTGGTGGAAAGATGGTTGCTAGGACATAGTGTGTGGTTTCCTGAGGAAATTTAAGGGTGAAGAGAGATCTAGTTTTTGGGTATGGTGGTAGGGGAAAGTTCCAATAGACTGGAATCAGATAACGGTTGGAGTTGGCCCTCCTTGTTTTATCACAATATAACCATCCCCGTGGCATGGGAAATCCTCACCTCCAGCCAAGCAAGGATCTGTTGGCTTAGATGATATGGAAATAGTGGTGGTAGGAGCGCACCGAGGTGGTAAGACCGTCGGTCACTCCCAGCTTGTTGGTGTGGGAACGCGAGGCGGTCGTGGTGGAGGAAAACAGGCCTCTCGTGGTGGTGGAAGTGTAAGGTTGCAACAAATGCAGCATCGGGGTGCTGGAAAGCAAGGAGGAACAGCTAAATGGCGAACTTGTAGGCATATAGCTCCCGACCCACGGTAAATTCAACATTGTTTTCTAGAAAACTGTCGGAACCTAATTCAAACTCTGATAGATCAAGTGGATGCAACGGAATGGGTTCGTAGGGAGGAGCATGTTGAGTTTATGGCGACTTTGGATAGGATGCACTACTTCCAGTTCCAGGTCAGGAAGTGAGTATTGTAGGTGGTGGTCTAGCGAGGCCAACACCACCTTGTAGAAAAAGTGGAAAATTTGGACACTTGGCTCGCACACTTCGAAGGGCACATCCATTGCAACTTCCGTCCACCACCCCCTCTAGGAACAACCCTGGAAAACCCAACTTCCATTACATCGAACGACTAGTATGCTGTCATGTGTTTTTTATGTATTACATGTATTTTGGTGTCTTTGACCCTCTCATTTATGGATGTTGTCCTTAGCCTGATTTTTGTATTTTTGTCACTTTTTGCAAACATTGGTCAACAAACCTAGTTGGGGTGAGACCACCTATTTTTTTATTTGTTGGTTGTACATGTTTTTCACCATATGAATGAACATCGACTTACAAAAAGAAATGTTATGTTTATCTATTGATTAAATGTAAATATGAAGATTTGACCTTAGATTTAAAACAAGAGTCACACTTTTAACATAAATCAATGAAGTTTAAAGATTAAACTTTATGGCCAAAGAAATATAAATATACATATTAATTTGACTATCTAAATATTACCTTTACTAAAACTATAAAACTATAAATATACATATTAAGTAGTTGATAGATGATGCATGTAATATTTATGTTAATCGTAGATGAATCCATCTTCAATGTTAAACTTTACAGAAAAAAGAGTATTCGAAATGTTAACAATGTAGATGGACTCAAAGACCCCTTTGTCTCTAAATCTTAACACTACAGATGGATTTAGAGACTCGTTTAGTGAAATGTAACATTTTAGTATCAAAATTGCAAATTTTCATTTATGGAGTGATACGATTAAAATTTACTAACATAAATGACTAATTCATATACTTTTTGTACTTGTTATTTGGTCATATTTTTATTCTTGGACTATAGTAGTCATTTGCATTAATCATTATTAATTTTGTCACTTATTATCTAGTGATATATTTTAATCCTAGATTAAATTAGTTATTTAAGTTAGTCACTTTTACTTTAGTCATTTATTATCTAGTCGTATATTTTATCCCTAGACTAAATTAGTCATTTAAGTTAGTCGCTTTTAGTTTAGTCACTTATTATCTAGTCGTATATTTTATCCCTAGACTATATTAGTCATTTAAGTTAGTCATTTTTAGTTCGGTCACTTAAAATTTCTCAAATTTAGTAGTATTTCACTTGAAATAATTGCGGTGACTAACTTTTTTAGTCACCTAGTCATTAATTTCATCATTTTCTACTAGTGTCTTTTTCTATTATGTTGGTTATAAGCTTGTATTTTATAAATTATTATGTATGGTTCCATCTATTTTTTTGTTGTAAATTAATATACAATGTATCTATGGTCAAATAGACTATATTTTAGCTTATGATGTAAAGGATTAATTCTTCTTAACGATTCTCAGATAAGTATTAGACCCCCGTGTTTAATTCTGATGTTTACACCTATACCAGAAGTGTTTGTGACATGTTTGATGAAATTTTTGTCATGGCTGGGTGGGGTCAGATGAGTTCCTAATGATGTGATTGCTTGCATTTATCTGTTTGAAGGTTATGTATCCCCTCCTAAAGTTACAAGAAGTTCTCGGTAGTGACTTGGTATTAGGGGCTATAAATGCAGGCACAAAACTAACCTTTCCGGGCCTTATCCACTACCTTGACAAGGAAAGCCCATGACTAAGGATATATAACCACTCCCTTGCCCTGAAATGCCGACGGCTAAGCCTCAAATGAGTCAAAAATCAGTTCCCCTTAGTGAACAAGATCATGGAAGGCTGAATTATCTCCTCAGGATGTCAATGATGCAGTGTAAGGTTTGTTTGTCGTGTTTCCATCTGTTCCACTTCCTCAAAGTCATATAGGAGTTTGAATCTCATATTATTAGCCTCTCGTCACATGTTTACCCCAGTTGGCCGGTTACTTGGGTAGATGTTGGAACAGGGTGTTACACACTTAATATTAGGAAATGGAAATTGAAATTATAGAGAAAAAGTTGAGAATGTTATATAAATAGGTAGGGGCATGGAGAATATATTGGGAGTTAAGAAAATGAAGTGAAAAATCCACAAATGGAATTTAAATCAATAATAAATTGTAAAAATAAGTTTAATAATTGTTTGCATGAAATGGAATCTTGGAGAATTCCTTAAAAGAAGAGGAAGAGAAGAATATAGTTTCAAAGATAAGGGAATAATTGATAGATCATATACCTGTGAAGTCTTTTTTCATTTGACGAGTATAAATTTGAAGAATTGAATAATTTGGATGTAATAAATAAGACATTGATACATAATTAAATGGATATGAGAAAGGTTTCCATGTATCTCTTTGGAGGCATGACCTTCTGCGAAAAGAAGATGATCAACTAAGGGTTCTTAATAAATTAGCCATTGGAAAATAACTTGAAGTAATTAATAAGGATGATGAAACAATTAAGAATATTATTGAAAAAACCACTTATGCATATTATTATCACTCCACCGGATCTATAAGGCTGAGAAGAGACCAGAAAAGGTAACCACAAACCAAACTCTCGCTAAGTAGCTAGCCCTATGAGGCAGGAGAGGGATATCTCTAAGGGATCACAACCAAGAGGGCTAGATCAATTAGGTTTTAGGCTAGGTATAGTAGCAGAAGAATTTTGATTGGTTTATTTGGGTGTTGGATGAGTGAATTAGGTAAAATATGAAATTAGGTAAGGGAAAAATGACCAACCATTAGGGGATTTCTGACGTCTAAAATGGGCCTCCTAAGGAAATTATAAAATAATAGTGGAAATAAGAAAAAAGATTTGATTACATCATCAAATTTTAGAGCGAAAAAGAAAAAACTACTTTTAAACTCGTATTTTCAACTTATCTCCCTATGGGTTTACTCAAATATTAAGCGTGAACACTCGTTGGATGCAAAATTTGATTCCTCCTCCAAGGATTGCCCTTGTTACATACTTCTTATGTACACTACTACAAGAAAAATGAGAAATGCATGAAAAAAAGATTGCAATCATGTTTTTTCATATATTTATCATTTTTCGTGTAGTAGGGTCCATCAAAAGTATGCAACATGGGTTCTCCCTGGATGAGGAATTAATTTTTTCATCTAATCAGTACTCTCGCTCGAAATTTTAGACCTCAAAAGTTCTCTAATGAATTGCAGACATATGATGGGGCAAGGTAGGTAGGTACTTTAACACTTTAAGGAGATTTTATGGAATGGATTAGACTCTTGAGGTGCTAAAAAGAGCATGACATACCTGATTTATTTTTAAACTAAATAAATGAAACACAAGTATGATGATTCTCCCAAAACATAGCATTAAACATTAATTATGCTTATCTCACTTAAGAATCAACACATTATAGAAGTGGCATGATCATGGAAAGTAAAAAAAATTCATACATATGTAAAAAAAAGGAGAAACTATGTCAAAGTACAATACCACAAGAATCCCACCAAAATAGCTACAACTCTGTCAATAAATTCCTACCAAAAGTCTGATACAACAATGTTCTTTGATCAATACAACAACGTTAACAAATACACTTTTACCTAATGTATTTACGCTCTAGTAATTAAAACTAACTTAATTAAATTTACATCCTCAAATTACATCAGTAAAATTCAGGATTCTTTGACCAAACTGAGAAAATTTGAAAATTTTGAAGAAAATCAGCAAACTGGTAGCAGTGCAGCGCCAAACAAAGGATCACAATGCCAACTTCAAGGCTGAATTTGAGGGACTTCCCAAAGTTCAAATTGAGCTCAGGATAACTCATTGGAAATATTCTCCTATCTAGTTTCTAAAACTTCCCTTAGTTTCAGAAAATGATGAGTTTAAGGCCTCCAAAAGTGAAATATCGCAAGACTACTTCAAAGCTCAGTCCTAGCCTGAAAATAACGGCAGAAAGGTGATTTTTGAGGTGTTTTTGGCCATTTATCCCTACCAGATTGTCCAATATTTGAGTGCCAATAGTCAAAATTGAATTTAGAGGGCCTTAGAAATCCAATGGTTGTGGCCATTTTTCATTTGGAGGCTCCCATATAAAGCGCAACACCCAAGGCGTTGCACTTTTCACAAGTTGACTGTGTTGAAAACTAGTCAAAATTTGTCAAAATGCCCAAAATTTCAAAAAGTTTCCCAAAAAATCTCAAAATTGGTGGTTAGACTATTTATGATGTGCCTCAAGAAATCATGGAGGCATCAACAAGGATCTCAAGCTTATCTTCTTCCTTTTTCTTAATTAGGGGTTGCTTGTGTTTTTCCTCCAGTTGGTTTTGATGTTACAAATCTTGTTTCTTGTGATTTACCCATTGGAAATGTTTTTGAGAATATTTTTATCTTTGTTTGACTTGTGGAGGAGTTTCTCAAGGTGGAGTTTTACCCTATCTAGCCATATCTCTCTATCATCTTCAACCTCCTTGGAAATCCTCTCCTCAAAAGTGAGGTTTTCATCCTTAAGTTTCTGTTGATGTAGATATGTCTTAAGATCTCTTGTTTTTGGTCTTGTTATTTTGGTTTGAATTTCATAATGATCAGGAACATCAAGTCACATCATAGCATTACCTCTTTTTTCTTTGAGAATCTCTAGCTCCATAAGTACTTGTTGATCTTTTAGCTGCTTATTCTCCTGCTCAAGGAATGATATGACATAATGAGTTCTAGCCATGTTATCCTGAAATTATTTGATCATGGAATCATTCTATTTGATGATCATCTTTGAGGTCTCCTAATCATATTGATCATCCAAATACATCAACTCAAAGTCTTTTTCTTCCTCATAAAGGTATTCCTCTTCATGGATAATTGTCTATTTTTGTTGCTCATCCTGGTATACCTGCTTTGCTGATGAATAAGGAAACACTCCTTCCACAATATGTGGAGAAAACACTTATATAAGTCCCCTATGATAGGTTTTGACTTATTTTTCCTTTTTGGTCTTTTTCATTGCAGTCATTCTAGATGATTCTGTTTCTTTTTTAGGCACTGATACTAGTGGTGGAATTGGTATAACAAACTGAGATGGTGGAGTGATAAATACATTATTATCAATGAAGGTCTCCCAAGAAATGTTCAGCTCATTGAGATGATTTAGGAAAATTATCTTGATAAGAGAGTGATGAAAAGGATGTTCATATGATGTTCTGGCTCTCTACTTTACACTTTGTAAGCCATCTTTTCAATGCTCATGTATAAATAATGAGGGATGTTGATCAATTTTTCCCTTGTGAAGAGCATGAGAAACCTAATGTGATAGGAGTACAATCGGGAGAATATTCCCTCACACGTGAATTATTTCATGGTGATATTCATCATGGGATAAAATCTGTCAAGTAGGTGGCTGAAAGGAAAAACCTTCTTTCTCTCATTTTTGTATCTTGGCTTGAGGAATGATTGATAGTGATGGGCATATATGTTTATGGATTTGAACCATTTTTCCCCCACATTGGGTATCCCTGTGGCTGCAGAAATTATATTTGTGGAGATAGTAAACGTCACTCCTGCAATGATCACTCAATTTTCTTGAATATTGGAGATGAAAACTCTTGTCAATGCAGGGTGATGTTGAAATCTCTATGCTAGTTCACAAAAATCAAAGCAACCCACATGTTTGAAGCAAGTGATTGTCATGGGTGAGGCCATTAACTCTCTTGTGTCAGAAGGTTCAAGCCTCAAAATGCTCCCTCCCTTGTGTGTTCTTCTTTCCTCTCTGTCCTCCTCTGTGAAATCTATTTCCTCCTCCATGTGTTTTTTTGTTTTTGAAACCCTAGGGAAGGGGAAGGAAAAGGGGATAGGAAGTAGGTTTAGGGAGTGGGAATGGGTGTAGAAAAAATTAGGGAAGTAGGGAAGGGATTTAGGGAGCTTATGGAAATGGTAAGGAGTAGAAAAACTTAGGGAAATAGGGTAGGGAAATTTATTACAGGGGTAGTGAGGCTGCCTAGGAACTTTGAAGACTAGGGTTAGGGTTTTGGAAATTAGGGCTTGGAATGAGGGATAAAGTTATGTAGGGATAGGGAAAGTGTTTTAGGAGATGTGGGAGGGATAAATTGTGTCTATGGGAAACAATTTTAGCATATGGGAGTAAAATTATGGTTTCCTAGCTTTAAAACATGAATTTAAGCATGAAGAGGGTTTTGATCACAAATGGATTATCAAGCAAGGGTATGAGGCTATGAAATGATGTATTTACTTAATAAGAGTTGTAGATAACTCCAAATAAAGGTTTGAATGCTTGGAGGAAGGTTTTGATTGTTGTGGGAGCTTGAAAAAGAAATTTTACAGGAGTGCAACGTTCTACACAACAGCGCCACACTAAACACAGGAGCGCAATGCTCTTCACACGAGCACAACACCAAGCTTAGGAGCACAGCTCCTCCAAAAAAAATTCCTTTTTTGTTTGAAAATTCGATATTTTGGTTGAGGGAAGTGAGAGCTCGATGGATGAGAGTACAAATGAGCCTCTCCTTGGTCTTTGATGGCATTTATACCTTGATGACAATTTCAAATTTGGTCTTCGAACCCACTTTTCTTTTTCACTTTTCAACTTAAACATTGCAATTTTCATCTTTCAGTTGATTCTTTGAATATGATCAATTGGTGGACCTTTTAAACACTGAGAATTTGGAACTTTGAATTTCTTGGCAATTGGAACCTTGAGTTTGCAACTAGCTTGGAACCACGAGTACTTATTACATATAGAAATCATTAAATTACATATTGAAATTGAAATTAATTTACAAATTAAGTTTTACATAGTAAAAATGTATTTATTGGTGACTCTTTACCTTGCTGGTCTTTATTTATGCAGATGGTTTTTTGATGGACCTTGAAAACCATAATACCTAATGGAAACCCTGACTGAATGAACTTCATGGTGAAATTACTAAAATGGTGATAAAAACTCATGACTGATGGACACTCAACAAAGTGGTGAAATGAGCCAGCAAGTGATGAAATTTCTGAAAAGAGTGAGGTTTGACCTAAATTTGCACCAAGTGACTAAATATTTACATGATGAAATAATGGAATGACAAAAATTTCAGAATGGGACCCTTAACATGACATCAAAGAGTTTATTTGATCACTGGTGGAAGGATGAAAATATTGACACTAACACATATGAGTAGTGAAATCCAATAAAGAGCTTCCCTTAGGGAAATAGATTTTGGTTGATCATTTTGATTTTGGAGATTATGTAGGTAAATGTGAAGGAAACAAGTTTGAGGATTTAAATAAATAGCATATCATTGAGATGTTATTAATTATATAGTAAATAAGCTCCATCAAGAAGAGGAGGAAATTTTCCATAATAATATTGAAAAGAGAGAAGAAACAAAATCTTAATTGGGTTGACTTGAATGTCAAATTTTTTAGTTAAAAATAATATTAGTGATTGAAATTAGTGAGAAAAATGAAGAAGAGAAGGAGGATGAAGAATATGGAGATATGAATAATTTAGTTTGTGAAATAATTCTATATAAAGAAAGAGAAGGAAGACAATGGGGGAATATTAAATCATATTAAATACCAGAAAAAATATATACATACTAAGATGGAGATAGCTTAATATGATGAAAATGACATTGAATTAATGTGATAAGAGGGATATGAATAAGAGGATATTGTGTTGAAATTCTAGAAAATAAGGTATTAAATGTGATTCAGTACATGATAAGAAGCATTAAGAAAGGGACTATGAGTTTTCAAATTTAGCCATGAAAGGAAGCTTGGATTTTATACTAAGTAAAGATCAAGAAATATGAAATCAAAAGAGATATCCATCAAATTTTTTAAATGATATGATTTTTCTTATCATGCAATGACTATAAGAATTATCTTAGAGTAAGATGGAGTGGTTCAAAGACTACAATTAGAAGAAAAATCTATCATAATTTTTTTCCCTCACTCATCTTATGATGTTGGAATTGTTTGATAGAAAGCATGTGAAATGGTTCACTTATCTATGAAAATTAGAGTAAATCTAGCATGAGGATAGAAAATGAAAAAAAAATATGTGGAAATAAAAGGAATAAAAATAGAGATAAAATTTGTAGTGATGGAGATTACATCTATATTTGTAGAAATGAGGTTTTTATCTTGGGATATTGAAATAATGGATGAGGAAAGAACACAATATGAAAGAGGAGCTCCAAATCCTTAGAGCACTAAATTAGAAGCATGGAACCAACATTTGGTTAAGTGGTCGATGATAATTAGAAAGGGTTATTCCAATAGGAGGGATAAATAATATAATGAAAATATTCTGCCAAGAAGAAACACAAAATAATTTATGCATCAAGAATTTGGAATAGAGCCAACTAGGAGGATGACCAATGAGTAAAAATTGAAGGGAATAATGTTGATGGAGGAGGTTCTATATATTTTAAACCTTTTCAATAATACAATGCACCCATAGATTCTTAATAAGAATTTTAGGCTAGGAGAGTAACTCCACGATAAAATGTTTTTTCATTAAAATAAAACATGGATATATATATAAGAATATGGAGACTATTGGGATTCATCTCCTAATTTCTCTTCATCTTACAACGCCCTTTAATTTTCTATTTACAATATTTACGTGAATTTTCCTAATCCGAAAGATTAAGTGTCAACATTTCCCCCCTTAATATGAAGGGATGTTGGTGAGTCAAAGAATAATTCTAAATCTTTCAAACTTTTATCTTCCAAGAACTTTGGTGGAGATGTCTGCAATATGCTCATTTGTGGAAAAAATTCGTAGCTGGATTGTCTTGGCCTCAACATGATGTTGAATTAGATGATAATTTGTATTGATGTGATTGGTTTTATTATGGAACTTTGGGTTCTTGGAAAATTTTATTGCATAATTATTGTCAATTAAAAGAGGAGTTGAATGCACATGGTTCTCCTACAAATCTTCAATAATTTTCCTAAGCCATAAGATTTCCTTTGTTTCTTTAAATTCTGCAACATATTTTGTCTCAGTTATGGAATCTGTTGGAATTTCTCTTTTGCATGATCTCTAGGAGAAAAATCATAATCCAAGACTCATAACATAACCTGAAGTAGATACTCGAATTTCTTTACCTCCATCAAAATATGAATCGAAGTTTACAAACAACATAAAGTCATCCACCTATGTATACTTGATACCAAAGTCTTGAGTTCCCTTAAATTAATTTATAACTCTTTTTTCAACAGACTAATCAAACTCATAATGATTTTACATAAACCTGGAGAGGATTCCAACAAAAAATGAAATGTCTGGTCTATTAGTAATTAGGTAGTTGAGACTTCCTACGAGCTATCTATACTTTGTTTCATTCTCAGATTTTTTCCTTCAATGGACGTGAGCTTTAAATTCTATTCCATTGTAGTATTCAAAGGATTACACTTAGCCATGTCAAACATGTTCAACATATTTCTAATGTAATTCTTCTAAGAGAGGAATAAACTTCAGATGTTGGGTTACTTCAACCCCAAGATAGTAGTGAACATAGCCCAAATTTTTCATTTCAAAAATTTTCCTATGTTATTTATTTATGCATGAATTGTAATTATCATTCTTCCGTATCATAAAAAGATCATCTACATACACCAAAAGATATACAATACTTTTCCACCTTTATTCACAAACAAAGTTGCATCATCAAGATCATAATTTTTGAAAATGAGTTTCAAAAGATGCTCAGTCAATTTCTTATACGGGGCTCACGGTGCTTTTTTGAGGACATACAAGTATTTTACAAGCTTCCATACACTGTTTTCTTGAACCTTCACAAGACACATTTTTTTTTGGGACATAAAAACATTCTCTCTCAAATATCCATTCAAGAAAGTATTTTTTCATCCATTTGATGAACTTTCCAACTGTTTTGAGCTACCAAGGCAAAGAGTGTCCATATGGTAGCCCATTTTGCTGTGGGGGCAATAGTATCCTGATAATAAAACCCTTACTTTCGTGAATTTTTTTTTTCCACAAGCCTCAATTTATTCTTGTCAAGTGAGCCATCTGCTTTATACTTGTTCTTGAAGACCCAATTCTAGCCTATTGGTTTTGTTCCCAATGGAGGATCAACCAACTTCCAGGTGCCATTATTTATAAAGAAATCATATTATTTTTACATCACTTATTTTCATTCATCTGAAGCGACTTCTTTGAACAATTTCAGTTCGAAATTGCAGTCAAATTTTTTTCACAATCATAAGAAACATCCATATCAATAGGCGAATGAGGATCATCTACATCACCTCCATTATGTCTACCAAAGCCTTTTGTCCCTATATTTCCAAGCTCATCAGGATGCACACTTTCAAGTGTCTTTGTTATCCATTTTGGATGACATTTCTGAGATGACCCAGGCTGCTCAATTGAGACTGGGGTGAATCAAGATTTAGCCTCCCAATTCTCTCAATCATATCACTAAACATGTCTTCTTGATCAATGGTTGGAGCTTCATGAGGGGGAGAGAGTACTTCAGAAGGAGATTACGTAGATTGATTTAGTATTCAAATCCCCCCTTTAAGATGTGGAATCTCATTATCAAACTCTTGAAAATACTTTTCATTTTCGAATATATCCAAGCAATCAAGTTGCTTCTCAATGACATTATCAGTCTTTGAAGATTCAAGAAATATCACATCTCTAGATATTATAAAATTCTTATACACTTGATCATAGAGACAATATTCTTTGTAGGTATATGAGTACCAAAAGAAAATACATTTTCAACCCCTTCCAAAGATTTTGTTTCTTTGTTCCTTTATGTATCAAGGCATAATAGGTGGAACCAAAAACCTTGAGATGCCTCATCAAAGGAATGTGGCCATACCAAATTTCATAGGGAGTCTTGTTTCTTATAGGATGATATGAGCATTTATTAGTTATATGCACAAAACATAGAATTGCATAAACCCAAAACATTAGCTTAAAATTCTTGATAAAAATCATTGAACATATGATATTTAAGATTGTCATGTTCATTCTTTCAACTACTCTGTTATGTTGGGGATTATAAGGAAAAATTGTTTGATGTTTGATCCTATGTTGGAGAATATAGTTTTCAAATTCATTTGAATTATATTATTTTCCATTATTAGTACAAATAGAGCCAATATGAAATTCTGCATCATTTTCACTCCATGCATGAAAGTTCTTGAATGTTTCAGAAGCTTCAAATTTGTTCTTCAATAAATTAAACCAACACATTCTAGTGTAGTCATAAATAATTGTTGTCATATACTTGTTAAAATTTATAGAAGGAACAAGAATTGGGACACACAAATCATAATGAACTATTTCAAGCTTTCTATGTGCTCTAGAATGAGAATCATGAAAATAATGTTTTTTGTTCTTCTTTCCTCTGATACAAGAATAATATTGTGTAGGTTTACTAGGAATAGTTGGAAAACGAGTAACACCATTTTCCTTCAAAAAATGAAGGTTTTCATAGATCAAGTGTCCAAATATATAAATCCATAAAATACTTTATGGAAATGTACCTTCATCATAGTGAGAAATCTATGAAAAGTGATGTGCACGAGCAGAGGTTTCTTACAACTTTAAAAGTATTTCTTCTTCTATCCTGGTCATGACAAGTGATTGATATCATGTTCTTATAACCTCAATATTTCCATAAAATATGTGAACATAGTGTCCTTGCTGGCAGATGTGGACTAAAGGAAACACGTTTCTCCTCAACTCTAGGAGGTAGAGTACATCATGTAGAAGAAAGTATGGAAGACTAGGCAGTTTGAGCTTGATTATGCCAAGCAAAAATGGCTTGAATTTTGGCTAATCTACAAATTAGGTTTCTCCATCAATATTTTTTGTGAATTCTACAAAGTAATTTATTCTAAAAGTCATGTGGCAAGTTGCTCTTAAATCAATCAAGTGAAGCATTAAATCAATCAAGTGAAGCATTAAATAAGTCTTCTGTTACTCCAATGTTGCAATGTCCCACAACATAATTAGTGGACTCGAGTGATTTTACTTTCCCTTTGTCTGATGATTTTCATTTTTCATCGTCCCTTTCCTTCCTAATCCTATCCCATGGGAGCGTACATGTGGAACCATCATTACCATTTATGTTACACTGTAGGCAATCAATATTAGAAATTTATCCTTAGAAATGTTTCCCCTCCTACCTCTAAAATTATTCCTTCCTCGTCATCTTTGGCCACCTCTTCCTATAGAATAATATTGTCCCCGATTCTTCTCTTTTTGTACAAGACATACAACTTCTTCAAGATATTGAGAAATTGTCTTTTTCTCCCATAAACTTTCTCTCTTTCAAAAAACTTGTCCACAAGAGAGACAAAATAAATATATGAAATTTTGTAACTTTCTTGTAATGACTAAAGATAGTGGGATAGAATTCCTTGACAAACGTAGTGAGAGGAACACCTATTTCAACACTAGTGGATTTTTATGTCATTAATAATGGATCTTATTTCAAAGGCTAGGGGATCATTATCCTTAAATTCTAATTAAACAGTTTGATTATCAATTGAACAAATTCTAGCTTAGAGTGTGAGTCATATAATTATTTCAGCTTCTTTAAAGAACCAAAATCATCTGTAAAAGGAGTAATATGAGGACTCACCTCTTCATTGACAAATGTTGCAATCAAGGCATAGTCCTTTTTTTTATTGTTTTCCAAGATTGCAAGCTCATTGTTAGAAATGGGTTTATGAGGAATATTACCTCCTCCTTCACAAAATCCTTTCCAAAACTCATTGAATATGAAGGTGTGCTTTATCTCTCTAGAACACTCATAGTAGTTTTCTTTGTCACAGAGAACCAATCCAACTATAGATATAAGTGAATGTATCATATAATCTGATATGTGCCCAAGATAGTTACAATATCATAAGAAAAAACTTGATTCCTTTGTAATAATTTTTACTGAATATGTCTTCAGAAATCATTAATTAAATATGTAGGCTCTAAAATATACGTCCATCCAATTTCATTACCATATAATTTCATAACCATATAAAAGGGATCAAATGACACATACTATACTCTAAGCACTTCGTAAAAATTATGAGTCCAACATATAAAAAATGATGTATAATATATGGTCATCATAATTGACTCAATGTACGAAATTTCCATACCAAACTCCATACCACATATCCCTTCACAAAAAATACACTTCATATTATACACCATGCATTCCATAACCACTTATAAAACTTGATGCACATATAGCAATTCAGTGAATTTTATATGCCATTCAAAAAACTCAATGACATATGCCCATCAAAAGACACATAGCCTTAGAAAAATAACACAATGCATATATGTGTTTGCCAAACACTACCTAAGAAACACATATCAAATTAAACAACGTTCAAAACATTACTCATCGCATCAAGTAATCACGACCAACACATCATCAATGCATATATAACACAATGTATATAACTCAGCTAGGACAGAATTTTCTTTCAACATGGGAATGAACACAATATTGACAGAGCCACTGCACATGGAATTCAATGCAGCATTTTACTATATTTTTACCAACACCTAAATCAAACATTCATGCACATTGACACTCAATCTATACAACACAACATACATAACATCTGATATTTCACAACGTAACACCCACAACTCACTTTAGCTGAGTCATTTGGTATTCAGCACAACCCTCAAGAGATAGTATGACAAATCAAACATTCAAATGCAAAATCTACATACTCGGCCAGACTCGGTTTAATGAATGGACTACCAATTCAACAACTTCTAAAGAATCTTGCAGAGATGATTCAATGCATTGTCGAAATGCAAAGAAACTTAGGACAAAGAAAAGAGGGACAAAGTTTAATGGAAGAAAACTAGCATAAGTTACAATGCATGAAACTAAATTTGGTACTTTTACATTGATGCCATGTCAGAACATGAGAGAAAATCCACAATGAATTGTTATTGGATTAAGAGAAATCATGGATATATACAAGGAGAGGGTGACTATTGGGATTCATCTCCCAATGTCTCTTCATTTTCCAACATACTTTATTTTTCTATTTACAATATTTACAATAATTTTCCTAATAAAAATATTATGTTTCAAAAAAGAAAAAAAGAAAAAAATGGAAATTACATACTATACAAATATTTACCCTTGAAATGAAAATTTGGAAAAATGGAAAACTATTTAGAGAAACACTTCAAATTCTTCTAATTATACAACTTCATAGTTTACAACACAACACATATAAACATATGTAATGTGAAGGCCTTAATCAACTCACCTATATTAGATTAAAATTTTAATTCCTTAAATGGAATTAGAAAATTATGAGATAAAACACCATGCATCACAAAACCTTGAAAAGTGAAAATTCATGTTCCAAAATCAAAGGAAAATGAAAAAAACCAACCAAATTGTTTTCAGGGGACCCACCCCAATGTTAACACTACTGCATATAAAACTTACTAATAACACATGGTACTATTCATGAAAATATTTTAATACATACATAAAATCACCCAACTTGTTGTTTTCCTTGCATATAGGGGGTTACATGATTACATGATCAAAAATCCAAGTTTGTTATGTACAGTGTTTTCCTACACCAAGAGAACACATTTATGCTCTAATTAATCATCAACCTTCTTTAAAGTGTCCACCTTCATTCAATACAAATTTTTGTGTTTAACCACATCTTTCACTAATTAATAATGAAAATCAGCATGCTTTGTCTTACAATGATAATATTAGTTGTTTTCTAGAAAGATTGCATAACAATTATCAAAATATAACCTTATAACTTCTTATATGAATGATATATCTGAAAATAATATCTATAACCATACAAATTCCTTACATTCAAGAATGGAATCAATGTATTCATACATTTTGGTTGAGAATGCCACTATAGACACTCTCTTTCTCATCCAACTGATTTCTCCTCCAAATAAGTCAAAATGAAAACCACATTCATATCCTCTACAATCCAAACATCTGACCCAACTACATCAAGAAATTCATGTATCTCCAAAAATTTATCCTCTCTAGGTATTCCTTAGTAGTAAATTCCTCAATATATAGTAAATACCTAAAGAATTATATTTATAATTTTCCAACACTTCTTCCCTAGCCTTGACATATGCCTAGTCAAAAATCCCACATGTGCAAGGTATGATATAATATGGTTCATTTCATGCGTTAAATTGGCAACAACATTAGCATATGAAGCATAGGAAACAACCTTGTCCTTTTTTTGTGTTCTGGGAAAATGATATGGAGATATTTTTACACCAACATGAATAGGTATCTTGAATGATCTCCATTATTGCATATTAAACCTCTACAATATTTTCTCAACATATTTTCTCTAATTCAACCAGAGTTTCCTATTAACATGATATATTTTAATTATAATTCCAAAAAAACATTATAGAACCAAGATATTCCGTGTTGAATTTAAAGGAAAATTGATTTTTCACTTTCTTAAATATTTCAACATTGTCTCCGATCAATGACATATCATTTACATTTAATTCAAAATTATAAATAAATGATCATCTACTAATTTAAAATACAAACAATGATTAATTTTTCTTCTTGTGAATCCAAGTCTCAATATGTAAGTAGTAAACTTTGATATAACATCCATGGAGATTACATTAACCAATACAAGGATTTTTTTGATCTTGTAAACTAGCACTTCATTACCTTTCACTGCAAATAATTCACATTTTTTTTTTATGTGGATTTATTCTTCTATGTGCCCATGTAGGAGTTTTTTCTTCACATCCACTTATTCTACTTCAATATCAAAACCAATAACAACAAATAAAATATATTTACTAGAAGTTAACTTGGAAAGAATAGAAAAAAATCACTAAAGTTAGTTCCCTCTACCAAGAAATAACCTTTTATACTAACCAAGATTTGTATTTCACTACTTCACCTTTTTCACTGAAATTTATCTTAACACCAATTTTCTACCAATGTAATTCCTTTGAATTGGAAACTCAACAAGATCCCAAACCTCATTCTTGTCTAAGGTTTCCATTTTTATTAACGATCTCTTTCTTCCAAATTTTACCATCATGTAAATATAATGCTACGATAATATTTTTTTTAGGTTTTAACCATGTAAAAAAATTACCTACAAAAATATTCTTAAAACAAAAACATATACAATGGCGAGAGCCTAAAATGTACATAGATATTTTCTCATGGAACCCAAACTGGTAAAACCATATTGATTTTTCAATATATTCCTTTGATGTCACAATACATTATATACCTGTTGAAGAATCCATTAACCCTGTATTACAACATAACCATAGTTCCGTTGACCAGATCTACGAAATACAATGGGTGAAAACCATCATATATAAAACCATGCAAAAAAACAAGGGCAGGTCTGGTCAACTAATATTGGCTTTGCATAAAAAATAAAAAATCTCAGGTCGTTGCCTCAGACCTTCTTTACGGGGGCTATTTCCCCCCTAAAAACCTCCCGATAGGGGGGGATTCCTCCCCCCTATGACCCCCGCACCCACTGTGCTTGGCACAACATAAAAATGCCTAGTTGTAGACATGGAAAGAATCTAACACATACCCATTAATTCTATGGTCATGATCCATAATAGGAAAATCCAATCTAAAACAAAATTTATGTGGATTATACCTTTCTAGTTTCCTTCTTTCTTGAACAAATATTCTGAATATTAGAGGATGAGTTTATTATTATTGTTAATCATGATCCTCTACTTGGTTAGATTCTTCATATTTCAAGTTGAACCCAACTTCTTATGGTTATTTTTCCTTGGTGGGACTTCTTGTTTGATAATATCTTTGACCTCTCTAAATAAACATCTCAACTATAAAGAATATTCTTATTTTCTATGTTGTAAAGCCTATAACCTTTTAAACCATGCTTATGGCCAATAAAGATGTATGTTTTAGCTTTATCATCCACATTACTATTATTTTCCTTTGAAATGTATACATAATAATCATAGATAAAAAATCCGGGATGCTTGAGAGAGAGCTAATTACCCATCCATGCCTCATGTGGAGTCTTGTAAACCATTTTTGAATCGGATGATAAGTTTACTAGGTAACTACAATATGCATTTCCTTTGCCTATAATTCTTATCCTAACTTGGCACCACTATGTTTACCCAAAATTCCTATCCTTTATACAACCTCATTATATTGAGGTGTGTATGGCATATTCTTCTTCCTTTCTATACCACACTACTTATATAATTAATAAAACACATTCATAAATTATTTTCCAAAATTGTTTATCCTCAAAAAGATATTTTTCTTCTCTATGAGAGTCTCCACAACAGCCTTGAATTATTTAAAATTTCCAAATACATTATATTTCTTATAAAGAAAAAAATACATGTATTCCTTAATAAATTATTTATGAATGAGAATTGTACACTTATTTTCCTAGTGGTGGAATAGGCATAGGTCCAACAAACACGTCACTATGAATTAACTCTAAAATTAGTTTAGATCTTTTAGCACCTATTAAAAATCTTACTTATTTATATTGATGATAAATTCAATGCCAATATAAATCAAAGAAATACAATAAAATTAGAGATACCTTCAACTATATATTAATTATGTATGATTGTAATACCTTTCTCTCCATCATGTCTCAATACTTTATGGCACAACACCATATTTTCTGAAAAATAATAGGACTTATTTCTTCTTCCTTTCCACCCTTAGAAATAATGAAACAATTACACTAATCACTAGCAAGGCTTCCCAATAAATTGTATATTGTCTCACCAAAACATGCCCTGAGCAAAACTAATTCTCCTTAAAACATCCTATAGGTTTCCTTTTCAAATATAATAGTTACACTTACATCATTCATCTTCCTTACAAATATCAGGTGTCTAGTGAGCCTTGGAATGTATAGAACACTAGATAATGTTCTAGCCCTTCTATCCTTGAGGATTAGCTTAATTTATTCTCATCTTGTAATCCTAATTTTTGAGACATCTCCAAGGAAAATATCTCCTCTATCAAACCTTTGAAATTTTAAAACCCCTCCCTATAGGGGGTCATTAAGAGTAACTTGAGTCATTCATTTATACGTCACAATATGCATGTTTGCTGAAAGAAGAAAAGTACACATCCCCTCCTTCTTGTGATTAAGCCTTATCTTATTTTAAGGGTTGATCATCAGATGCATTACCTACCAAAATTCTTTTGGTTCTATAATTATTCCTAAAAATCATTGGTTGACAACATTTCTAGAAATTATTTATGAATTTTCTCGGAGATTTAAATCTACCTCTGGATTTAGATTTCCCACTTTTCAACTTAACTCCATTTATATCTAGTGAACACCCTTTTAAAAATAAATCTTTATGCTTTGAATTTCCATTTTTGTCTTCCTCATATCCTCCAACAACAATGATGATACCACACCATGAAAATTTAAAGTAGTTGCATTATTATCTATGGCTAAAACTAGACTATCCCACAAGTATAGTAAAGAACACTATAAATTAATGCACATATATTTATAGAAAATATCAATATAAATAGATAAAAAATGAATTACCACATTATTGAATGAATTTAGATTGTTTTTCACTCAACCTCCATCCTTCATCCTTAGGTTGTATAGCTTCTTCCATGGGAAATTTTTTTTTACTAAAGGCATAGATTGATACAATTCACCTAACTTACCCTATTATTCCTTGGTTGTAGCTTCTCTTGAAACTCATAGTGATATTGAATTTGAAATACACAACCAAATTATTATATTTTCCAAATAATACAAAATTTTCCATCACCCTTTTAGCATTATTAGGGATGTACTACCTAGACCCATGAAAAACCATTGATCTTTATCTACCAAAAGATCTTCCACAACTCAAATATTTTCCCATTAATTTTATTGACATCGATTTTTGAAATTATCATCATTCATTTCATGCAAAATAATCACCACTACCAAGATACCAATGTAGCGGGGTTGTCAAAGACCCAAAAAAAGTAAACACTTAGTAAAAAATCCACTCCCTGAAGCTAGGAAATTATTTGACAAAAAAATGAAAGTTTTAAAAAATTTATGCTATGAAATTCACACACATTCTCATAATAAAAGATAAACCAAAACAATGATAATTACATCTTACACAAATATTTACGTGGAAAAACCACATCAAGAAAAGTAACAAACTGTTTAGAGCCACAAGTCTAATTTTTGTTTGTTTGTAAAGTTGTTTGTGATCCCCTAGGCTTGACATGTGGCTTAAGGAATCGTGACTCAGGGGCATCTAAGTCATCAAATTCACCCAGGGATTGCACCTGTCCTGGCTAGACCAACCCTTATCTGGCTCAATTTTTTAGCATATCGCCTCCCCTTATCATAGGGCAAAACCAACCCCTGTGAGGTTTGATCCCGACACTAGCAAATTTTCCCCAATTTCCGATGGCCAAAATTTCGCTCTTGCGACACATAGGCATCCCAAGAGCGACATTTTGAGGTGGGGAAAAATGTTGTTTCCTATCCCATCACAATTCCTACACTTCTAAAAACTGTCGGTAGAGCGAAACTAATTTCGACGTTTTTTTGGATGTGTCATAATTCCAACATTTAAAAAATTTTGTCGCTCTTCCAACGTTTACATATTTCGGTTGGTCTTCCAACATTTACAAATTTCTATCACTCTTTTGACATTTACAAATTTTTGTCACTCTTTCGACGTTTACAAATGGTCATCGCTCTTCTGATGTTTATAAATATCCGCCGCTCTTATGACATTTAAAAATGGTCATCACTCTTCCAATGTTTAAAAATTGCCGTCACTCTTCCAATGTTGACAAATTTTCGTCGCTCTTCTAACATTGAAAATTGTCGTCACTCTTCTGACATTTACAAATGGTCATCTTTGTTCTGATGTTTACAAATGTTCGTCTCTCTTCCGACATTGAAAAATTGTCGTCACTCTTTTGATCATTTTAAGTGGGCAGTATCGTCGAAATATAGAAAGAAACAAATGAATATGGACAAAAAAACGTAAGAGAATGCACGTGTTGGTTTCTATTCAAATTTTCTTTCTAGGTTCCTACAAAATCATTTTGTGGTATAACGCCAAGGAAATGTGTTCTGTGTGATTTTTATTGGAGAAAGAAATGTCTTTGACAATTTAGATCACTTCTGATACATGAGCTTCAACCATAGTAAAATAATGCAGTGGGAATCACTAGCTTTAGAGAGAGTGCTGATGAACTTGTCAAATAATTTGATGGGGTTCATTTGAGGGAGTGTTGATCAAATTCAATGGGAACTAGCACTAGTTTATATGCTTCCTTGGATGCTGCCCATCTAACCGTAGTACATAGCACATCCAGTAGCTCTAGTAGGGTAATCACTCTCAATCACCCACCCATCGATGCTGAGGGAAGTTGGCACTGGAAAATTATTCAAGTTCAACATAATAATAAAGAAATGGCATCTCTGCCACTGCCACTGAGGGATCAACTGACACTTTTTCTCGGGAAAACACAATGGGTTGTGCTTTTGTTAGAAAAAATGTTGTATTATTTATTATTATTGGTGTTGCTTATGTGGCCTAAGCCAAAGCTTGATATTTGGATTAGTGCACTAGATTATACTCTTTTATCCCTTGGATTAATAAACACTTATATCATGCACAAGATCACGAACAATGAGCATACACAAGAATATCCTCTACCCCACTACCATTGGGTTATTGCACTAGCATAGTCTCTGCTTGAACCAAACTGGGGCTGACATTCGACATCGACTCTACATTTTCGATGTTGAAATTTTTGTCTCATAGAGCTACCCTTTACATAATTAATTAAGCGTAATATATGACAGTGACATCCAAACGCCTTCGACCTTGGCAAGCTAATATATATATATATATATATATATATTGAATGGTATATCTTGTAACATATTGCAAATTTCTATCAGGAATTGTGTAAAGAAGCCCTCCTACAGTAGCGTGTTGGGTTGTGTGTTTCCTTATGCTGCCAGGCTACTCCCAAGAGTATTTCATATTCATATCAAGAGTATGAGAAATATAATGGGCAGACTCCAAATCTGGAACTTGATGCCTCTTGTGTAGAATTCTCTTCTCAAAACAATAATGATAGCATGATTCTGATTATCCATGGAAACTTTCATGATGTTCATAGGAATTTACTTGTTAATAACACTCTAGGAAGTCCAAGGAAGTAAAAGCAAGATGTCTCTTTCGAATGCCAGATTTCATAGTCCAATGCATGAAAAAAAAAACTCTATAGTAATAATAACTAAATTAAAACTAACTGTCTATTAACACCCATCTCAAGTTTTTGAATATCTCTTATAACTCACAAGAAATAAGTTCTAGTTCTATATAGTCCTATTTCTAAGGCAAATAAGAATACAAACACCTATCCACATTGTGACTATTAAGGATAGAACAGAGCAAAAGCATTACTGAAAATAAATAGAATGGAATGTGATATTTTCCCTAAAGATTTATGGGATGAAGATAGAATATTTTCTTCTTTTAACTAGCATGAAGAAAATCTGATAAGCCAAAGAACTTATTAAAACCTAAGCATGTATGCATCTATATACCATGGCCTACAAGGAATGTTGTAAAGAATGTGAAGAAAAAATGACAATAGTGGTATAACACATGAAAGAAATGACTGAATAAATGTTGAGAAAACCCATCTAACATAGTAGAGACTCTTCTCGAAGTCATACATTGGCTGCCAGGGAGCTTACCCGAGCACTAACTTTCAAAGAAAAGTATGGATTTGGATAGAGCATCTCCATAGTTATAGGAAGCTCCATGGAACTTGGGATTTGGGTTCTTGGAGTATTCATAGCTCTCTATAGTATAATTTTCATTACCATGCCCTACCTAGAATAGAAAAAACAACCCAACACCAAGGAAACATCACAAAATTCCCTCATTGTCAAAAGGGTAGACCCACAAACTAAGACCACTATGTCTTAAATCCAAAGCTCCAGATTTAGTGTAGTGCTATTGCTCATTCATCAGGGACATTAATTTATAGGCTGGGGGGTTAATGAGAGTGTAAATCTTCTTGGGAATGGACTCCACCACACGTTCTTTGGACTTGTATATCTTAAACTGCACATCGGAGGATAAAATAATTTCATATCTTAAATGGTATTAAGAGACTGGGTATAGTTGTCACAAGAATGTAATGCAAAAATATGAAAAATAATTAAAGCTATAAATCTCCCAAGGAGATATTGTACGTATAAATGATGAAAATTCATTAAAGTGTATCCCTCTACAGAGCACACAATGCAACATGGAAATTGAATTGTGTAGGCATTATGAAACAATTCATGCAAGCTAAATACAAGACTATACAAGTTTACATCTTTAACTCTTCTTGCATAGTTTTCAATTATTATTCAAGTTTTATCCAACTAATAAAACCAGATATAGGGAAGGAGATGTTTCAATAATCTCTCTCACGCAAATCTGAATAAGTAAATCTTCCTGAAAATTGTAGACAAACCAACCCTCGTCATGGGTGGAAGGCCTCTCTATTTGTATTGGTAACATTCCAGTCTCAGGGTGGTGTTCCTAATGATTGTATATTGCCACCTAATAATCAAATCTACAAGTATTCTTAGGTGGTGAAAAAAATAAAGACTCAAAGATATGTTAATACACGATAATAAAGATGAATGATTGAAAAGTACTGCCACTTGAAGATATTACAGTGATGAAAAAGATATAGCCAAGTGATCAATACAAACAATAAAAATTGCAATATGTCAATGCTTCAAATGAGATGAGGGAGAGATGGTTGCAAGGGTTATTCTTGACAATATTTAAACCAAGAAACAATCACCAATCCTCTATCAATTTTTCTTTCCAAATGCTAATGATTAGCTTTGCAAAATATGCATCAAACTTTAAAATTAAAATCAGATATGCATCATTTATACAAACAATCCCAAAGGAGAGCTTATGTCACAATCAATGAATCAGATCATTGTAAATGAAAATAGACCACAACAGCCTCTTTCCAAGTATATTTCATTCAGAGAGATCAATACTCAAATTATTCACCAAACCCAAATGCAACCCTAGATTAAGGAAAACGAATGCCATTGGTACCTACTTGAAACTATGAGAGATCTCTTGAGATAAAAGGAAAAAATGGATTTAATTCCAATTATTCAATTAAGGAAATTTATTCTTAAATGAAGAACACCTAGGTTCTATACCAGAATACCATTCAAAAATTTACAATGATATTTGTCAAATTTCTTATGCCAATTTTGAGGAAGGTAAGAGAATACTTAATAATTTGACTCTTTATAATAACTTCAATGAATACTTAGCTTGTCAAGAAGTTACTAATTCTTTATGGATTGAGGTTGTTAACACAAAACAATTAGATTCTAAAGAAGTCCCAAGGCACAAAAAAGTTAGCACTTTTCTTAAGATATTTCACCAATTGTCAAAGAAACTCAATTGTAAACAATATATGTAATTCCTTTATACTCCAATTATTTCCAATGAGAAGTGATCAAACCTTTGGAGTATCAACAAACCTATTAAGTTCTAAAGTAGTCAACACCAAAATTTTAACAAGCTGACTCCCCCTTATTCAATGATATTTATTACATTACATGTGTTTCAAAACTTATCAAATGACCTTCAGTGGGTAACCAGAAAAACAGTAAATAATCTCATGAGAATAGAAAGCTAACAACGAAAATATGCACGAGACAATTTTGAAATTTGAAGTTCTAAAGAAAATAAAAAATAAAAGAAAAACTTGAAATACAACATGTAAACTATGAAAAGATAGTCATGCTAATGAGATGGCACTACTGTATTGGATCATACCTCTGCAAGTTTAAGAGCATTCATTAGTAGTAATAGGATCCATCTTCCAATAAACTAGATTTTTAACCCAGATAGTTAGGAAAGAAAGCCAAACACTTGTGACTCTTATGTTTTTATTCCTTAGTGTTTTAAGGATTTCTATCGTGTATTATCTTTGTGATTATGGTCAACAGTGAAATTCTTGCAATCTATTATATAATTTATAGTATGTTGTAGCTTACGGTGAGAGAGGAAGAAGGTCACAATACCTTGCGGCCTTACTCCAAAGGGTAGTATGTCATACAAAAATGCTAATTAACGGTGCTTGGGCCTCAAACAGGCGATGAAACCTCTCTAATGATAACGTTATATATGCATTCACCGATAATTATCCCAAGACTGATATTTAAAATAAATGCTTGCAGCCAGCTTCAGAAAACCAATTATATCTGAGTTAAATTTCCAATTTTAAGGGAATTTTTGTAATGTTTCAAGATTCAAAAAACTGCTTCTCTCTATGTGGTTTTCACAACAGCTCAAGGGCTTCAAATTTCTCTTGGACTTGAGTAAGAAAGCCCTAAAAAAAATCGATTTATGCTGAGGCCTTCAAAAATAAATTCCTTTCAATTTCTTGTAAGAAAACACCATTTTTAACCTTACCTTATTTAATTCTTGCTAATAGAAAGTGCATTAATAAATTTTATCCTACTTTTCTAATGTGAAATATTTGCAGGCTACTTTGTCCTTTTTATTATGCATCCATCTGCACAATTGAGAAAAAATCTATTTCAGAATGATCCGCATTATTGGGAAGATCTTAGTTTGAACGTAATCATCTATATTTCTTGTGAGATGCCATCTTTTAAACTAAGCTCTATTAGAACAATCATTAATTTCCTCACGAAGCCTCTACAACTAAGAGCCATAATCACAAGCAATGTCCAAAACCCAGAATTAGAAAATATCTTTGAATCAAATGGTTACTTGAGGGATATTACATAACATTTCCAAGTAATTACTCAGCAAACAACTGACAGGAGAAATAAATATCTGATAGTGATTTTAGTCCATTGAAAATGTACTCATTTTAGACCATCTAAATGAAGGGAGGGTTTATATGATAATGTGAATTGGGTCTTTGTTCAGGGTTTGAATGCTTGAATGCTTTGGTCCTCACGTTCATTACCGAACAAGAGTGCTTCAGATCAAGCCTCTGAAAATTTAAAGAATTATTTTGAGATCAACCCTCTCAACCTTACCACTTGAAAGGACCGTTTTCCATGCCCAGATAAGGTATATTTTATATCTTCCTAAAATCTAACTCAATTAGAAGAGAGATGGAGATGGCAGAGAGTAGGCATGATTATTCAGAAGTTGAGACAATTAAAATGAGATTGAAGGAAATAGACGACTTTTCTCTTCAGAGAAAAATCAAGGATGCAAAAGCTTTGATGCTAGAGAAAATGAATAAGAAAAAAAAAGCTGAAAATTTCAAGAATGCTTCTAAGATGAAGCCTCTAAACCTTAATCATAAAGCAAGTGAAGCAGGGTATGATCCTTTCACTCAGGGTTGGACTCAATGTCAAAATTGTTATGATAAAAAGGCAAAGGTTGTGGAATAAAATAACATAAAGTAACCAAAAAACATAACCAAGCAAGATTTGAATCCAAGGCTTTGTTCTATAAATTAAGTGCAAGAGACCATAAGATAAAGGCCAAAATTAAATTGGCATCTTCGGTTGTTTTACTCTATTTACTCATAAACAACACAACAAAATTTTTGTCCTTGGACAGACATGTGAACAAGAATGTAAAATGATGGATATAAAGCTGCAAAAAAGATGAAAGTTTAAAAAAGGGAGGTTCCCTTCCCCTTCTTGTCTCCACCAATCTCAAAATGTTTGCAATGATGCAAAACCATGAAAGCCAGACACATGCATTTGCCCATGTTATATATGTAATGAGATTACAACATTGTTGTAAGGCACAACATAGAAAAATATGACATCATTGAATAAAAACAGAACTAAAAAGATAGAAACTGTTAAAATCTCAACTTGATCGGATGTTGAGAATAATGCTCGCAAGACTGACACTACAGCTTCAAAACAATCTTCTTTGTTGTTTTTGCCTAGTAAGTCAACAAATTGAAATTTTATCACATCATATTCATTGTAGACATTTAAAAAGGTAATATGAGCAACTCTTGAAATATTTCAGGTTCAACACTCAATAAATATTCATTTACCCTCTTATGAAACACGGGTATAGGTAACATTAGAAAAAATGATAATACTGGCAAAAATTTAGAAAATTTATCGATGGTAGAAAAAAAAAGTGTTACAAGAGCAGGGGATAAAAATTTCTCATAAACTTCATTGATATCTTAGTTCGACCAACTATTTCCTTCTAACTGATGCAAAGATAAAGCATTGTCAAAACAAGTGCATGTAACTAGGAATCTCAAGAAATTTCTAGGGAAAAAACAATTTCTGATTGTCAAATGCATTAAAAAATGAAGATATTATAGAGTTAGCTTGATCAAATTGAGAGAATATATTGACAATGACACTTGGATCAAGTTTTCTTCAAGGGATATTGTGTTCATTGGAGAATAACAAGGAGTGCAATGGTTGGTGAACACCTAAAGGAAACATAGGACATTAACAAAAGTTTGTCAATGTGCTCACCTTATTTTCTCTTTTTCACTTTAGTCCTCAATGTGCTTCTTATTCCTTAGAAATTCTTTCTCACCTTGGTAGATGCCTCACCTAGGTTGTCTCTTTATCTGAACCTGGTATTTAGGTATTTATGGCCCTTATTCACGTGGACTTTATCTTTAAGATTTTTCAAGCTTCAATAGCTGCAGGGATTCTTGTCACCAAATTCCTCTTTTCCTTTGTAGTCTTCTTCTTGTTGCTACCTATAGGAATACAAGGGTCTATCTTTTCCAAGATATTTTCCTCAAACCCTTAGCAGGGGTAAACTTTCTATCTGGTAAAAAGGTTATCAAGCACACTCACCCATCTTATCACAAACTTGAGGAGCCTTCCACTTTGAAGAAAACATAAGACAGTGCTTTAATACTCCATTTTTAGAATTTAAATATGCCTTTGATTAGAGTTATCAATTGTTTAGACCTCTTTAATAACCTCAAATGCACTCAATCCCTCTATAAAAAGCTCAAAAAACATTCTAGTTGAATAAAATACGACCACAATTTTTACATATCTTATTTTTAAGGGTTGGCTGCAGGCTATACAATCCTGGTTTCATATTATGTATAGGTCACTGCTGTCAAATCTTGGAGAAGACAATCATACGCACTCAGCCAACTTTGGGAGAATTCCATTCGTTAAAGATGACAATTTTGATGTGTGAAACCCAGGGTTTTCTTTACACCATTTACTATAACCGAGAACATAAAAACATAGAAGTACACAAGTTTAAGAGAGGTTCACACCTTCAAAATAGTTTTAAAAGTTCCTCAAAATTCCCTCTATTTGATCCAAGTAGCCAATATCTCCAAATGACCCTCTATCGCCCGGGACAAAACTTTGCATGGCTATATCTCTTGATGGAAGAGAGAGCACTTGAAACTAGTCTCGCTGCAAGGCTTTAAGTTCAATCCTGATCCCGTTAAGAGTATTAATCAACCGCTAATAACCCAAATTGCTATGGATTTTACCAGGTGAAATATACATCCAAGACAAACACTCAAGGATTTAGGGTTTAACGTTTAGCGTTCAGGGTTCAATGTTCAATGTTCATGGAATGGGCATTCAGCGAATTGGTATTCAAAAAATGGGTTTCCAAGGAATGGACGTTCAATGAATGGGTGTTCAATGAATGGGCGTTCAATGAATGGGCATCCAGGGAATGGGCGTTCAACATTCAACATTTAGGGTTCAGTATGGCGTCGGTCAGTTCAACATTCAACATTCAACGTTCAGGCATTCAACATTCAATGTTCAACGTTCAATGTTCAAGTGTTCATCATTCAGTAGGGTGTCGGGCAATTCGACAGGGCCAAGTTGGGTCCAACCCAAGTCTGTGTACAGAACAATGATAGCGCGTTCAGAATAGTGATTCGAAGGGTGTATTTTTTGCAAGCGGGAGTAGGGAGGCTCGGTGAAGGGTGAAATTTTCTTGAGGTTGGAATTGGAATTAAAATTTAAAATTTAAAATTAAATGTAAATAATAATATTTAATATATATATATATATATATATATATATATATATAAAGTATTAAATTAAAAATTTAATATAAATAAATAAGATATTAAGGTGTATATAAATTATTTACTATGTAAAAATCACAACTTTCCACACACACGACCTGACCCAACCTAAACCCGACCCAAACATGTTTTCTTGGATGCCCTCACATGGCACGACCTGACCCGCCCAAACTAAGGCACAAGGGAGAAAATGAAAAATGGGTCGCATAAACATGCACATTAAGGTATACGGGCAGTCACAACTTAGCAATTTTGATACGACCTCCCTCACACGACTTGAGCCGACCCAACCTGAATGCATTTCCTTGGGCGCCCTCACACGACATGAACCGAACCACCCAATCGAAGGCACAAAGGAGCGTCAAATGGAAAAATGAGTCACACAAACGTGCACAAGGCACACCAGCGGTCACAACTGAGCATTTTTTATATGACCACCCTCACACGACCCGACCCGAATGCGTTTCCTTGGGCACCCTCACACGACACGACCCAACCTACCCGAACGAAGGCATAAGGGAGCTAACAGAAATGGGTCACAAGAATGTGCACAAGGAACACAGGTAGTCACAACTTAGCATTTTTTATATGACCACCCTCACACAGTGTGACCCGACCTGACACGAACATTTTTCCTTGGGCACCCTCACACAGCACAACTCAACCCGACCCGAATGCGTTTCCTTGGGCGCCCTCACATGACCTGACCCTAACGCGTTTCCTTCGGTGCCCTCACATGGTATGACCCAAACCGACCCAAACACGTTTCCTTGGGCACCCTCACATGACCCGACCAGACCCGACTCACCTAAATGAAGTCACAAGGGAGAAAACATAAAATGGGTCACACGAACATGCACAAGGCACATGGGAAGACATAACTTAGCATTTTTGACATGGCCTCTCTCACACGACTCGACCCAAATGTGTTTCCTTGGGTGCCCTCACATGGCATGACCCAACCCGACCCGACCTGAACGTGTTTCCTTAGGTACCCTCACATGACCCGACCCATCCCAACTTGCCATGAACACATTTCCTTGGGCACCCTCAAACAATCCGACCTATTTCGAACACGTTTCCTTGGGAGCCCTCACATGACCCTACTCGACCCGCTCAAACAAAGGCACAAGGGAGAGAAATGAAAACGTGTCACACGAATGTACACCACAAGGCACAAGGGTGTTCTCAAATTAGCATTTTTGATACAGCCTCCCTCACATGACCCAACCCGACTTGAGTACCCAACCCAGAAGTGTTTCTTTGGGTGCCCTCACATGACACGACTCGACCAGCCTGAATGAAAGTAGAAGGGAGAAAATGAAAAATAGGTTGTGTGAATGTGCACAAGGTACACGACCGGTCAGAGATTAGAATTTTTGATACGGCCACCCTGACATAGCCTGACATGACCCGACCTAAATGCGTTTCATTTGGTTCCCTCACATGGCATGACCCGACCCGACCTGCCTCATTCGAACAAAGGCATAAAGGATCAAATGGAAAATGGGTCTAACAAATGTGCACAAGACACACGGGTGGTCACAACTTAGCATTTTTTATACGACCACCCTCACGCGACCCAACTTGAATGCATTTCCTTGGGCACCCTCACAGGGCACGAATCGACCCAACTCGACCCGAACATGTTTCTTTGGGCGCCTTCACACGACTTGAATTGACCCAACCCACCATGAACATGTTTCCTTTGGCGCCTTCACATGACCCAACCTAATCAGAATGCGTTGCCTTGGGCACTCTCACACAATCCTACCCGACCCACCCGAACGAAGGCACAAGAGAGAAAAAGGAAAACAGGTTACATGAATGTGTGCCACAAGGAATACAGGTGGTCACAACTTAGCATTTTCGATACGACCTCCCTCACATGACCTGACTTGACCCGAGTACCCAACCTGAACACGTTTCCTTGGGTGCCCGCACATGACACAACCTGACCCACCCGAAAAAAGGCACAAGGGAGCAAACGGAAAATGGGTCGCATGAATGGGCACAAGGCACATGAGCAGTCACAACTTAACATTTTTGATACAGTTTCCAGCACACGACCTAACCTCGCAACCCACTCGAACGTGTTTCATTGGGCGCCATTGCACGAACCGACCCAACTCGGCCTGCCTGAATGCATTTCCTTGGGCGCCCTCACACAACCCAACTCGACCCAACCCGACCAGACCGAACGTGTTTCCTTGGGTGCCCTCACACGACACGATCCAACCCAACTTGCCCGAACGCGTTTCCTTAGGCACCCTCACATGGCACGACCTACCCCGACCCACCCAAACATGTTTCCTTGGGCACCCTCACATGAACCAATCCAAACCACATACAACGACAAGGCCGCAGTTGGTATCTAAGCTTGGAAATTATATTGGTTAGTCTTAGTGAAACAATGGTAGGGGAAAGACATTTTTCAGGGTCAAAGATGCATGACAACACATGGAAAGTTGGGAAGAATGTCAAGGGAGAATTTTTTAGACCTTATACAGGTTGAGGCATATGAAAGAAGAGCACCGACAGATTTGTGTTGAAATTGAATTCTTGCAGGAGAATGTTGAAGTAGAGCTTCTTTGACTTGGTTGGGCAATGGAGCAGGATGGAGCTGCAGATCACGATGAAGAAGAAATCGAGACATATGAAGTAGAGGATGTTCCAGATGTGTCAATGATAGAGGAATAAATTTATGAACACATTGGACTAGGATCGTGCACTTTGCAGACATTGATGATGGAGGACACTTATAGGAGTTAGGGTTAGGGGTTAATGGGATTAGGGTATAGGGGGTAAATTGGAATAGGGTTTAGGGTTTTAGGTGGTTAAATAGCTCAGGGGTCGGGAATTAGGGTTTAAGGGGTTAGGGCTTAAGGGTTTAGAGGCTTAGGGTTTAGGGCATTAAATTATTTATGGGTTTAGGAGGTTAAATGGGTTAGGGGTTAAGGGTTTAGAGATTTAGGGTTTAGGGGTTAAATGCGTTAGGGTTTTAGAGGTTTAGGGGCTTAAATGGGTTAGGGGTTGGGAATTGTGGCTAAGGATTCAAGCTCCATTGAAAAATCTAAATTCATCAAAAACCTTAATGGTTTCGAAGAATTTTCTAAAATAACTTTCCTAATAGACAATCCCCATTGGATACAGGATTCCGGAGTTGTATTTGTAGCAACTAGTTCATCTTGAGAGGTGAAGGGAACTAAACACAAAGTGGAGGGAAAAAAATTATTGATTAAAAATTAAGACCAATTGTGAAAATCTATCAAAAGGAATATTTGGGGATAGAGGGAAAAAGAAGTATGACCTTGAAATGGAGCCTTAGAACAACAGGGAGGCTCAAAAATAGTTCCTTGCATTGATAAATTTGGTTTCTTGGCTTACAATGCAGTCTAAGTAATGGTTCATTTTGTTCATACTTCGTTTTGAAATGTTGGAGGTGTTTTATTTATAGATTATATTAAGCTACCTAGTGCCCCAACATGACTTGATAGGAAAGGAGACATGTTTGCTTCTATTTTTAGCTTTTTTTGGAAGGCATTGATGTTTGTTGTTTCATAAAGTAAAACAACATTGATGCAAGTTATTTACCATTGTTTGTAATCAAGAAAAATCCAACCAAACTCTAGAATTCTGTCCACCAGACAAAATGTCTACCATACCTTAATTTTACAGGCATGAGATTTCTTGATAAAATTGAAATCACATAGTTATGTACTAGAAATTCACCATTGGCTAACCCACAACCTTGTACTAGAGCCGACTCCAAAAAGAGAAAAATAGCCCAGGGCATCAAGATCCCCATCAAGAAAGGATGATGACCCAATCCAAATCTTATGGATAAACTAAGGATAACCCCAAGCAAATAAGACCATTGGATACAACATGACCCAACCCAACCCACCCGAACATTTTTCCTTGGGCACCCTCACATGACACAACACTACATAGTTGACATAATATGCATTGTATTTTGAGGGGTGGTTTTCTTCCCACTAGGTTGTTCCTCTTTACCTCACTCGAAGGCCCAAGGGAGAAAAAGGAAAATGGGTCGCACGAACGTGCACAAGGAACACACGTGGTCACAAATTACCATTTTTGATATGGCCTCCCTCAAACGATATGAACCGAACACATTTTTTGTGGCGCCCTCACAAGGCACGACCTGAACCACTCGAACAAAGGGCGCACAAGGGAGAAAACAGAAAATGGATCACAAAAATGTGAACAAGAAACACATGCGGTCACAACTTAGAATTTTTGATACGACCACCCTCACATGATTCGACCCTACTCGCCCGAATATGTTTCCTTGGGCGACCTCACATGGCACGACCAAACCAGACCAGAGCTGACTCGTGTGAACACGTTTCTTTGTGTGCCCTCACACGACCCGACACGACTTGACTCGGGATGTTTTCATTGGGAACCCCCACATGACACAACCCGACACGACCTGCCCGAACACGTTTCCTTGAGCAGACTCACATGGCATGACCCGACCCAACCCAACCTGACTCGTCGAAACACAATTCCTTTGGAACCCTCACAAGACTTGACATGACCCGAAACAAACGTGTTCCTTGGGAACCATCACACAAACCGACCAGACCCGACCGAACAAGTTTCCTTGGGTGCCCTCACAGTACGACACGACCCGACCCAACTTGACCTGAACACATTTTCTTGGGCGCCATCACATGACTCGACCTGACCTAACTCGCCCAAACGTTGAAGGCACGAAGGAGAAAATGGAAAATGGGTCGCATGAACGTGCACAAGGCACATGGGTAGTCACAACTTAGCATTTTTTATACGGCCTCCCTCACGCGATCCAACCCGAACGCATTCATAGTGGTGCCCTCACATGGCACGACCCGACCCGCCCAAATGAAGGGTGCACGAGAGAGGCGCAAATAGAAAATGGATCGAAAAAATGTGCACAAGAAACACGGGCAGTCACAACTTAGCATTTTTTATACAACCATCCTCACACGATCCAACCTGACCCGACCCACCCGAATGCATTTCCTTGGGCGGCCTCACATGACATGACACGATCTGATCCGACCCGACCCACCCAAACACATTTCCTTGGGTGCCCTCACATGACCCGATATGACCCAACCTGGACGTGTTCCTTGGGTGCCCTCACACGACCCGACCAAACTCGACCCACCTGAACATGTTCCCTTGGGTGCCCTCATAGTATGACATGACCCAACCTGACCTGACCCGAACGTGTTTCCTTGGCGCCATCACATGACTTGCCCCGACCTGCACGAACGTGTTTCCTTGGGCACTCTCATATGATCTGATCACACGACCTGACCCAGATGCATTCCTTGGGCAGCCTCACATGACCCGACACGACCTAACACGACACAACCATGACACGTTTCTTGGGCACCCTCACATGACCTAAACTAACCTGAACTGTCCGAACGTATTCCATTTGGTGTCCTTACATGCCATGACCCGACCCGACCCGACCAGACCAGACTCGCCTGAACGCATTTTCTTGGGTTCCCTCATGCGACTCAACTTGACCTGACCCGCTTGAACCTGTTTCCTTAGGCACCCTCACATGACATGACCTAACTCAACTCACCTGAACATGTTTCCTTGGGTGGCCTCACGTGACACGACGTGACCTGACCCGACCCAACTTGCCCAAATGCATTTCCTTGGGCGCCCTCACATGACCGGACACGAACTAACCCGGACGCATTCCTTAGGCACCCTCACATGACCTCACCCGACCTGAACGCGTTTCCTTGGGCACCATCACATGATCCGACCTAAACCGATCCCCTCGAAATTCAAAGGTACGAGGGAGCAAACAACAAATGGGTCACACCAACATGCATAAGGCCCACGAGCTGTCACAAATTAGCTATTTTTATACAACATCCCTCACATAATCCAATCCAAATGCGTTTTCGGTGGTGCCCTCACACAACACGACCTGATCCTCCCGAACGAAGGGCACACGAGGAAGAAAATGGAAAATGGATCGCACAAACCTGCACAAGCAATGCATGCATTCATAACTTAGCATTTTTTATATGGCGAACCTCACACGAATAGACCCGACCCGACCCGACTGGCTTGAACACGTTTCCTTGGGTGGCATCACATAACACAACCCGGCCAAACTAAACCCGACCCGCTTGAATGTGTTTCCCTGGATGCCCTCACACAACCCGATATGGCCTGACCCAGATGCGTTGCTTGGGAACCCTCACACGACCTGACCCGACCTGACCCTCCCGAACGCGTTTCCTTGGGTGTCCTCATAGTACGGCATGAGTTGACTTAACCCGACCCGAATGTGTTTCCTTGGGCTCTATCACGCGACTTGACTCGATGAGTATGAATGTGTTTCCTTGGGTGGCCTCACAGGACACAAACCAAACAGACCCAACCCGACATGCTCGAACACGTTTCCTTGGGAGCCCTCACATGACCCGACACGAACCAACCTAGATGTGTTCCTTGGGCACCCTCACACGACCTAACATGACCCAACCTGGATGCATTCCTTGGGCACCCTCACATGACCCGACCCAACCCGACCCGCCCGAATGATGCGTTTCCTTGGGCACCCTCACATGGCACGACCATATCCGACACAATATGAACACATTTACTTAGGTATCATCATATGAAAATATCTCTATTCTGATGCTTTGTTCCTAAACGTCGCACTTCCTACTCTTTGTCCCTAAATGTCGCACTTCTGACACTTTGCACCTAAACGTCATACTTTCGATGCCTTATCCGTAAACATCGCACTTCTGGCACTTTGCCCCTAAATGTCACACTTCCAACGCTTTGCCTAAACTTCGCACTTCCGATGCTTTGTTCCTAAATGCCACACTTCCGACACTTTTCTCCTAAACGTCGCATTTCCAATGCTTTGTCCTGAAATTTTTCTATTTTGACGATACCCCTAAATTTATCTATTCTAAAGATACTCCCTAAACATCGCTAGAGCGACGCTTGTTGGTAGGATTAAAAATTTGAGGAAAATTGGGGAAATTTTCAACAATACATCAAAACTGTCAGAACTAAAGTGTCAGAAAATTGACCATATGTACTAGTAAATGTATCATGGATCACATTACTGATGAGGCCTATCCTCAACTGGTTGTGCTAGTGGTACATGACGCCACAACTCTAATTTATATCATCATCTAACTTCATTGTTTACAATACAATATATATAATGTTGTAGCATCTAACACCCCTAATCCATTAACTTAGATTAAATTATGACCTTAATAATTTAACCATAATTAGAAAACCATTAGATGAAAAACCATTCACGAAAAAACAACCAAAATTGATAAATTAAGTGTTGAGTGTTGTTAAAAATGATGCAAAAAAGCACCAAATTTGAGCCCTTAGGTAGGGATAGGTACTACCTCCTTGCGAGACTACACACATATGAATCGTATAGGGAGCTAGTCATGAAAATAATATTATGCATACCCAACAAGTTCCTATGGGATAGGTGCATTAAATAATAATAAAAATAATATAATTGTCTCCATTAATGGTTTTTATGACTTTATTTCAAGTACAAGCAATGTTTTCATTTCCAAAAAATAAGAGTAGTATTTGATTGAGGGAAACAATATACTTGTGATGGTCCATGTCCATCCAAGTGAAAATATCAAAAAAGTAGAGAAAAGGAGGTAAGGAAATTGTAAAATTGATAAAATTTGTAGCATATGGACTTATGAATTGACCCATATTCCTAATCATGTAAAATCAATTACTTATATAAAACCTTAATTTTTTCCAATTATTGAACTTGATAATTACTGAACTAATATGTTTGTATCCACTGATATTTTGATAACTACATAATTATAATTGTTAACTTTGGTTGCATGCTATGAGTCGTTATATGAAGATGCTCGAGTTTTACTTCATGCTAATGAGTATTAGATAATTATGCATTTGCTCATGAGTTTTTGATATTCTATAGCCTTGATCACTAGCATTCTTGAAAGGTTTCCTTGATAATTTTCATTAACCGAATTCAATTTCACCACTAACACTTGTATTTGGTACAATAATGAATATATACAAGTGGGTGAGAAAATTTCTTCTTTTCCATATCTCTGAGATGTTCATATACACCCTTATGGATTGAAAAAAACGTTACAAAGAAGCTATAAAATAACACATTCGATCACTCTCCATATTAAAGCAAATGGGATTAAGTAATTATCTCCACAACAGCCCATCAATTAGGAGTGAAAATGCTCATGATCTCTTTAGTATAAACATCCATTTTAGTCCAAATGAAATTTTATGCACCCTGGAATACAATTCCTCAATAAGTTTCCATAACTAAGGATAATTAAGTTAGTTATTATAGGTGAAAAAATGTTAATACAAAGCTAGTAAACCCTTAGTAGAAATACCAATCTCTATTAGTATAAATATGCTAATCTATAGCTCAGGAGAGGTTTAATCAAAATAGATTTTGGATTTTCATAAAATTAGGGTTCGAAGTGTTTCGAATTTGAGCTTGTAAATTTGAAATCTCTTGTGAAGTAAAATATATTTTTTCTTTTAATATACCTTATGTTATTTAAGTAGGAATTCACTAGTTCTCTTTAGTCAAGGTTTCCCTAGGAGGTTTCTAGTGAAGGCACCATTTTATGCATTTTTTCATTTCATTTTGTATTACACTTTATTTTTTTATTTCAGTTCTATAGCTAACATATTTTTATGTTTCGATTATCCTTTCACCATTATACCATAAAAGTATGGTCACGAAGAGAAATGGTTGTCTTGTTCAACACAATATGGATCAAATATTACGTTTAGAGCATTGAATTTACTCTTGAATAAATAGTTCCTTTTCCATAATGCTTCGTTTTAATATTGCAATTTGCTTTATTCCAACGATTAATCACATTTTGTAGAAATAGCCAATGAGATAGAAGCAATTGTATGCTTATATTATTTTTTCTTAATCAAACTAGAGTGTAATTTTAGGAAAGATGCATATAAGATATATAGTTTCCATTCCTTGAAAGGAAGTGATAAAGAATCAATTTCATAGCTCTTTTATCCTAGAAGGTTGTATAAGAATTACATAAGACTTCATAAGTCTATAGTTCTATTGGATGATAATTTAAGTCTATTCCTCTAGGATTTAGTAGTCTTTATTGTTGCAATTCTAAATCTAACCATTTTTTCACATCATTGCAAGGGAAGTGATGAAATATTGAAATAAGAGAGGACCACTGAATGTAGATTCCACTATAAACTGCAGAAGGAACCAAGGTTCCTAAAAAAATTCCGTTGGAAGTGGTCTTCCTTTTCTATTCAATGGATTATTTATCACAGGAGTGTAGACACCATAGTAGGGACCAATTAGGAATATTTTTGCAAAATAATTAGAGTACAAAAAAAGGAATGTGAGGCAAGAACAACAAGTCCATCCTAAGTCACCTATTTTGGAAACATTCAAATTAGAATTTTTGGAACTATAAGAAGCTATAAAGGAATTAGAGTATTTGGAAACTTATTCATCTTCATCCTTTGTAAATTCCTCTATATTCATTATGAAATACAAGGAGAACACCTTGTAGCAAATATTTTGAGGGAATTTACTGAAAATGACTATTTTTTCTTTTTTTATAATGAAGGTTGTTAGCCGAGGTAGACATGGAAGATGTTTATAATTGTATCCCTAAATTGTAATCAAGCCCCATTTATCTTAGAAACTAAATGCACCAATGCTTATATAATATGGGACACCAATCACTGTTATTATTATAAAATACTAAACTATTATTTTATTTTTAAAAATATACAATGAATAATGGTGCTCCACATTAAATTAAGATTAGAAGTGCATGTGTGAAGAATGTTGAAAATGATAAAGGGGGGGTGAATCAATATTTGAGGAATTATTAAAAATTTATTATTTTAATTTGTTTAACAATCAATCATGTGAAAAAAATCATAAAATATAAAATCACATAAAAGCATCAAACACAAATAACACAAACATTTTATGTCGAAACCCATAAAGGGAGAAAATTTTGATTCTTATTCTTCTCTTATTAAATATTTCATTACACATTTTCACTAGCACTAGCTAGTAGGCAACAACGAATCTGTTGTATTATTTTTCTGGCACCCGCTCCCTTCACTGTTTCGCTAGCACACACTAGCAGGAAGCACCTACTCCCCTGCAATGTTTCGCTGGCACCCATGAACAAGAAGCACCCACTCCCTTCATTGTTTCACTATCACCCACCAATAGGAACAACCTACCCCCTCATATCAATTCATTCGAAGCAACTAAATAGAGGCATCAACCCCCCAAATCAACATGGAACACTCGTTCATCCATTTTCAAACTAGATCCACTCCTTGTAGCACAAATTACAAATTAGTAAAAAGTCTTTAGCAAATGTTTCCACTATTAAACTCAGTATTGGTAATAATAAAAAATGATATTTCAATATCAATGGGAATATTCAGCAGGCATCTTGTACACCATCAATATCATGTGGTAACAACATGTCCTTTCATCAACAAATTATAACACACCATCATAAATTTAGGCTTTTAATTCGATGGACTAGTCCTGTCATCAGAAAAATGCTCATTAGTATTTCAATACTTTAAGGACCATATATCAACAACAACCTCATCATCACTAGTTCAATAATCACTTTAACAATCAAAAACTTCAATCATCAACATAATAACATTAACTATAATATAAACCCTAACTCAACATTCAACACTTGGGAACTATAGTAATCTAATTCTGAAACCACATTGTAGACTAGTACAACAAATGATCTTCACCAATTACAACATAATGATACACCCTATCATCAGTATTGCACAAATGTTCCAACTTAGTACAAATAAATGAATCGCCAAGTACTTAAATCATTACATGTTCATGAACATATCAGACATCATATGAAAGAAATAGCTAAGCTACATAACCTCAAATATACTGCAACCTATTTTACAACAACTCTATCAATTAACAAGAAATCATGAGTATCTAGCTCTCCAACATATCTAGATAATAATAAGTCTCAACAAACAAATAAAACCCTATTTCTAATCTTTGACATATGAAATATAGAAATTCCCTAAGTCATAAAAACATGCCATATGTATGAGGTTTTATATTAATTATCATTGCAAACAATTATACCTTCACTAGCTTACCAATCCAAGGTATTCATGATAGAGCCCTGCAGCACAAGCCTTAGTTCTTGGAATCATATCAATAATGAACACAAACCCTACTCTATGCTACACTCATCCCCATTAGTAGGTAACACTAGCTAGAGTTACCAATTCTGGATACAATATGATCAGACACACATTTTCTCTATCATAAGAGTAACAACATATTATCAATATTAAACTTACCATCAAAACCTCTATCAGTAGGAAAAACCTTAAACAAATACCTTTGGTATCAACATCATCTTTAGCAACACTATGAGCTCAACTCCTCATACTCTGAAATCTTAGAAATATTATATATAAAAAACTTCTTTGTACCATAGGCAATGTCATCAACATTGTACCAAATATCAAACTGAATAGGTGTTTAACCTTTACAAAATAAAATATTAACAACAAATTCTAAAGCAACATAACCTTAGTATATATCAAAATCAACAAGGTTAGCTAGAAACAACTCAATTAAAACAAACTCATTACATTACTATGGTTTTATGGAAAATACCAACGAAGGAGCATGCACAACTTCAATATCAGTAGTCACACAATCAAAGACATCAAAGACATTATTTTAGTCACACAATCATCAATATAATTGAAAATTAAACACACTCTTATCAATACTTTGTGACTCCATTGGTTAGTGATTAAATTTTAACTATATAATATGTCTAGAAAAAAGTCTTTCTATAATCAAATCTACAACAAGGATATATAGTATACAACACTCGTAACACACATAGATATATACTCTTAATTAATTAGATATTTTGTGTCACCATTGAATCAACACATGTAAAAAACAATGACAAACGTGAAAACAATATCCTTATACTATGGGATCATTATCAACCCACTAGAATGAGGGAAAATTAAACTCAATAGGCCAAATTCTCATTGACACACTAGAGAAAGGTATATTATTATGTGATCATTCGAGCAATATAGACCATACAATATTACACAAAAACTTGATCCAGAGTAGGGAGGATATGCCATCATTCTTGATTGGTATAAACACAAGGGCCTTCATGCACATATTAATATGCACTAGATCATTGGACTATAGATCAAACATTGAACCCTCACGTATCAAAAAAAATTGTTGATCAAAATATAATCACATTATTCAAAGGCATTCACACTCTAGACACCACCAAGGAACTACTCTAGATCAATGAGTCATATACCTCTACAACATGCATTAGGTTTGATAATCATAATTCTTGTACATGAACCATATGTATTAGATAAAAAAAATTATACAAAGTAACTCATATCAGTTAAGGTTTGGTGTTTCATATGAGGATGGATTTTGCACACATCATACTTATCTATCACAAATTTTATTACAGTTTAAATGAATATGGAGATATTCACATCAAACTACACTTAATCAGTCACTATATTGAGGATACCACCATTAATTTATCATTCCCTTGTCTCATTACTATGTTCCATATCAATTTGTCACCAGATCATAGGCAACACAAGACCATATCATTACCATTGATATAGTTCAATTAGAGGACACACATACACGTTTAGATCACAACTATGCATTCGATCTTTACCCCACTTGACTCGTGTAACCATGTCCCTAGACTAGATTAGAGATAAACAAAAAAGGAAATCACACCATAATTAATCTTGTTTTATCACCATAATGGCGATGCATCCATCACGTGAATATTATGCAACCACAATGCACCTGTTCCAGAAACTTAGGACCACCATTGTGATGACTGAAACACACCACTTAATTGTTTTGATCAAACAAGACACCATTGAATATTTTATCATGAGTTACACACGCTCCCTCGAGTGCCAACCAACATTTGAATATATCACCAACAATCCAACAAAACCAACCAATAATACCTAGGGATTTTACCATTGTAAGTTTGATTGGAATTAAGCTAACAAAAAATCAAGTAGTTAGCCCATGATTTTGAGACATCAAATGGGATAATTCATTTTCGAAGGCTAGCAACATATACACAGGCTATAAGTGGGAACCCTACATAAATTTCTCAATATTGATGGTACAAGCCAACATAGAAGTTTTTGTACAACAAAACTCTTTAATTGTTGCTCTGCATCTTGCCCTGTATCATCAACTAGTCAAACATACAATCATAGGTAGATGATAGGTCTTAAACTCATTATGTTTCATCTGATTTTACAAAGGTCTTGGTTTGGGTTTAAAAACTTTTCTTCAAAGTTGGGATTTATGAGCATTTCTTGGAAGCAGACTGATTTTGCAAAGAACTGTTTTTGGTTTAAAGAATTTTCTTGGAGGACATTTCTTGGAGGCGAGCTAATTTTGCAAAAAATTGTTTTTGAATTAAGGAATTTTCTTGGACGTACATTCAAAGGACATTTCTTGGAGTTATGTGATACATTTTTTTGGATGTTTTTTGTGCTTCATTTTTTTTTAAAGTATGGAGTTGGGCTTAATTTCGAAAAGACATTTTCTGGAAGTATTTTTTAAAGTGACGTTTTTTTTTTTAAGTTGGAGGCATTTTTTGAAGTGACATTTTTTTAGAGTACGTGTTTTGAGTTGAAGTAAATATTTTGAGCTTCGTTTCATTTTTATAAGACATTTTTTTCTTGAATTTTTTAAAGTAAGTGTTTTGGATTGGAGTATGTATTTTTTGCAAAAAAATTAAAATGAATTTTTTTTAAATTAAATCTTTTGTGATGTTTTTTCTAATTGAGTTATTGTCTAATTTTTTGAACTTCATACCCTATTATCATGGGAAATCGAAGGACTTGTGCGAGAAAATATGATTGAAAAAGAGACCCTGAGGAACGTAGAGAAGAGACGAGACAATCTCGCAAAAGAAAGTTAGAAGCCCTCTCAAATATTGAAGAGGAAAATCAACCTCAAGCAGAAATTGAAGCAGGTATGTAAATGTAAATATTATGATCTATTGATATATTTAAAATTTTCCTAATGTAAAATGTGAAACTTAATTTTTATTTGATGAACTAATTTGAAAAATATTTTGTTTAATGTAAACAGACAGAGATATTCCTCAAAACATTGATGATGAGATACAAAATTTTGAAAGAGATATTGAACCAATGATTGAAGATGGTGAAAATATTGAAAGAAATCCAAATAAAGAAATTGAATCACAAGGTATGTACACACACACACACACACACACACACACACACACACACACACATATATATTAAACACATGCACGTATTATTGAAATTATAGATATATTTATTAATTTAGTTATTTATTGAATATGTACTATTTTTTTGAATATGTACAGATGAAATCACTGTCGATGATGAGATGTTAGAAAATGTTGACACTCACACATATGGAGATAAAAAAACCTGACCATGCTATACGATATTGTGTTAACTGCATTTTTGAAAAGTATTACTTAAATGAGCGGGTGACAGTTCAAGGTCAAATGTTGAAAGGTATCCTATCATTAAGGAAATTAAAAGAAGCTACGACACTACTGGGTATTTGAAAATCAACCAAAGATAAAAAAAATGAAGGAAGATGTGATAAAAAATATGAGTAGTGCTATAAAGTCAATTAAGAGATCTAGAGAGAAAGATGTTTCAATTGTATGTAGACGAATACATATGGCAATGGTTTCATCAAGTACTCAAGAGAATCGTTTGGTAACATCTATGGCATGAGCACTGGGAACCTCGCGAAAAAATTTGCACAAACATCGAAAATTTCAGCTGCAAATAGATGTAAATGATGAACTTGTTTGTTGGAGGGCTATTTGTAGGAAACCATACAAAGATAGAGTTGGAGAAATTGTTAAAAATATAATATATGAATATTGGAAGAACAATTCGCGTGTTTCATCAACTGCAAGGCATGTGATGCGAAGAAGAATAACACAAAATCAGTACGAAGAACATGACAAATATTTCTTGGAAATCACTCAGATAGAGTTATTCAACAAGTTCAAAGAAGAGAATCGTCAAATTCATGTTTCACTCAGTGCTTTTGTTCAACAAAAACCATGGTATGTAAAACCTATCATCGTACGCGACACTTGTTGTTGTTGTTATCATGTGGAATTTGAGTTATATTATGACACATTCCTTGATTTCGGTAGAAAATTATGGAAGGATTCACCTCCTCCTTCCACTATCCGTGATTTCATATCTCAAATTCTATGTGAAACAGAAAGCGATGAACTATTTTACAAAAAGAAATGTGTTGGTGGTAAAAAATGCGATGATTGTGGAAATTTGACTAAATTTCAAAACAAATGTTGTATTGATATAAATGATCAATCATTGTCAAACATGAAAGTGAAATGGAAGAGATATGAATATATCGATACATTGATTCAAGGTGAAAATAATGTTAAAAGAATTGAATTACTACAAGAAAAAAAAATTTTGATAGACTTTTTGAGAAAGTTTGAGGTAGAAATTTACAAATACACCAAGCATTCCTATAGAGCTCGATGGCAAGACTTGCAATTCAAAAAATTTCGTGAATTTTTTACACCAGGGACCATTTTGTCAGTGATTGATTTTGCAGAAAACTACACATTTGTTCCACAAAAAGAAATTCAGAGTGAACACTATCATTCTGACCAAGTCTCCATGCTCGTCCATATTCTATATAGACATGCTGAAAAAAATGTCGATCATATAGAAAGCACGAGTGAAAATCAACATATCATTAAAGAAAATCACTTTTATATCAGTGATGATCGTACACATGATACATGTTTTGTACAACATTGTTTTGGAAAAATTTATGATTCCTTCAAAAATCAAGGAATAACATTCAATGAACATTGGATATGGTCAGACGGATGCGCGGGTCAATTCAAATCTCCATGATCATTCTTTTGGTTTTGTTGTCTTCATAAGAAAACCTGCATTAAACATTGTCAGAATTTCTTTGAGACTGGCCATGGAAAAGGAGAACATGACGGTGCAGGAGCATGCATAAAACGAGCACTTTGAATATATCAAATGAAACACTCTGCAAGCCGACTTGTGAATGCTAAAGAAGTTGTTCAATGGTGCACCGCTGCTCTAAGCCATGAGACTAACCCATCAAGGGAAGTGCGAAGGTACATTCAATTTAATTTATATTTGAAATCTAATTTTAAACATTGTACATTATCATGCAATGATTATCTTTGATTGTATTTTGATATTGATATTTACAAATTCTTCTTTTAATTTTCCATATAAAGGTTTTTCTAGCATATTGGGATCGAAGACGTAGATAGATCAATTGGAAGTGACATTGAAACAATAAAAGGGACTTGAAAATTGCATTCAATTCAAACAAAGTCATCCAAAAATGTGTTTGCATTGGATAAAAGAAAATATTCTTGTTTTTGTGATGTTTGCATAGACAACACAAAATCCAATGAAGTTTGTGAAAAAAAAATGTATGTGAATGATTGGAAACATACAGAGCTAAATACAAAGGGAAAAATGTCTGTTGCAATGTTTGAAGAAATGCAATCAGAGGAAACTACAATATCATCTGATGGTGATCGAGTTTCTGATCTTGTTAGAGAAGGTAACATTTGAATTATTTTCTAATGATTTAAAGATCTAGAAATAAATTTAAATATGTATAATTTTGTTTTAAGTTTGTTTTATTGTGCAGGAGATGTTTTTGCTGTAATTGCACCTATTGACAACGATGAAAATGTGAAGTATTATTTGATGCGTTGCACTGAACGAAAAATGAAATTATTACAAGACTATAATGATCACGGATTTCAGTATGACAGAGGGTCTATTATACTGAAAGGTTATTTTTCAGACAAACTCATCAAAGTGGAGACTTTGTTTACTTTGAAGACTATGAACCTAATTCCATAAGTTGTCAATATAGTCACTTGGTGTGTGCAGCACGCATAAAGTTGATAGAAGTTCAATCAAAGAAAAAATCGAAAATTAAGAGATGGAAAATGTCAAAATCCGATTATGAACGGATTATTGAAGATGGAATTCCATTAGAATTTTTTTGAGTGAATTGTCCAACAATTTATTCTCTTTGGATTAAATGTGTTTTAGAACTTCCAGTACTCAACTAAAAATTGAGCTGCTTATGTTATTTGTGCAAGTGTTTGCACATGTACAAATTGTTTTGGTACATGCACGTGCTCTAGTATCAACTGAAAGTAGCTTTTCTATACATGTGCATTGATGAAAAATGTTACATGTATTGGATATATATATGTTCTAGAATGAAATTAATTGTTCAAGTAGTTTTATTACATGTGCATTGATGGAAAATTATTTACGTAATCAATATATATGTTCTAGAATGCAATTAACTGGAACTAGTTTTTCTATGTGCATTGATGAAAAACTAGTTGGATTTTCTGGTAAAAAGTATCCACGATGTAAACAAATCATCCATAGTATAGTTTTGTACAAATATTCTTTTCAGACAAGAGACTCGGAGCACTTCTCCGACTTTTGGTGGGATTTGACCCACATCTCTATTCCTGATTGAAAATATAGTACAAAATTTGTTTGTCCAATGGCCAAATATGTTCAATGTGCATTGATGAAAAATGTTACTTGTATTGGATAGATATGTTCTAGAATGCAATTAATTGTTCCAATTAGTTTTTCTATGTGCATTGATGAAAAACTAGTTGGATTTTCTAGTAAAAAGTATCCACAATTTAAATAAATCATCCGCAATATAGTTTTGTACGAAGATTCCTTTCAGACAAGAGACTCAGATCACTTCTCCGACTTTTGGTGGGATTTGACCCACATCTCTATTCCTGATTGAAAATCTAGTACAAAATTTGTTTGTCCAATGGTCAGATATGTTCAATGTGCATTGATGAAAAATGTTACTTGTATTGGACATATATGTTCTAGAATGAAATTAATTGTTCCAAGTAGTTTTTCTATGTGCATTGATGAAAAACTACTTGGATTTTCTAGTAAAAAGTTTCCACAATGTAAATAAATCAACAAGGCTACCTATTTGAGTGCATTAACGACATTGACTCAAATTCAACAAACATATATATATGTACTAGAATTATACTTCCAATCAAAATTAAAGGGATAATTTGTACATATATCTACTTCTTTAAACTCCTTTTTCAATTAGATCTCAATTGATACATCGTTAGTTTCATTGAAAAGATATGTTCTTCCTATTGGAAATTTTTTCATTCAAACAAGACTACATGTAGAGAAAAAAAGCAATCTTAAGATTCCAAATGTACTTCAACCATCCAAAAGGGATTTGTGCAACATTAATTGACTTTCCATGCCAATTATAGTGAACAACTGTCCAATAGAAACATTTAATATTATATACCACATGTGCCAAATGTAGATTGAAACCATCCAAAACTTTAAAATTTTAAGAACTTTTTGATAATATATCGTGCAACATTAAAACATTAAATATCACATGCGAAATATAGATTGAAACCATTCAAAACTTGAGTTTTAAAAACTTTTTGATTATATATATCATGCAACGTTACTTCACATGCCATGCCAATTATAGTTCAACTAGATCCAATAGAAACATTTAACATTATATACCACATGTGCCAAATGTAGATTGAAACCATCCAAAACTTTAAGTTTTAAAAACCTTTTTATTATATATCGTGCAACATTAAAACATTAAACATTTAAATTTCATAAAATATCACATGCAAAATGTAGATTGAAACCATCGAAAACTTGAGTTTTAAAAACTTCACATGCCATGCCAATTATAATTCAACTATCCAATAAAAACATTTAACATTAAATATCACATGCCAAATGTAGATTGAAACCATCCAAAACTTTTAACTTTTAATTTAACAAAAAAATATAGATCACAACATTAATTCACATGCCAAATGTACTCCAAGCATCCAAAACTTAAATTTTAAAAACAAAACAAATTATAACACATGTCATTACATAACATGCCAAATGTAGTTCATATGACAACATTAATTTATAGATGACAACATTACTTCACATTCACATGCCAAAAGTACTAAAACCATCCAAAAATTAACTTTTTGAAACAAAACAAATTATATTAACAATGTAATAAAATATGTCCAAAAATTGTAGATCTCACAAGTATCAAACTGTATCAAGTTTAACAAATTTTAAGACCATCTAAATATTGAAATCAAATCTACAAATCATGTCCATCAAATAGAGACGGATCTAGCGTCTTTCCTATCAGGGTCTCAATCCGCGCCCTATCATGTGAAGCATCATGAGAAACCTACATACACAATGCACATGTACTTGAACATTAAAATTTGATGTTTTAAAAATGAATGAGAATATATATATCTAGAACTTCATGTAAAAAAAAAAAATATAACAAAAAAATCATGCAATACCTCATAAGGTTCCCTCTCCATTTGATGAACAAGTTCTCCCATAGGAACATCTGCAGCGGTAAACTGTACAATATACATGTACAGTTATATATATATATATATATTAAAAACTTTCAAATGAAAATGCACGTGTACATATATAAACTTATTTTCAATAATATTAAAAAAAGGAACTAAAGACAACTTGTTCAAATGCTGTGGATGTTCCTATCTTCATCGCTAGAGTCCTCGGATTAAAGAAATCTTCTATAGGAACCTAAATTCGAAAAATTTTAAATAACTCAAAATATAGATCTCTCTCTCTCTATATATATATATATATCTCAATTTTTAATGGAACTTTTTGAGGTAGAATATATATATATATATATATATATATATATAACTTTTAAACATAAATTTTAAACTTGTGAAAAATTGTCCATACTTGTGGCTCATCTCCCAAGGAAGTAGAAGGTACATCTCCCAAGGAAGAAGAAGGTACCGCCATCCCAAAAACATCGGACGGAATCAGTATCTATTAAAACATTTTATCAAATTATATATACATACATGTACATGTGTGCACAATTATTTATTTTAAAATCACTTAAAAAACACTAGCATTTTCCAACATATCTTGATGGTTAGACCCATCTGCATTGTTTGAACCAGAGGTCTTGAACGTGATATTAACATTTTCGTCATGCATCATGTGTGAGAACTGCAAATGGTGTTTTAACATATAATCATACATTTTTGTTAGATTAATGTAAATACAAATAAATGTATACATGTACATACACATGTATTTATTACAAATTGTACACATGTATATGTATGTTAAAATAATTTCAAACCCTAAGGTCATTAACACATACCATTCCGGTGCCCTCTTCTTCATGAAGAATTAGGTCTTGCAAACCATTGCGACAATTTTTTGCATATATTCGGAGATCTTCAACATTCATGTTGCCAATCTCCTCATCTATACAATACACAAAATTGGCACGTTCATTTTCATGTGCTCTTTATCGATTTAAACAAATATCGACTCCACCCAATCCACTACAAACATTGTCGATCATAACATCCCTTGCTTCTCGACTTATTTGAGAAGTCGCATCCATCTCTGATCGCAAAGTTTCGACCCGAAAAGTTCGACTCACCAATGGCAGCTCAGGGCGAGGCAACTCCACATCTCATTTAGCACCCTTACAGTTATATAATCGACCTTTCCTCGAGCCAAAAAATTCTGATGGAAGGTCATTGTAGTTGGGTTTCATACCCAAAAAAAATTCTGTGTAAAAAATTTGTGCAAAATAAACAGGAACCTCGTCGTTCCATGGGAGCCTTCCATAGGCCATAAGGTGCCTATCATACAAAAAGAGAGCTTTGTTTGGGTGCTTGAATATTGCACCTTCAACATTTTTCTTTTTGGCCCTTCCTTGAAATTAAACATTGACTTGGCCACATCTTTTGTAACTTTTTGTTTTACATCCTCCCGTTTATCTGGACCCATTACTGTTTCTTTTCTCTTTCTCATCACTTCTATAAATGTATCATTCATTGGCCCAAGAGTTTTGTACACATTTACAATTTCTCCCAATGAATGTGTAACTATGTCAAGGCTTTGTCGACTCTTAGCAGGTAGAGGCAAAACCACGAGATCTCTCTGCAATTTTGCATGAAGTCTTTCACACCTTTGTAAGGTGCATTGCGCCATGTTTGTTTCCCATGGTATATCAGTAATTTTGGCCGGATAAGTTGTGCTGGGTAGACAACCTTCTTCTTGAATGTATCGGTTTACTCTGTGTCTATTTTGACCACTAGTTGGAACATTTTCGGCCTCTGCATCAATATATATATATAATTTCGTATATTAGAAAAAACACATGTAAAAAAAGTTGTACAAATTTAATGAAAAAAATATTGAAATTGATGGCAACCTTGAAATTGTTGGTTAGCATCTTCTCCAACATGACCCTGCTGAGAACCAGACCCAGAACGACCCTACTGAGAACCAGACCCAAAATGACCCTGCTGAGAACCAACAACCGTTGATTTTCCTTCGGGGGAATAAATATCACCCCCTTCACGCAACCTGCTACCACTCATTAATGGCCCTATAAGTGGATTTGAACCACCACCAACCTCTCCAGACGAGAGAGAAGCTTCATAAACAAATACGAATTTATAATCAATTGAAAAATACATCCATGTGTACATATAAATACATATACATATTCATTGATTAAATTGTGTGAACCATACCATGACTGGTTGAACCATGAGCACGCTCCATGGATGGAGTAGAAACCCTTCTCCTCTTACCTCCTAAAAATTAAAAAATGAAACTTCTAATTTAACTCACAAAGTTAATAAAAAATCAATTCCATATGTACACACATGTATGGAGATTTAAGATTATATTTAAATACCGTGAACATCCCCGATCCCTGAACCTCCATATGGGATTCAGCTGATATTCGTCGTTCATCCTCCATTATATATATATATATATATATATATATATATCGGTGGACATTTACACAAAATAGATAAATCAGAAAATCAATTTGTAATTTAGTGTACACAAATTATGTAGAACACAACTTTCAAAGCAATAATTGATGTGTGAAACTCAATTTAAGCAAAAAAGAAATTATAAAAATGATAATTTCACCAAATTGCGCTTTACATGGTGGGAGCACACTTGGTATAAAATTGAAAAAAACACATGGTCATTAAAAAAGAAGCGTGAAACTCCATTTAAACAAATATTTCTTGAAGTCCCCGCATTTTAATTTTATAAAAACGTGAAGTTCACTTGTTGCAAATGTGAAGTTCACCAAGTTACGCTTTACATGGTGTGGTGGGACCACACTTGGTATATAATTGAAAAAAACACATGGTCATTAGAAAAGACGCATTTATAAGTACACAACACAAACATATCCAAGATATGTTACAATTTCCATCAATAAATTTTGAAGGGGAGCGTCTCAACACTAATTCATCTTTGAGAGATGAATCTTGAATTTTTGAAGAAAAGCATCTCAAAACCAATTCATCTTTGAGAGATGAATCTTGCATTCGCATTGCTTTGTACAATTCTAATTCATATTTGATAGATGAATCATGAATTGGAATTTCCCCGTGCAATAGATCAGCAGACATCTTATTCACATTTGTACAATGCCTTATACTAAAAAATTGAAATTGGCTAACAATACTGTTTGCTATTCCATGCAGTTATTTTAGCCTCTCCTTTTTAACTTGGCACACGCCATTCATCTGGTTGCACACAAGTTTAGAATTGGTGAAAACTACAATTCCATTTGATCCATACTTCATCGCTATTCCCAAGCCTTCTATCAATCCAATATAATATGCCTCGTTGTTTTTTGTTCTTCCCGGTATATTCATTTTCCTTTGGACGACTTTGCTAGTTGCAATATTGGAAAGCACATATGTAATCACTGCTTTCCCTAGATTGGGATATCAAGAAACTTCTATGCATAATTTCCATTTTTCAACCATATTTAATGGTTTTATTATCCCTGAACAAAAAAAAAATCAATAAAAATATATATATTAAATCGACATTTATTGCAAATGCATGAGAAAAGTGACACAAGATCACAAGGTAAATGACACGTTCATTTTTTATCTTAAAGTTCGACTTAAAAAACTTATGGTAGAGTTCACATCTAAAATTAATGGGAGGAAGCCTTTATTTTGTGGGAGAAATGACACATGTTCACCTTAAAGTGGCAAGTGTTTTATGGATATTATAGAAAGCCTTTAGTTTGTGGGAGAAATGACACATGTACATAGTTTACCTTAAAGTTTTTGTGTTTTATGGATATTAAAATGAAGAACTTCTATTTAGATCCATTCCAGAGATTGACTGCAGGGGAATTTACTAGATATGTCACCTTTCATAAAATATGAGATCTAGAGGCTACCTGGCCCTTTACAGACTCTACCTAGAGAACTTGTAGTCTAAGTAAACACTAGAGGCACTAACAATATCAAAGAACGTTTTCATGCTCAGACATGGGAATGTGTCTCATTCCCTACGCAGAAAAATAGTTCAAGGTAGTTAATATTCATAGACATGTCATCAAGCAGGTCAATGTGATCATCCCCAACTTACTTTTCATGAAATTAGGCTTGGAATCCTCTAAAACCTGGTGGATGGAGTTGAATTGGAACTAGGTCAAAGCCTTTACAAAATACATGCTAGTGAATAACACTTACTAGGTTATGCCAACAAATAAAGTGGGAGAAATGTTTTCTCCTCGAGGTTATCCAATTGGGTGTGTAATACCAACTTCACCCATTTCCTAACAGGTTTCTCTCTTAGGTTACAAAGTGTCTTAGGCCATTAACTTCCATAGACCTCAATAGATTATTAGAGCTGGAATTATATTTCTCAAGTGTGTAAGAGAAGAAATTCTTCTTGTTTAGATTTCAACAATGGCTAAGATGGTCAAATTTTTATTTCGGAAAACAAATAAACTACATATGCAAGACTTCAATATTTAGATGCAATTTTTTTTTCAAATGCAAAAGTTAGTAGGATGTGCAATATCTATGCCACTTGCAAGAATATGTAGGGGATCTCTTTGCACTATGAGCAAGAAACAATTTATTGGTTATCATAATCCCGAGCTGCTTTCTCTATGGAATCACAAAATTCTAGTAGAAGGCCAAGTCATGAATCTAATTTTGTTGATTGTTAAAGGCGAGAATCACCATAGCTAGTCCATGTAGTCCTCCACCACTAACCCAGAGTTGTTAACAATTTTCCTCATTATTTCAAAGAATAAGAGGCCAACCAAATATTTTTATCATGTTAATGATGTTTGAATTTAAATTATCACAATTTTTTAGGCAAATAATAATGGTTGTGGTTCATTCCTAATGACAAATAAGGTACCCCTTTTAATTGCAGGTTTCATCATGATAGTTAGTGAATTGTTTGGAAATATATGAAACCCCCCTTACATTTTTCAATGAAGGTTCTATCTGAATGTTAGGGAGCTACACATTATAGAAATTCAATATGATGTGCCAAAAACTTTACAGACATCCAAAAAACAGAAACCACCTATTATATGTCAATTAAATCTACATGGAACCAGCAAGCAATACGGTAAAATATAGAATTACGAATCCCTTCAATTAGTAGAAAAAAAAAAATATGAAGAAAGCACCCAGAGGACTAGAAATAACAATATAGTAGAGAAAAAGAATAGTATCTCAGCAGCATAATTGCAAGTCATAAATTAATATCATATATTCCAATTTCAGCACTAAAAGCAAACTCAAAATAACATAAAAGCCTCACAACATTATTTTACATGTAAGTAAACATTGTTAATGGAAATATGCAACATGGATTGGCATAATCATGCCTTTATCAATGAAATTTCATCAGACCATTGAAAAATTTTGTGCTAACAATATTTAAATAAGTTAAAGGAAAAAATTGACCTATATTGTACAATTTATGGGACAGAAATCAATATGTAGAAATATTCACTTGGTTTTTATAATTGGGTAGAGGAATGACTTAAAATGACCTTGTATGTCTTATCGTTTTAGAGCTCAAATTTTTAGGAAGGATTTAAGTATCCACATTTCAAGAATCACTCGAAGAGGTTGATAAAGAATATAGGAAGACAAAAAAACTAACCAATGGTGTAATAAATGGATTTCTTGGAAGGTAGATTGGCATATGGACTTTTGGTAGCTAGAACTTTTCCGAATAAGTGAATGTATAATTTGAAAACCGAACCTCTAGTTTATTTTGGTTTAGACAAGGTCTAGAATTTGAAAAGTGAATTCCCTCTTTCTTCCTCTTACATGTCCAATGATCGAAATCTAGATTGAGGGAAAAAAATTTCCAAAATAAAAATTTTACATTTTATTTGTTGTACACATGAGTTTTTAAAAGCTAATTAACTCATAAATTTCTCAAAAAATACACTTAAAGCTTGACACATAAACCCCTTCTGAATTGGCTAACTTTAGACGATCCTAAACACATTTTTATTTAACTGATGAGGGAGATAGCACAACAAAACTAGTTTGTCCATATTCAAATCAAGTTGGTATCAAAGTACAATTTAGCTCATTTTAGTCAAGGTTAGCTAGAAGAATTAGCTATTGGTTTTTGTATTTATGCAAAGAGAGTTTAGTTTTGTGCAAGTTTATGTGTGTGAAGATAAAGTCAATATTAAGAGCTCTCAGTTCTAAAATCACGACAAAGAAGCTTTTTATGCATTACAAGTGTGATGGAAGCTTCATCGAGTATCTCTTTTAATCAGTCTTTCTTAACAAAAATCTTTGATAAATAGATGTTGCAGAAGCTCTACATCATGAATGATATGGTGCAAGATATGTATGAAGATAATAGGGAGAACATTATCCTTCAAGAGAAGTTGATTTCCAAGATCGGGGAGAAGCAAGAAATTCTTGAAAATATGCATGAGATGGAGACTCAACCCCATATTGCAAATGAAAACCAAGCAAGGATGCATGACATGGATATTCAACTCTATGATGCAAAGGAAGCCTTAGCCAATTATGTGAATGAAAAAGAGGTATGAAATTCAAGTTTGTCTTCAATTTCCTCTCAAAGTGAAAGTGTACGTGCTTTTGAGAGACACACTAGAGGAATAAGGTCCAAATTTTTGATGAAAATGGGCTATGAAAGTAAAGGGTTAAAGTTAAACATGTACAAGGCATCTAGTTGAGCCAAATGTTGTTGAGGAAAGGCCTAATTATTTGGGTCTTGGTTATGGAAAACATGATGGAGAATGCTCCAAAGCCAAGGCAGCACATGAAGCTGTTCCAAGAAGGAGTTTCGTTTTGTTTTCATTACCTCAAGCTTGTGAAGTTTGTGTTTATGATGAATGGAAAATTTTGACACCCACTTTGCAAGAAGATGTTAATAATCAAGAAGCTAATGAGAATGTAAAAGAAGAGGATGTTGAAAGCTCTAAAGTCATTGAATTAATTGCTAGTATTCCGAGGAGAGCCACTACCTCATGAAATTTACCTCCTCAAGAAGGCGACAAAGGTGAATGTTCAAGGTATAAATCTTCCTTTAATCAAATTGCTTTTGACTATGATAAACATGGTAAATATTCACATAAGATTTGGAAAATTTTGCATGTTCCTTTTGTGGTTTGAATAATCATAATGTTTATAGATGTTGGAAGAAGATATCCATGCACATGAAACTTTCTAAATAAATGAGGCAAAAATTCAAAGGCCCATTGGAGAAGGAAAATGATGTTGAAAATAAAATGCAATTGTTTTTCACTCATTGCCATAAGAAAGGTCACCTTGTAGACAAGTGTTGGACTTTGTATCCAACAAGTCATCCATGACATTTGAAGAAGGTGGAAAGAGATATTGACAAGAATGGAAAAGAGGATTCCATAATCGATGAGGGTCATGATGATTCACATGATGATGAAGTGCAGCTGAAAGAAGCACCATTGAAATGGTTTGGTAAGGGATGGTTAGATTTCTTATCCAATTAAGGCCTTGCATGTATTTTGATGTTTCATGAATTTCTTTGCAAATTCAAAGTATGGTGCATGTTGCATGAAGAAAGATGTTGAAAGTAGATTTATGTTGACACACTTAGATGCAACAAATATGGAAATTTGTACATGCTATTATTTGACTCGAGTCAATTGTTTGAAGAGGCATGTTTTGTCGACTTGTGTTTGGTTGATGGTTTTGTACACCAATATGTAAGAGTACATGGACATATTCACATGATGTGAATTTTTTTTTTTTGAAGGAGGAAAATGATATGTCAGCGAGCTATGTTTCTTGCATGATGTGTTTTTCAGTTTGATTGTTTTTTTTGTGACAAGACGTCACACTATTTTGGGAAGGTCCACTCTTGAGCGAGAACCTCATGATTACAACCTAATCATGAGAATAAAATGGGAGCGCATCCTTATTTTGAAAAGAAACCTCTAGATAGGATTCTAAGCTACCTACGACTCAAACCATTATTTTTAAATTTGAAATATCATGGTGTGTTGTTTCAATGCCTAAATCCACAACCCTAACATAAATTGTTTTATTATTGTTTTGTAGGATTTAGTTGGTTATATTAAAATTCAGTTGAATTTAAAATTCTTGGCTTAGTGGCATGAACCAAACATATTGTGTATTAAATGAGGAATTTCGCTCTCCCAATCATTTCTAAATCACCCATATCACCAAGAAAACATGTTTTAAAAGAACATACTTTGGTATGGGAAAGACCTTAGGTCCTTTGACTATGCACATGTGGTGTGAAAATTGAAATTGACAATGCAAAAAAGTGAAATTATGAATGAAACCACGAAAATGAAAAACCCAAAAGTGGTAAATGATTTAAATAGACCTAATTAATTATTTACCAACATAAATTCTTCAACTTTTAGCAACTAAATGATAAGTAAAAAAATAAATAAATTTGTAATTATGGTTTGAAAGTTACATAATCTTAAGAAGAATTTTAAATTAATTCTATCTCATAAAAATTATCCCTCCTAACTTAACAAATACTATCTCTTCTCCTAAGGTTCACGACCTCCCTCCCTTAGCACACAAGACATAAATACAATTAATATTTCAATATGTTAATTCCTATCGAAACAAATGAAAAGTTGTATATAGATGGTTTCAAATATTATAAGAAGGTTTTTTATATGGTTGAGAGAATGTGGAAAATGGAATCCATAAACAAATTGTTTTTCAAAACGTATTACTTTCAATGTATCAACAAGGAATGTACAAGGTTGTTCAATGAATTAACACTATTTATTTAAATTCCATGATGTATATCTTACTCATAATTTTAACAAATTATTAAATAATGATCTAGATTGGATAATTATATTATTTGTCATATATTTTGATGCTTATAGAGTGAAAAAACTGAAAGAATCAACTTGTAGGGTCATTTTAATGGTGGGTGGAGAATTGGGGTCTAGAACCTTTTGGAGTCATTTTGAGGTATTAAATGACATTTATGGGCGTCAAACGATTATCCCTTGTGCCGAAATCTTGACCATTATTCTACACTTAAAGACATATCCAATGGTGCAAGAAAAACATCAAATGAAGTTCATTCAAAATTTATGCCTTTAGTAAGTTGACCTATCATGTTGACCACCATGGTACGAGATAATGTCATTTTAGCCCCATCACTCATGCATAGCAAGCTAGCTACATGTGGAATTTTAACAAGACTCTAAAAGGTCTAAAATCACAAACCTCGTTAATGGTTGATGGAGTCAAATCTTACACCTAGTTGGCTATCACGCTATGTTAAATACTTGGCCACTAGGAGGAATAAGAGTTCCATTTTGTGTTATTGTATTTTGTTCCATAGTTGAAAATACAACTAGGAGTGTGAAGTTAGAGAAAAAAATGTATAAAGTTAAGTTTTTATAGCAACCTTACATGCCAAAAGTCTTAGCTAACTCTAGAGAGATTACCTCTTTCTTTGTACTTACATATTTTCCATACCAGAAAAGAGAGAGTAGAGCATGTTTACATTTTAGTGTTTTTTTTCTCCCATAAGGATTTCCTAGGGAAAAAGGAGTAGAGCATCATTACTTTTTAGGGTTGCTTGTCTCCCATAAGGATTTCATAGGAAAATAATTATGTTGATTGTCTAGATATGTATGTGTGTGTTTTATTATTTTCTCTATTTCTTACATTGTGTTTCATTATGTTTTATATTTCTTACATTTGATTGTTTTATTCATTTAAATATAAATTTATTTATTAAAAGATCTAAAACTTAAATACAAATTAATCTTCATTATATAGATTTCACTTATTTTATCAAATTTGTTGTGAGAAACTATTTCATTATAATAACTACAAAACTTGACTATTAAATAACAAAATTTTGTATTGATAAACATCTACACTTCTCCAACCTAAAAAAATACATATAACTCTTAGATACATTTAGACATGTGTTTTATTTTGGGCGTTCAAGTCCAATTTGTAAGCAATAACCTTTAACACTTTGGGAGTTCAAGTCCACTTTGTAAGAAATAACCTAACACTTTGGAAGTTCAAAGCAGGTTTGTTTAAGTAATAACCTACCATTTTGTATTAGGTTATGCTAAATACTTTATAAAATAGAAGTTTCATTATCACTTGAGGTTATTCATTATTCTAAATACAAATATGAATCCATGACTAATTATGGCATTACTTTTTAGTTTATACATCTAATTTGATATTTTAAAATGTACTATGTCCCATTTTGGTTTTTTTTTTCTTTCTTTCAAGATTTTGACCAAACTGAAGAATTAGTGAATGATAGCAGTTGCATATACAAGACATATATTGTAATACTTTTGTTTTGATTCTCATATTTTGTAGAGACAAGTCCAGCTGAACTGTGAAAGATCTATGTAATTGTACTTTATTTTCTAATAAATAAGAAAGACTGTTTTTTCTATTTGAAAAAAAAAACTAACACTTCTTGTATTAGGTTTTCTGAAATTATTGAAATAATGAATCCTATTGCAGCAGCACCAGTTAATGATGTTTAGCAGCAGCACCGGTTATTGCAGTAGCGCCGGTTATGTGGAATTTTTATACTAAAAAATAACTATAAATAAACCAATAAACAGCTAAAAAAACAATCTGAAGCATAAAGACTCAATGCAACTGAATGCAACTAAGATCCCTACTATTAATTAGTAGTTTCAATTGAATTATTAGTTTTCTATGAAGTTCCTTAATGAAGTTAAAAGTTAACTGTAAATTAATAGAGCTAACTTACAGTTAACATTAAATGAAATATGGAACTATTAACTATCTATTGAAACTAAACCATGGGGTGGATAACAGAAAACTTTCTATGTTAAGCTAAGTTAACTTCAACAGAAACTACTATAGCTCCCAACCAAAAAACAGTCATACAAAAACAGAGCATATTTTGGTTGCCTCTAAGTTAATAACAAGAAAAATAGTTAACTTTACAGTAAATTACCTATATGTCTAGTTTCAACTCTAATATCACTTTTCATGAGTACTCTTTTCCTTGCAGTATTTTCCCTTAATGAGATTGAAATTACTTCTTATCCAGTATTCTTCTGGTTATTTTCATACATTCATGGCCTACCAGGAGGTCAAGTCTAATTTCATAGTTCTTTTCATACATCATGGATAGCCTCAATAGAGACCGTGCTACTAAAAATCATCAGAGAGACTGAGGTGGTACTAAAGTCAACTAAAAAAACGAAAACCAAAGAACTAAATTGGACAAGTGATATTGCATAATATGAGATTATGCCATATTTTCAAATCTATCCAATAATCTAAAATCTGCACTATGAAAGTCTGTCCCAATGCTATGCCACATAATTACAAGTTGAGATGAAGAGTTGAAGGTTTCATACATCAATTAAAAAAAAATTAGAGTTTGAGGTTCAGGAGGAGAAGCAATGTAGTGAAGGGGAGCAGTAGTGTAGAGGGAATTCATGGAATGATAAAGAGTAAACTCATCCTATGTTTTTTTTTAACAAGAGAAAAAAACGTTGTTTTGATTATATAATATGAAGGAAATAGTCCATGAACTAATACATTCTCACATCTGATGATTGGGACCCAATTTGTCCATCCAGAGAAAAAGGTTGTCCCACCCCAGACATTGATAAGTATCCCCATGTCACATACAGAGACAGGATATAAAAACCAGTAATTAACCTCATGATAATGCCGCAATCGAAGTAGTATCCAAGTTTTCCTGAGGCATCTAAAACAAGGTGAAATAGCAACAAGTAACATAGAAAATCAAATTATAGTGTACCAATGTCCATTTGATATCCAATACATATCAAGTACCCAAAAAAATTGACCAACAGATCATATCAAGAACCCAAACAACATTGACCAGCATCGCTTAATATGAGAGCAGTGTGATAAGCTGAAAAACATTGACCAGCAGACCATATCAAGAAACCAACAACATTGACCAGCATCGCCTAATATGAAGGCAGTGTGATAACCTGTCTACATGGAAAAAAAGTATCATATTGTGGAGTCAGGTTTATTGTGTGAGAAATTGCACTGTTAAATACGCCCCCCACTCATCCTATGTTAAGATAGACCAGCATTACAGAGCTGGTAAAATTCAACAGACACCTAATGATGGTGTGTCCAGACAGAGAGGACTGCTTAAAATGATATCCAAATCCTTAAAATGATATCAAACTGATACTACTATGATGATTACTTGCTCGTTAAAAAAATTATACATGAATAGCGCGCGGACGGGAGGAGAAACATACCTGGTATTGCAGTAGACCAATAACGCCGATGAGAGGAGAAACAATGCGGACGAGAGGAGAAACAACGCAGACAAACAGACCTGCAGTAGACCAAAAACATGGACGGGAGGAGAAAAAATGCGCGAAAAGACCAGCAGCAGCAGTGACAAAAATGCACGGGAATAAAGAGACCGGTAAACAAATCAACTTCGCAGGCGATTTATTTATAGAAACTAGTTCAGCCAAACTTTTGTTGCCAGTTTTCCCATCTCCGACAAAAATTATGTTTGCCTGCACCATCAGTGTGCCGTCAATCTAAACGGAATCACGAGTTCGACCGAACTATTTCCGAAAAAAAATTTCGGCCCCCGATTCTCACAAAAGTGTAACCCAGCTTCACGTTTCCACCCATTAGTGGTATGAATTCCAACACAATTCCAACAAAGAACACATTGTATCAATGGAGATTGAATATTTGTACTATTCAATAAAAAAAATTACAAAACTATAAAATTTTATGATGCACTTAAGATTCATTCCAGGGCTAATGTCTATACAATATTAACACACCCATTAACAATGTGCTTGATAGTGCTATATGCTCATATTTTTTAACATGTAGAAAAATATAGTTGTGCGTCAGGAAAAAATAAACACAGTGGTGGTACGTTAATAAAAATAAGTAAGTATTGCAGTTTCCAGAATTTTTCTTACAAAATATAATAGTTATTGTATTACAAAAAAATAAATTTTAGATGAGTTATGTTACCCATATATGCACCAAGGCATTATATTATCTATTGCACTATGCTAGGGTAAATTTTAAAAATGTATTAGTGTGATATGGTACAAAAATGCACCAATCCTTCCATGCTTCCATTCCATTCCATGCACTCGTAATTCCTTCCATGCTTCGAATATCTCTCACAAGCATCAATGCTCACTCTATTTAAACAATTGCCTTATTTGTAGTGCTCTATAGTTCTGCGTCCTTGGTTTGATAAATTCGCTATTCAATTCAATTCATTTTCAAATTTCAAAAAATAATGCACATTTTCATTTTATTTTTTCTCTATAGTGCAACCATGCCTCTCATGCAAGAATAGGTTGTAATTTTATTTTTCTCAATTCCAATTTCATAATATTAAAATTTACAACTAGACATAAATTTTTGTTTTCTTTTCATTTTTAAAAAATGTTTCTTTGTTTATTTGACTTGAACTAGACCCATTGATTCTGTATCTCGTGAATTTACATAAAGTGCTATCAATGGTGAACTATATATTGCACCCCAACCACTATGCATTACACAACATAATGCATTAACCCATGTTAGAACAATAATTATCAAATCTGTACCAATGGCGCACCTTTTTGAGCAACAAGAGGTTGGCGTGTTGTGGAGAATAAATCACACTAGTTCACCATGCCACATGTTTTTATTTCATTACCATTGCTGCACCAAATGTCATGGAACTCCATGACAATAATAGTGCTTGTTATCTAGCATATTGCAATGAAATAGGTGCACATTTCCGTTTAACAAAATAACAAAAGGTTTTAGCGCAGACACAATTTTTAAATTTTATATTAAAAATTTGACATTATGGCATGTTTGGTGACTATAGTAGCACTAGTGTGCCAAATAACATGAAGAATTATAGAAATATCAGCAATTTTTTTATGATGTAGCAACCATATGAGTTAGGAAGGACATAATGGAGAATAAATGCACCAAAGGTTTTATGCCATATATAATTTTTTGAATTTTATATTAAATATTAGCATATTGTTGCGTCTAATGGATAAATTAATACTTATCTTCTAAATAAAATAGAGCACTAGGGTGTCAAATAACATAGGGCATAATCGCTATTGTTGTGCCTATTTTTCTAATATAGTGCACTGAGATGTTAAAACCCATATAGCATTGTTGTTATTTCTATGTTAATTTTGATGATATAGCATAATGTAGGTAGGAAATATCATCTATTAAAGCAACACTAGTTACTTTACCGCATTATTTATCAAAAAAAAAATATATCATCTTTTTATAAATAAAAAAATGATATATAAGTTTATGTTCTATAATTTCAATTTGTTATGTGTGTGCTTAAAACTATTTGTGTGTGAATTGGAGAAAATTATAATGAATGTAGGATCAATATGGTACATGTACAACCTTGTACAAGAGTGGGAGGATAGAGATAGAGGGAGAGGATCCCTCACCCTATTACATGTTAGATACATGCCCTTTTGAGAAATTTTGGATTCCTCAACTTTTATGACGAGGCAACATCCCTTATGGGTAATTTACCATTTTAATATAGTTGAGTCATTAGGATTGAGTTAGGAAATAATTTAGTGCATGCATTGATATATGTTATTAGCCTAGATAGGGAAATATTTATTTTATCACTAGGCTATCAAGGGGGGGGAGGTTTGGCCCCATTTCTATGATCTACCACCTTGCATTGCAACATAGGTCTCTAGAAAATAAACACCCCTAGATATGTTAGAAAATACATTATTCATGTTACATACTTCCTTCTAGGTTATTGTATCCAATTGCATATAGGTTCATTTCATGTAGAGGATGTTAGGTTCATGTACCTTATTGTCACAAATTTTTCACACTTTACATATGATGAGTAACACATTACTTTAAATTTTATGTCCTATGTAGATATCATATTTCAGAGCCCATGACTAGTTAGGTGGTTAGATGTTGTTGAAGTAGTTTTGTTTTGCTTTAGATCATTGTCACTTTATTATTAATGGGAGGTTATTTTTACCATTTGTGTGAGATATATTTCTTTTGAGATTTTTGTGACACTTTATCAATAATACCCCACTTCCTTGCTAAGAATATGATTAATAAATGTATGCACATGTGGGGGGAGTTGTTTCCTAAAAGGGGTCAGGATTATTGGTTGTGTATTCTAGTTGGTAGAGAGATCTGAAATTTATTGGTTGGAGAGGACAATAATATCCTTGATTTTTTATGGTAGTCATATGTAGGGATGAACTAGAGATAATATGCAAAAATCATTTAATTAGGACAAGCAGCTAGGTCACAGAGATAATATTATGATTATCTTATGATAAATATAGTTGAAAACTATTTTTCTTAATTAATTCACTTGTAATTTATTGTAATTTTTTTCTTCAGTTAACCGACTATTATTTGAATGAAATGTTGAGTATTTTTATGGGTATTCGAATATGGAGACTTCAAGGGAAACTAGGGTGTTTATTTTTTTTCGATTCTTTGATGTCCTCAACACTGCAGACCAGGACTTTATTATTCACAATGAAGGAAGATACAAGATAGAAATTACTAAGCGCTAACCCCCCCTTTCCAACTAATGTAGGTGTACTTAGTTTTTTGTGAATAGTATGCCTTTCAGTCGTAGACACTCAAGCGATCTCATTACTGAGAAATGGTTTCAATCTGTGTCTTTCCATCCAATTTGCGCTCTGATCCTTCCTCAAAAGAAGGAGTTCTGATTATCTGAGGGCTTAAAAAAATCCATAATTACAAAATATGGTTTAAAAGAGACCTTCAGAAGAGGAAATTTTAATGGATACTCTCTCAGTGGTGGCCTACCATATCATGGGAGAAAATTCACTAGGGTTTTAAGCCTTAAGGGCGTCACTAGACTCATTACTCTAGGTCTCAAGAAATGGCCAAAAATCAGTGGGTATCTCCCATATGCTTATTTCCATGATGCATGGGTATTTAATGCTCTGCCCTATGTTTTTAAGCTAGGAAAAGAGACTAAAAAGGATATCATAAAAGTTTTTGTTGAAACACCAAAAAGAGATAACCACCAGGATTATGGTAAATAATGAAAAGTGTTTTAAAAAATTCTTGTACAAGGTGTTGGGGATGTCGAACTAAAAAAATTCCAATTTTTTTTAGTTCCATGTTGGGAGAGTATATTTTCTTCAGTTTCAGAGTAGTGGATGTTGTACTTGCACTAGATTTCGTCATTCAATTGCAGATAAGAATCTATGTGGGGGAGACATAGATCCTCTAAAAAGGGAGACAACTAAAGATGACAGAATGTTCTAAATATTATGGAAACAAGAGGGATGCCACCATATCTATAGTTGTAGGCTTGAAAGGAGGCTCCAAGGGAAATGGGGCTTCCTTGGTAACAAATTCTAGGTATTCCAAGGATGCCCTAAAACTTTACCCCAACTATGAACAAGATAAGGATATTTAAGGTCAAGATATTATGGTGGAACATTCTTTGGAGAACCCATTAATAAAGATGAATGATCCTATATTCAATATAAGGGTGGAATTTTATAAATAATGAGCTATTATATGTCATTTCAATGGTTATTGTCCCTTGTCCCAGAACATAGATTTTCTTTTTTATTCAAAAGGTTATTTTGTGGTGTTATTTAAAAATCTTGAAGACTAACAAGAGTTTTTTGAGTGGGGGACATGGTTCTAGGGAAAATTTGGTCTTTCAATTCATCCATGGTTTTAGGAGTTTAACCATCTTACCATGAAGACTATGCCTTTTCTTGTGTGGGTTAGACTTCCAAACTTAACACTATAATGGATTTGGCCACATATCATAGAAGATATTAGAGATTCAATAGGTCGATTCATCAAAGTGGATAATGATAGATTGGGAAAAGGGAAAATGAATTTCGTCTGCATCTGTGTCAAAATGGACCTTAATGAAGGTTTACTAGACAAAATCATCCTCAAGTGGGAGGGTAAGGATTATACCCAACCACTAGATTACGAGAATATAGCGTTCAAGTGTAGAAAATGCCAACAACCTGGGCACCTTGAAAATGCATGTCTTTCATCGAAAGAATTATTCTAATCCTAGGCGTCGAAGAAATGTAGTCGTGGATGGCAGGACCAGAAGGCATTAGCTAGCTCTAATAACTCTATCGGTTAAAATATGGTTGTTATCAAAAGCACTCATCCCTGGGCAAAACAACCTCTCTAGAATCAGTTCATCCCACAACAGAATCAAATCATCCCTCAGTAGAGGAGAATAGCCTGACGAAGGATAGTGAAAGAGCTTAATATTTGATTATTTCCAGTGATATCCAGTAAAAATATCTCTCATGAGTCTAACCATTCAGATAGTGAAAAATAATTAGTGACCTTGAATGAACCAATAACTATGGATATTTATCAAAAATATGAGGAAAGGGGCATATCTTCAATTGTTATAGATAATATTGAAGGATGGATTGATTTATCTAGGAGAAAAGGGAAGAAAAGAAAAACCCTTGAATCATCCTAGTATTTTATACCAAGAAGTGAAAGATTGTACTATGTATGTTTCTTGTTTTTTTTTGTAAGTTGTTCTTATGAAATCAATAAATTAAATTTACAAAAAAAGGAAAAAACAATTATTATTAATTATTTGGTAAGTATTTGTACATAAATTGGTGATGACCCCTCCGTAGTAGCTATTGGGTGTGGAGCCTGATTAACTTGTTTATTTTGTATCACAACATTGGACCCCTGTACCTTAATGGGGCGGAAACACCGCCCATAATTAAACGCTACCTGGGAGGTCCAGGGGGGTGGCTGCGACTTTGTGGAGCCCCCCCCTGGTGGGGGGTTTTAGGGGCAGTGCCCCTAAAGCTAAAAGAAGTTGTAAAATTGCCTTGTAAAAGTATAGTAATTTCTAGTTAATCTAGGTCGTTCATTAGGCGGATGATCTGACGGTAGAATTTATGCTTATTTTAGGGTTTTTTTCCCTAGAAGGCAACCCCTCGCTTGTATGAGGTTATTTTATTGTGGCTGTGTATGGTATGAGTATTTCTCAAAGACAGAAACAAAGAGGGAGACTGTGAGAGAGAACAGAGGATATTATAGCGGATCTGCTGTAGGTTGTGTCTCTTCATTTTGGTGGATAAAAGAAAGGAAGGATTGGATGTTAAGGGTGGACGTAGCCCAAACTGGGTGAACCACATATATCTGTGTCTCTATGGTTTTATGTGTTTTGTGTGCTTGTTTTTTCCGCATATTTTATGTGTTTCATTGCTCTGTAATATATAATTTTCTAACAACTGGTATCAGAGTCGAAGGTCTATTTGGCTGATAAACTCGCAGGAAAGAAGGGTTCCTGGTTCGAGTGGGAGAAATGGCAGAAGATAGTAAATTTAGGGTTGAGAAATTTAACAGCCAAAAATTCCCGCTGTGGAAGATGCAGATGGAATATTATCTGTATCAGAAAGATCTGTTCCTACCATTGAGTGGAAAAACAAATAAGTCGACGACTATGACCGACGAAGAATGGGATATTATTGATAGAAAGGCACTTGGAACAGTACAATTGTGCCTCGTGGTCTCAGTAGCCTTCAATATTTCGAAGGAAACAACAACAGAGGGTTTGATTAAGGCATTGGCGAAACTATATGAAAAACCCTCGGCCTCAAACAAGGTATTTCTCATGAAACGTTTATTGAATGCGAAGATGTCAGAAGGTGGATCTATTGCAGACCATTTAAATGATTTTAATACAGTTACCAGTCAGTTAAGTTCTGTAGGGGTAAACTTTGATGATGAAGTTAGGGCTCTTTTATTTTTGTGCTCGTTTCCAGAAAGTTGGAATGGTTTAGTTATGGCCATTAGTAACTTTGTCTCTGGATCTAGTACTTTAAAGTTTTATGATGTTGTCGGTGCTATCCTTAGCAAGGAAATGTGACATAAAATATCTGGTGAGACATCAGGTAACGCTTTGAGTGTAGAGTCTAGGGGAGGAAAAATGGAAAGAGGAAAGAGCTCAGGATATCGTAGTAAATCAAGGAAAGGCAGATCCAAGTCTAGATCAGGGATAGTGTACTGGAAATGCGGAAGGAAAGGACACCTAAAGAAAGACTGTAGATCTCGGAAGGGAAAAGAAGGAGACACAGAGCAAGAAAACAATCATGAAGCAAATGTGATAGGTGATGTGTTACAAGATGCTTTGACTCTTTTTTTCGAAAATGTTACTGATTCTTGGGTTGTAGATTCAGGGGCCTTATTCCATGCCACACCTGATAAGAAATATTGTTATGACTATGTTCAAGGAGATTTTGGACAAGTCTGTTTGGGTGATGATAAACCATGTAAAATTGTTGAAATAGCTAAGGTTCTTGTAAAACAACAGAATGGAAACCAATGGCTATTAAAGGAGGTAAGGCATGTTCCAGATATGAAGAAAAATTTTATTTCAATAGGGTAGTTAGGCAGTGAAGGTTGTGTGACAACTTTCACAGATAGAACTTGGAAGGTCACCAAAGGAGCACTGGTAATAGAAAAAGGCCAAAAGGTTGGTACATTGTATTTATGCAATGATATTTCTAACTCTTTTAATGCTTTAACTTCCAAAGGAGCAGATGCATCATTATGGCATCATAGGCTCAGATACATGAGTGAGAAGGGGATGAAGATTCTTCACTCAAGAAATTTGTTTCCAGGTTTGAAGAATGTTGATTTGGATTTCTGTGAGAATTGCATTTATGGAAAACATAAGAGAGTCATATTTCTCAGAGTTGGGAAAGAAAATAAAAGAGAAAAATTAGAGTGTGTGCATACAGATGTATGGGGACCTGCTCAGGTATCATCTCTTCGTGGCTCTCATTATTATGTTACTTTTATTGATGATGAAACTAGAAAAACTTGGATTTATTGTATTCAGAATAAATCTGATGTATTTGATACTTTCAAGAAATGGAAATCTTTGGTTGAGATTGAGACAAGAAAGAAGTTGAAGTGTCTCAGATCAGAAAATGGAGGTGAATATTGTAGCAAAGAGTTTGATAAGTACTGTTCAGAGGATGGAATTCGCAAAGAGAAGACAGTTCCAAGAACACCACAAGAAAATGGTGTATTAGAAAGAATGAACAGAACAATCAAGGAGCATGCAGGGTGCATGAGATTGCATGCGGGATTGACTTTACAATATTGGGCATATGTTGTAGCTATTTATGTTTATCTAATAAATAGAGGGCCTTCAAGTTCCTTGGATGGTTGTATTCTAGAGGAAGCATGGACAAGTAAAAAGGTAAACTACTCTTTTTTAAAGCCTTTTGGTTGTGAGGCCTTTGTCCACATTAATAAAGAAAACATAACAAAGCTTGAGGAAAAATCAAAGAAATGTACCTTTATTGGATATGGTTTTAATGATTTTGGTTATCGTTTATATGATTATGAAAATCACAAAATAATTAGGAGCAGAGATGTAATATTCAATGAAAAGGTCTTGTATAAGAATCAGTTGCAGGAAAAGAAACAAGAAAAATAAAACAAACAATACACAGTTCTTGATGAGATCACAGAAAATGTAAAGGTGCCTGAAAATAATAATAATCAACAACCACAACAACAACATGCACCTCAAACACCTGAAAGTGGTGTTAGAAGATCTACCAGGATAAGTAGACCCCCTGAACGATACTCTCCATCATTATATTATTTATTGTTCACTGATTCTGGTGAACTTGAATGTTATGAAGAAGCAATGGAGGTTGAAACCAGGAAGAAGTGGGAGCTAGCCATGGAAGAAGAGATGGAATCCTTAATGCATAACCAGACTTGAGACTTATTTAGGTTGCCTACATGTAAAACTACATTGCAGAATAAATGGGTTTATAGGCCGAAGGAAGAAGATGGAGGAAAACAGAGGTACAAAGCTAGACTTTTAGTGAAGGGGTTTGCACAAAAGAAAGGTATTTATTTTGATGAAATATTTTCTCCTGTTGTTAAGATGACTTCAATCAGAACTATTTTAAGTCTTGTAGCAATAGAAGATTTACATCTTGAACAGTTAGATGTAAAGACAACATTTCACCACGGAGATTTGGGGGAAGAGATCTATATGGAGAAAACATAAGGATATGAGGTCAAAGGGAAGGAAAAATTAGTGTGCAGGTTAAAGAAGAGCTTGTATGGATTAAAACAGGCTCCAAGGCAGTGGTATCTAAAATTTGACAGGTTTATGTCTAAACAAGGTTATACTAGATGTCACTGTAATCATTATGTTTATATGAAAAAGAAAAATGATGGCATCTATATTATATTGTTAATGTATGTAGATGACATGCTTGTTGTAGGGTCTAACATGCAGGAAATAAATGTGCTCAAAACAAAATTGGAAAATTCATTTGCAATGAAGGATTTGGGAGCTACAAAACAAATCCTTGGTATGAGAATAAGCAGAGATAGGAAAAATCACAAATTAACATTGTCTCAGAATGAGTACAGACAAAAGGTGTTGAAAAGATTTAATATGCAGAATTCAAAACCAATTAGTACACATTTTGCTAGCCATTTCAAACTTAGTAAGGATATGTGCCCCAAGACCCAAGAAGAAATGGACTATATGTCTAAATTTCCATATGCATCAGCAGTTGAAAGCTTAATGTATGCAATGGTTTGCACAAGGCCTGATATTGCACATGCAGTGGGAGTTGTAAGAAGGTACATGAACAATCCAGGAAAAGAAAATTGGATGGCAGTAAAATGGATTCTCGGATATTTGAGAGGTACCACAAATCAAGCATTATGATTTGGTGGTTCAATCATTGCTCTACATGGATATGTGATGAAGATATGGCAAGTGACAGAGATAATAGGAGGAGCACTACATGATATGTATTTACTGTAGGGGGGATGATTGTCAGTTTGGTTTCACAAATCCAAAGTGTTGTTGCACTTTCAACAACAGAAGAAGAGTATGTTGCTGCTACAGAGGCTAGTAAAGAAATGATTTGGTTAAAAAGGTTTATGGATGAATTGGGTAAGAAGCATGATATGGGCATGTTATACAGTGATATCCAAAGTTCCATTCATCTTGCAAAGAACTCAACATTTCATTCTAGGACTAGACACATACAACTCAAGTACCGTTTCATACGGCCAATATTGGAAGATGGACAGTTGAAGCTGGAAAGGATACACACTAGCCAGAATCCCACAGATATGCTAACAAAAGTTGTAACTAGGGATAAAATGAGAATATGCTCAGTTTCAATTGGTCTTCAAGGATGACGATGAAGATGAGAAACAACCAGGTCCAAAGAGGAGTCATTTTCCACAAAATGAAGCAGTGGTGGAGTTTCTACAATCAGTATCCAAGTGGGAGATTGTTGGGTGTGGAGCTTGATTATCTTGTTTATTTTGTATCACAGCGTTGGACCCCTGTACCTTAATGGGGCGGCAACGCCACCCGTAATTAAATATTTCTTGGGGGGTCCAGGGGGGCAGCTAAGACTTTGTGGAGGACCCCCCTAGTGGGGGATTTTAGGGGCAGTGCCCCCGAAGCTAAAAACAGATGTAAAATTTCCTTGTAAAATTATAGTAATTTCTAGTCAATTTGGGTCATTCATTAGGTGGATGATCTAACAGTAGAAGTTATGTTTAGTTTAGGGTTTTTTCCCTAGAAGGAAACCCCTCACTTGTATAAGGGTATTGTATTGTGGCTGTGTATGGTATGAGTATTTCTCAGAGCGAGAAACAAAGAGGGAGACAGTGAGAGAGAACAAAGGATATTACAACGGATCTATTGTAGGTTGTGTCTCTTCATTTTGTTGGATAAAAGAAAGGAAGGATTGGCTGTTCGGGGTGGATGTAGCCCAAACTGGGTGAACCATGTATATCTGTGTCTCTCTGGTTTTATGTGTTTTGTGTTCTTGTGTTTTCCTCATATTTTATGTGTTTCATTGCTCTATAATATATAATTTTCTAACAGTAGCAAGATGAGATGGATGTAGCTTAGTATCCTCTATTACATCGAACCAACATGCTACATAGGATGAATCAAAGCTTGAGCAGAAGTGGTCAATTACATATGTGTTCTCATTTGTAGGTAGGGAGTGACTCCTAGATACATTCAAGATATCATATGAGTCAAAGAGCTATCTAGCATACAAATATCACTTCCTTATCTTTTTATATCATTGTTGAGTCATGGTGTTGATGCCCGTAATGTCATCCATAGGTTAAGGGGTGTTTCTCACTCATCTAGCTTAGCTTTTGAGGATGGTGTTCATATTCCTCCAATAAATATCTCTCCAGCACCTCCTCATCCACAAAACTAACAAACATCCCCTCCACTTATCATCATCATTTCCTCTCCTCCTCCACATGTGTTACTATCAGTGGAACCATTAATTTATTCTTATCCTCTTATACAAGTATCATCAAATTCTCTCCCCCACAAGGATCCACCAAATATCTCAATTCCTCCACGTCTATTACACTAGCTACAATAGTTATTGATGATGCCCACACTATGTTTGCATTAGTTCATATACCTAATCCTAGTGGAGATATATTTCAAACTCTAGTTTCACTATTTTTATCAAACATGGGTATTGATATGCCTTCTACATCTAGGGGTGAAGGCACTCACACCTCTAGATATGCGAGTGGAATTTACTAGCTATGGATCTTGACATGTATATCGATTATGATCAGATGTAAAATTTACATGTATATTAATATGCTTATTTAGCCATTTTATTGATAATGTATATTATGCTTTTCCATACAAAAAATTTTTTATTGTTTGATTTATAATTTAATTACTCACTAACAATAACATTAATTTTCTATTTTGTATTATTCAAATAATAAAATACAATGTTACATTATTATTTTTTACAATATTACTATATTTTATTATTTTTTTTAACTTTTTTTGAAAATAAATAACTTTTTTTATTATTCAACTTTTATAATATAATAAAGTGATTTTTGAAATGGATTTATTTCAAATGGTATAAAGGAATAATGGTTATCCCTAGTATATATATATATATATATATATATATATATATATATATATTACTAGAAAAAATTATTTTTTTGGAGAGAATGTGATAATACAATTATTAGTAAGATTTTGATTCTTAATATTTAAAATGTATTTTTTAATTTATAAATGGATTCAACATCTTCAAAAATTATCGAGACACTAGATATTTTAATAATAAACATTATTTTAAAAATATCTAACATATTTTGAACAAATTTGACGAGAAAAAGTATTCAAAAAATTATCGTTTTATCTATTAACTAAAGTACATGTGTATATATAAATATAATTAATGATAAAAAAATATGATAAATTTTGATTTATAACTAAAGTACATGTCTGTATAAATATAAATATAATTAATGATAAAAAATTATTATAAATTTTGATTTATAAAATTTCAATTAAATGGTTTTATAATTTTTTACTCTATTACCATCACGTGAATGCATGAACATGGTTAACACATTTGGGCCAAATGTGGCAATGAAATTTCAAAACTTCACAATTTATCGAATTGAAGCCCTCCAAATTCATATAAGCTTTGTGATTTTTGAGTTAGAGTAAAAAGAAAATTTGTGGATAATTATGTTGTTGTCCTAGTAATACATTTTGGAAAAAAATTAGTTTCATATAACTTGTCAGTTTTCCATTAAATTAAAATTCCTGCTCCAAATACAATGTCGAGTCTATGGTTGGAAACGCTCGATCGATCCCTTGTTTAACTATTTGAAGAGCTCGATCGAGGGTTTGTTAAACCCTTGATCAAGCTATTTGAAATTTTAACTTAAGTGCTTGATCAATATTTTTAAGTTCTCGGTCGAGCTTTTAAGGGCCTAAAAGACAGAGTTTTAGCTCCCCTTCTGCAAATTTCTCAACAACACCATTTTGTAGCCTAGCAGACATAAGGCAATGTTTGACCTTAGGTGGAAGAGTTAATAATGTTGGATTCATGAAGGATTCCTCTATCCATTTCCATATGAGTTTGATATTTTCTAATTCATATGATATTTTTCTTCTAATTTCCTTTAAATGTTATGTTTGAATTTTTTTTGGGATAATTTCAAAGGGGATGAAAGAAAAATCAATAACATAAAATATACAAAATGACAAATTTCAAAAAATACCACCATATTCATTTACGAATCTTCTTCAAAAAAATAATATTGGTTAAATACAATTCAAATATTAATTCGCCAACTTCCAAAAATATAAAAAAATATAATTTGTTATAAAAAAAAGAAAGTTTCAATATGAATAACTTAGTGTTATGTGTATTTCATGCTTATATATATATATTAAAATTATACATTTTAGATTAATTTATTGCACGTGAACACACATATACCTGTTAATACATGCAAAAAATTTCAAGGACAATCACTTCATTTAATGGAAAACTGACAAGTTATATGAAACTAAGAAGAAGAGAAATCACTAAAGAAGAGCATTTGTCAAGCACCCGTGGGTACCCCAAACTATAATGGCTTCAAAGATGATGACAAGTTTACTGGGACGGAGGACTTCAATACCTAGAAGATGACTTTGGATCTAATGTTGGAAGACCAAGATGTCATGGACCATGTGCAGGGTAAAATCCAAGAGCCTCCATCATCTGCACCTGCTACCACCAAGTCAAAATATAAGAAGGGGGAGATCAAAGAAAAACTGATGATCCGGGATTCAATTCATAAGATTCTGGTTGCCTACATCTCTGAGTTGGGCACATCTAATGAGATGTATGATAAGTTCGTCAACATTTTCAAGGCCAAAAATGAAAATCAAGTCCTTTTCTTTAAGAACCAACTAGAGAATCTAAAGAAAGGCAACGATGAATCCATTCAATATTATTTTCTAAAGTTTATCGACATCAGAAATAATATTCTGGCCATCGTGGAGACAATATCTGATTGAGAAATGGTTCTCACTGCACTTGGAGGTCTCTCCTCCGAATGGCATGTATTCAATACTAACATTCTCAATAAAAATGTGATACCTGATTTTGACGAAGTATTATCGAGATGCATACAAGAAGGGACAAGAATGAAGGAATATGAAAATGAAGGTAATGCTTCCCTCACTGCTCATGCTAAGAAGAAGAACAATGGTGGTCTGAGGAACCAAGGAAGAGTAGGGGACCAAGGAAAGAAAGGAAAATGTTACACATGTCAAAAGACTAGCCACTATGCTAGAGAATGCCCTTTCAAGAAGGATTCTCTTAGGGATGATGATGACAAAAAAAACTGGAGGAATGGAAATAAAAGGAAAAATAGGTTCAAAGGAAAGAGGGAGGCTCCCTATGGCCGCAATGGAAATAGGAAACCTTTCAAAAGGTCGAGAAACTCTAAATATGAGGAATAAAATGTTGTTGATGATAAAATAAATGAATTCATTCTTGTATCTTCCCTCTCTGCTGCATCTCCACCTGACATTATGGATGTCAGGTTGATTGATAGTAGTGCCTCAAGGCACCTCACTGGGTTTAAGGAAGCACTTTATGATTTGGTTGAGAAGGATAATAATATAAAACTTATCCTTGGAGATAATTCCATATATCCCGTGAAAGGGACAGGGACTGTGACCCTCCACTTATCTCAAGGTCAAGTCCTCCGCTTGCAAGATGTACTATATGTACCTGATTTGAAGAAAAACCTTCTATCTATTTCGGCCATGGAAGACAAAGGTTTCAATGTGGCATTCGTTGATGGCAAGGTGCACATCTGGAAGATGAGTTTCAAGGAAGCTATCATGATTGGGTTTAGATTTGATACACTCTACCAGGTTGGAGGAAGTCCACTAGGAGCTATGACATGTGATACTATCCCTCAAACTGAACTATGGCACCGAAGGTTTGGACACCTTCATTACAAAGCCCTTCCCGAAGCAAGGAAGGTGGTGATAGGGATGCCTGAGTTAAAAAATAATCATGAAGGTGTATGTAAGGGTTGTTCCGAAGGAAATCATACAAGTGGAACTTTCCCCTCAAGTGTCACAAAGACATATGATGTCTTGCAATTGATACATTCTTATTTTTCCGGTATGTTGCCTGTGACATCTTTGGGAGGATGTTATTATTAGTTGGTGTTTATAGATGACTTATCTTGCAAAACCAAGATATAATTCTTAAATAAGATGGATGAGGCTTTCATGTGGTTTCGTACTTTCAAAGCCTTGGTGGAAAATCAAACAGGGAAGAAGATCAAGATTTTGAGGACCGATAATCGCACTGAATATGAGATGAACAAGTTAATTAAATTTTGCAGAGAAGTTGGCATCAAGAGGGAGACCAAAACCATATATACTCCTGAGAAAAATGGCATTGCTAAAAGAAATAACAAGAACATTGTGGAAGCTACCCATGCCATGCTATGTGACCAAGGCCTTCAAAAGTTTCTGTGGGGAGAAACTGCGAACACTATTGTGTACATACAAAATTGATGCCGGCATTCCACTCTGGACTCCAAAAATCCCTAAGAGGTTTTCTCTGGTAAGAAACCTGACGTCTCACATTTTAGATCTTTTGGTTGTCCCATCAATTTTCATGTACCGAAAGAGAAAAGGAGAAAGCTGGATGCTTCTGGGAAGAAGGGAATGTTTATGGGCTGCAGTGAAACTTCGAAGGCTTATACAGTCTATGTGCCTCATCAAAGAGAAGTGGGTATATGCCACTATGTTACCTTTGATGAAGATGCATCCCGCAAGAAAGTAATCAATCTTCCAAGCTCTGAGGAAGATCATGAACTAAGGTTTTCAAATCAGGAAGAACTGAAGGATGAGACGATGCCCAATTTTGAAGGACCGATGGACCCTATTGATCCACCTCCTTCAATGAAGAGAAGACCATCATGGCTCAGGGATACTCTCAAGGATGCCGAGAGACATATGGCCCCAAGGGGGACATTCTGTGAAAGCAAGAAGCCTAATATATAGCAAGGGTATCTAGCAGCCATGAGTACAATCGAACAATCTGAGCCTGGATCTTTTAAAGAAGTCGTAAAGAATCTAGTCTGTAAGGATTCTATGCACAAAGAATATGAGTCAATTATGAATAGTGATGTATGGGATGTGGTTTCGAGACTGGAGGATAAAGATGTTATCACCTGGAAATGGCTCTATAATATCAAGCATGGATCTGATGGTAGTGTTGAAAAGTTCAAGGCAATATTTGTTGCCTGAGGCTTCTCTAAAAAGGAAGGCATAGACTATGATGATATATTTTCACTTATGGCCCTATATACCACCATTCGATATATCATAGCCCTTGCTACTACGTAAGGATGGAATCTTCATCAGATGGATGTGAAGACTGCCTTTCTACATGGTACGATAAAGGAAGAGGTGTTTGTGGAGAAACCTTTGGGGTTCAAAGTCCAGGATAGAGACACCCATGTTTGCAGGTTGAATAAATCCCTCTATGGATTGAAGCAAGCCCCTAGGGCTTAGTATGAGAGGATAGATAGCTACCCGATGAATTTGGGCTTCACTCTTTGTAATGCTGATCTGAACCTTTACTTCAAGGTTGATAGAGAAAATCCTCTCATTCTAGTGTGGTATGTGGATGATCTATTCCTGACAAGTGTTGAGCCTCTCATTCATCAGTGTAAGAGGGATCTCGCTTCTGAGTTCAAGATGAAGGACCTAGGACTGATGCATTACTTACTAGGCCTAGAGGTCTGGTGGATACCTAACAAGATTTTCCTTTCTCAAGGAAAAAACATTGTGAAGTTGCTCGAAAGATTTGGAATGGTGGACTATAAGTCTGTGTCAACCCCGATGGAGCTAAACTTTAAGAAGTTGAGTGGTAGCACTGCTAGGCCCGTGCTAACAAATCCTACTGAGTATCATCAATTTTTAGGGGCCCTGATGTTCTTAGTGAACACCCGTCCAGATGTATGTTTTGTAGTGAACACCTTGAGTCAACACATGGTTGATCCTCATCACATTCACTGGGTTGGTGCAAAGAATCCGTTGAGATATCTTCAGGGTACGATAAAACATGGGTTGAGATACACTGTCGGGAGCATGACACTTTATGGATATACTAATGTCGATTGGGTTGGCAGCATGGTGGATCGCAAGAGCACATCTGGATGCTGCTTCACACTTGGGTCTGCTTCGATATCTTGGATGAGAAGGAAGCAGAAGCCGATGGCTTTGAGCACCGCTGAGGCTGAATACATTGCAGTGAGTATGGCCTATTGTGAAGTAGTTTGGTTGCGAAAGATATTCAGTGAGATGTTGGAGCATGTGCTATATACCACCATTACCCTCTATGATAACCAGAGTGGGATTAGGTCATATGAGAATCCCATGTTCCACGATCAATCTAAGCATATTGATATCAATTACCACTTTATCCACGATATGGTACAACGAGGCACCATAATGCTCGATAATATAGGAACTGAGGAGCAGGTTGTGGATATTCTCACAAAGCCCTTGGGGAAGGTCAAGTTCCTAACCTTCCGTGAGAATCTTGGAATCGTCTAAAAACCCTATGCTGAGGGTCCTTGATCAAATTTCAAAGTGTTCAAAAGTGTATTGAACCTAAGCAACCGGATATATCTCATCTTCCTCATTCCAGTGCCATGAACAGTTCGAAAAACCAAAACCATATGAAGAATTTGTCGCATTTTGAAAAGTCTAGTAAACTGCAATTTTTACCTTTAACCAAGTTTGACTGGGCATTTGAATATTCAGCAAAAATAATATTCCAAGGAATATTCCTAAAATATTCCTAGAATATTCCTCAAAATATTCCCTAGAATATTCCCTCTAGGCTAGTCATATTTTGACAAGTGGCGTAATCCTATTTGCTGCATGGATTGTACTTATTATTTTCAGCCAATGAGAGCATGACACGTGGCCAACCCTGAGGCCACCACATGTCCCCAGGACTGCATAGTAAAATTCTGGTGGACGGCCAAAGGAACGACCCCGTGACCTCCTCGCCAGCATTCCCATGTCATACCACCCGGGTCACATGTGAGACTTAATATTCATAGTCCACGGGTTTTATTTCAAGGTTATACATTTCACATTTGGGGGAGCGGAGGGGCCAACCTCTCCCCATATGGTCGTCATCCTTGAACCAAGGGCTACCACCGATGCTACGTAACCTCCCGACAGTAAATGCAACTGCCAACTTTTCAGAGATTGTTACCACATTGCACGGTTACAACATCCCGACGGTTACATTACTGTGGATCAAACTCTGGTTTAAAAGGTTTAAACCCACAGTTTACACGTAGTTCTTGCCGAAGGTTATTGTTTGAAGACCGCATGTTTTGTTGCATGTGCCCAACCACAAACCTAGTTTTTAATGCCACGGTTAGGCTAGCAGAAAAGTTTGAGCGGTCCCTAAATTTGGGGATTTTTCCAAATTAAACTCCAGTTAACCTGAGTTCCCCACAATTAGTGGAGTTGATTTAGGGGTAACTTGACAAAAATTGATTAGGCTCTATCTTGAGCTAGATTCGTCCATTCTGAGAGTGGGAATAGTCAATTTCAACTATATTGGAAATTCCAAACTCATTGGTGAGGGTTGCAGAGCAATCAGAGGATTTCTAGGTGAGATTTTGCTTCAAAGAAGCTCCAAGGGCCTCCAGGGCCACTAGGAGCCAGCAACAGTATGAGGCCTAGCCAGGGTAGCTAGAGGCCTTACTGAGGAAACCAATAATCAATTTTGGATACTCCAAACATTATAGAACTAATTGTTAAGTTTTTAGAGCCAGTAGAGGACTTTTGAAGGTTGAGATGCTTCATAGAAGTTCCAAGGTCCACGAGGGACACTAGGTGCCAGCAGGGGAATGAGGCCTATTGAGAGTAGTCAATAACCATTCTCAGCAAACTAGTAGTATATTCTGACTATTTTGAACCTTATAAATCCATTGGATGGATTTTCAGAAGATTTTGAAGACTTTTGAAGGCCTATATGCTTTAGGAAAGTTTTCAGTGAACCTAGAGCTAGGGGGTGCCACCAGGTGTTGGAGGCATGACCAAAGCAGACTGAGAACAATTTTAGTAAGTGAATAGTCTATTATGACTATTTTTGAAATTTTGAATCCAATGGAAGGATTTTCAGATTCATTTCAATACTTTTGAAGGTCGAGAAGCCATAGGGAATTTTCAGGTAGCCGAGGGCCAATAGTCGATGGAGGCCTATATTGGGGAGCCAGTGCTCATTTTGAGAAAATGAACAGCCTATTTTGGAGTTCTGATATATGCTAGAGATAGTATTTGATGTTTCAAGGACAGAAAATAATTTCTAGGGAGTTTTTGCCAAAGAGAATCTCAAGGGCACCGATAGATGAGGTTAATTCAAAGGAAGCCTAGTTCTATTTTCAGCGAGATAGCAGCCATTCTGGGGTTATGATGGTATTATAAACCCAATGGTATAGTCCAAATAACCATTGGAGTAGAGTAAGTTACTTGTAAAAGAATCTATACATCATAATCCCAATGAGCCAAGTCAATTTACAAATTCTCAAGGAGATGTAGCCCACGATATTCAGGTGAACTCCTTTATTAAATTTGTTGTTATGTGTTGAAGCTTTTTTGTTGCACTTTATGGTTGTTTTACATGCTTAATATAAAAAAAAAAACCAAAATTTTAATTCCTCACATTTAAGCATTAAAACAGTTTAAAACACATACACCTGTTTCAAGTGTTCAATTCTGCACAGTCAAGAATAAGCCAGATCTTAATTTGTTCAACTGAGTGGGAGGTTCTTGAAAGGCATAAAAATTTATCCACCCCACTTTTAAATCAGATGGTATCAGAGCATTAGGTTTCTTTTTTGACAGAGAACTAAGTTGCTTGCTTGACATGAAAGGTGTTTAACAATGCAAAGAATTTTACTGTTTGCAAATTAACTGTTGCTAACAAGTTTGAGTTTGCTAGAGGTGAAGGGAAAGCTACTGCTAGCTAAGTCCAGAAGAGGACAAGGAGGAAGAAGGCTAAAGGCATCTTCCCTACCCAAAGGACGTCAAGGCAGCCCTTGAAGCACAATCCCTCTTGACAGTATGCAAAAGGCTCTTCAAGATTGTTTGCAAAAGGTTGTTTGAAGAAGAGCTTGATTGTACAACCATTTTTTTCAGATGCTTTGTCAATTGTTTTTGAAATATTTGTGAATTTTTGTTGAATTTCCTTAATTCATTTACATAAGGATGAAAACTTCTCTAAGTGAGGTTTCAAAATCCTCCTCCTTCACAAGATTCTTCGATGAAGAGATGAAGCAAAACTTCAACATCTTGAAGAATAGGGTGCAAATTCTGTATGAAGATGGAAGCGAAAGCGCTATACTTCATGAGAAATTGGCTGCTATGAAGCAAGAGAAATAAATATTTCTTCTAAGAATTCATGAGATAGACATGCAACTCCATCAAGCCCAAGAGGCCTTAACCAAGCACATGTGTGAAGTAGAGGTAAATCACTCAAATTTGTCTTCAAATTCCTCTTCAGAAATATGTGTAGCTTAATTTTAAAAGCACACTAGAGGTATAGGGTCCATGATGATGTTAAAAATGGGATATGAAGGCAAGGGTCTAGGAAAACATGCACAAGGCATGATTGATCCTATTTTGGTTGAGGAAAGGCCTAGGAAATTTTCTCTAGGCTATGTTCAATCTTATGGAGAAAACTCCAAAGCCATGAAGGCATGTGAGACAACTCAAAGAATAAATTTTGTTAAAAGTTCTAAACTACAAACATTTCAAGTTTTTATTCAAGTTGATTGCCATTGTATGAAACCTATGTTGCAGCAAGATTTTTGTAGACATGCAGCTGATGGTGAGCAAGGGAGTTCTGATAGCTATCAAGACAAGAACACTGATGTTAGTCTTCAAAAGAAAGTTGGAACCTCTACAAGTTCATCTCCTCAAGAAGGTAAAAAATATGGACATACAACGTAGCATTTGAGGTATAATTCCTCCGATAGTCAAGTTGATTATGTTTCTGATAATCGTGAAAAATATACATGCTTGAATGGAAGAAAGAGTTGTTGTTTCTATTGTGGTATTTGTAACCATGAATTTTCAAAATGTTGGAAGAGGATGAAGGCATACATGAAATAGTTGAAGTAAAGACAACTTGCTAAAAAGGTGCAAAATACTTGCATGCATTGTGAGAGAAAGGGACATGTTGTTGCCCAATGTTGGAAATTACATCCGAATAATCATCCCAAGCACATGAAGCAAGAGGATAAAAATTCTGGCGAAACTGAAACAAAGATTCCATCATTGATGTGAGAATAGATGTTTCACATGAAGAATATTTTCATCAACTAAAATCTCCATGGAAATGGCTTGGTAAGAAGTGGTTTGACTTCTTAACTTAGTAAGATATACATTCATTTGTACATATGAAAATTATAGTCATGTATGCATTTCTGTTGGAAACTTATGTTTGTTTGAGCCACCTTGGATCGATGATCAAGGAAATGATGTTCAACTACCTTCTATTGAATATTTCTTGCCAGAAATTTCTGGATGAGCTCAAGAAAGACACAGTTCTTGACAGGAGGACAAGAACATCAAAGAAGGGAAGTGTTGACAACCTTCAAGTTTTGGGTTCAAAGGCACTAATCCAAGCAAGGAAAAGTGTATGGAGGGTGGAAATGTGAGGGTGTTGTACTCTCATCTACTGAACATATCAGGTAATCAGTCTTTTGGGGTCCAAAATATTCCGAATGGGGAGGTGTGATCAGATTTCGATCATGGACCTAAGTGATAGGTCAAATTTCAAAGTGTTCGAAAGTGTGTTGAACCTAAGCGACTGGATAGATATCGTCTTCCTAATTCTAGCACTGTGAACGGTTCAAAAAACCGACACCGTATGAAGAAGTTATCGCGATTTGAAAAGTCTAGTAAAGTGCAATTTTTGACCTTTGACCAGGTTTGACTAGGCATTTGAATATTCAACAAAAAGAATATTCCAAGGAATATTCTTGGAATATTCCCTCGAAGCCAGTCATATTTTGACAAGTGGCGTGATTCTGTATTTTGCATGGATTGTACTTTTTTTTTCAACCAATGAGACGGTGACACATGGCCAGCCCTAAGGCTGCCACATGTCCCTAAGACTACGTAATAAATTTTTTGTGGAGGGCCGGATGATCTACCCCATGACCTTCTCCCTAGCATGCCCATGCCTTACTGCCTAAGCCACATGTGAGACTTAATATTCATAGTCCACTGGTTGTATTTGAAGGTTATACATTTCACATTTGGGGGAGTGGAGGGGCCAGCCCCTCCCCATATGGACGTCGCCCTTGAACCAAGGGATACCATCGGTGCTATGTAACCTCCTGACATTCAATGAAACCACCAAATTAATAGAGAATTTTGTCACATTGCATGGTTACAATTTCCTCACAGTCATGTTACCACATATCAAACTCTGGTTTAAAAGGCTTTAACACACAGTTTACGCACAGTTGCCATCGAAGGTTATGGTTTAAAGACTGTGTGATTTGTGGCATGTGACCAACCATTAACCCAGTTTTTAATGCCACGGTTAGGCTAGTAGAAAAATTGGAGTGCACCCCAAATTTGGGGATTTTTCAAAATTAAACTCTAGCTAACTTGAGTGCGCCACTATTAGTGACGCTGATTTAGAGGTAACACGACAAAATTGATTAGGCTCCATCTTGAGATAGATTTGTCCATTCTGAGAGTGAGAACAGTCAATTTTGACTATATTGGACATTTTAGACACATTAGTGAGGGTTTCAGAGCCATCAGAGGATTTATGGGTGAGATTTGTCTTTAGAGAAGTTCCAAGGGCCACTAGGGCCACTAGGAGCCAACAATAGTATGAGGCCTAGCCAGGGAAGCTAGAGGCCTTACTAAGGAAACCAATAGTCAATTTTGGATGTTTCAGACATTTTGGAACTAATGGTGATGTTTTAAAATATATTAGAGAACTTTTTAAAGCCAATATGCTTCATATAATCTCCAAGGGACACCTGGGCCAACAGGGGAATGAGGCCTATCCAGAGTAGCCAGTAACCATTCTAAGAAATCCAGTAGTCTATTCTGAGTATTTTGAGCCTTATGAATTCATTGGAGGGATTTTTAGAAGCTTTTGAAGGCTTTTAAAGGAATATATGCTTCATGGAAGTTTTCAGTGAACCTAGAGTCAGGGGGTGCCACTAGGTGTTGGAGGTGTAATCGGAGCAGCCGAAGGCCAATTTTAGTAAGTGAATAGTAAATTCTAAGTATTTTTGACATTATAAATCAAATGAAAGGATTTTAAGATTCATTTTTATACTTATGAAGGTCAAGAAGACACTGAGAAGGTTCGGGCAACCCAGGGCCAATAATGGATGGAGGCTTAGATTGGGGAGCCAGTGCTCATTTTGAGAAAATGAAAAACCTATTTTGGAGGTGTGATATATAATTGAGACATTAGGTGATGTTTAAAGGATATAAAAGGACTTCTATGGAGTTTGTTCCAAAGAGAAGCTTATGGAAGCTTAAGGGCACCGACAAATGAGGTCAAGTCAAAGGAAGCCTAGTTCTATTTTCAGCAAGATAGCAGCCATTTCAAGGGTATGATGATATTCTAAACCCAACATTACAGTACAAATAACCATTTGAGTTGAGTAAGTCACTTGTAAAATAATTTATACATCATAATACCAAAGAGCCAAGTCAATTGACAAATGCTCAAGGAAACATAGCCCATGATATTTGAGTGAATTCCTTTGTTAAATTTTTTGTTATGTGTTGATGCTTATTTTATGCACTTTATGGTTGTTTTACATACTTAATATTAGCAAAAAACAAATGTTTAATTCCTCAAACATAAGCATTAAAACAGTTTAAAACACATACACTTGTTTCAAGTGTTCAATTCTGCACAGTCAAGAATAAGATAGATCTTAATTTGTTTAATTGACTGGGAGGTTATTGAATTGAATAAAAAGTTATCCACCCCATTTTTAGATTATTCATGTCAGTCGATGAGCTCTGGGAGCTCCAGGGGGCTTTGGGGATAGCTTCTTGGAGTTATAAGCACACACAAGGTTAGGCTTGCGAACCTTATGGTGCTTCTTCCCCACTGTTATGATTTTAATTTGGTTCACCTCTCATGATCTATGCCTCGTATGCATCCTAGCCATTGAGTCCCATACTCATAGGAAGTATCTCTCATTTGGCCAATGAGGTGGGAAAACCTAGAGACCAGTAGCAAAGACCAATGGACGCATAAGAGATTGTCGTACTCTTTATGTCTAGGATGGCACGTGTCCAACCACTTGATCTGGGATCAATTCTAGTGAGGTTTCAGACCTCCAACTGAATTTGGGTCAGTTAAACCAACTTCAGGTTGGTATGTGACTCCTTTGAGTCCTATAGAGGTTTCAGACCTCTGAGCTGAATTTTTCAGCTAGGAGTGATGTCTTTGTGACTCACCTTTTGTTCTAAAATAAAAAAGCGAGCAAAGCAATTTACGATGGGATGACGCACATTTTTTGGATGACACAGGTGGATGGAATTCTCCCTAGTTGAGAGGGAGTGTTAATTTTGGACAACTAGGTCCAAACTCCATGTTTTGATGCTCAGATGAAGATGCCAATATTTTTATTGGACTCCTATTTCGGAAAGGTGCAAGATTGATCTAAAGATCATCTTGATCCGATGAGAAGAACATTTATTTTGAATTAATTCTACTTATGTGCAAGGTCGGCCATAATTTTAATGTAGGCTTGGCTCGATCAAACTCCTATATAACTATGGGTTACATAGAAACTCAATCAAGAATTTATTTTTTAAACCCTCTAATAACTCGAGAAAGAAAATATTACTCGATTAAGTTATTTTTTTTCCAACCCATGTGCTAGCCAAAAATTATAAATGACCTTATCGTGAATATTTTATTAATATATATAAAGTAATAGTTGAATCTCTTATTGAAAATTTTGTAATTAAATTTTGTAAGAAAAGTTTTAATATTAGATTTGGTTAATGGATCGAAAATTTTATTTGAATAATTACTCTCATGAAATGTCACTTTAAATTTATTAATAATGAAGTTATAATAATTATTAATTAAATTCATAATAATTTTATTAGTTAAAATTATAAATGATTAAATTTATTTTTTTTAATATGAAAAAATTATAATAATAATTAATTTTAAGATACAAAATTGATTTTAAATGATTTATGATTTATTTTTCCTCACTAAAATTTATGAATATCCTCATAAAGAAATGAGAATATTAAATTTGGTTAATTAATAATTAATTTATTTCTCATGGCACGTAAAATATATGGTGATGGGGTGCACTATTAAGTCACTCTGTGATGTAAAGGTTACTAGTTAGAAACTTTATGGGAAATATCTAGTCATTACGGGTTGGTGTGGCCCATATTGGGTGTGATCTGTGAGTGATTTTGACGGCTTGGATGCCCTTGGGTTGCAGTTTCTCAAGCCATGGGCCAAGCCTAATGTGATCTTTCATGAACTCAGACCACTTGAAAAAAAATAAAAAACAATAATTAATTTATTAATATTAAAAACTATTAAATTAAATTACATTTATTATCATTTTGAAAATATAGAAATATTAATAAAGTTTAATAAAAATAATAAACTAAAAATATTGAATTGAAAAGTAAAAAAATAGAGATATAATATAAGTAACTAGTTAATATATCTACATGGTGGGAAGGAGCACAAAATGAACATTACACTATCATCAAGGAAGAATACTCTAGAGAAAACTCTGAATCGCAAGAAATCAGGCAAGAAAGAAACAACCCTCAAGACAAGTAGGGGTAAAGCCCCGCCCAACAACAAAAAAATGACCTCGATAGCCCCTCAAGCATCAACAATCATGGGGATTCGAAGACCAGGCAAAAGAAATCTTCATTTAGCAGGAAAGTAGATCTCCCAGATCCCAAAGATAAGACACTAGTGTCCCAAGAATCAGAAGAGATGAAGGAGGTGCAAGATAAAGGAAGTCAGAAGACCATAGAGAAGAAAAAGAAAGCTACAACACCAATCTCACCAAGAAAGACAAGAAGCCAAAAAATTAAGAACTAAGAAATTATAGGTCCAATAGACCAAATTTTGGTCTCAGTGGACGTTAACCATCACCATCACCATCATCATCATCATAAAATTTTTTTTATTTGGCTAAGAGTTAATTTTAGATGTAAGGAAAAATATCCATGGCAATCTGGTTAGAGTAAAAGTGTCTCTTAAGAACAAAAATGCGCCCCTTAAGAACCAATCTGAGTAATTCCAAGTAGTGTGGTTTTACTTAAATAATAATAATGAGTCAACTTATCTTCATTAAATAATTATCCCCACTATAAAAATTTATGATAGTTTTCTAAATATTAAAAAAATAAAAAAGATAAATAAGTTAATATAAATGAGTGCTTTCACACATTTTGCAATTTGTGGGTCTTACACACCCGTTTTCTCAGTATTATGGTAGTTACCGCTAAATTACAAAAAAATGATTATAAGACTAGACCTGCACATTTCCATCGATAGGAATAAATATTTGCACACAAGTAAATAATTCTTAAGCTACATTATAAAAAGAGCATTGGGCACACATAATAAGAGGATGAATTGATGAAAAGATTAAAAATTGGCCCTTTTTTTTGAAGTTGTACATATTTGATAATATTTACCCAATAGGTTTTAGAAGTTGGTTATACTATGGTTATATTTGATAATATTTACCCAATAGGTTGTAGAAGTTGGTTATACTATGGTTTTGGAAGCACCAAGTAAGGCACTAGTAGAACTGGTGTATTTAAACCTTAGCCTTTTAAGCACTAAACATGGAAATGGAAACAAAGTATAATGGAAAAGGGTAAAAAATTTAAAATGAAGTATATCATAATGTTAATTGTTGATGAAAATAATTGCTACAAACCATTCTTATTTTCTAGGTCCCAATTTGAGTTTAGCTGAGTTTCATTCCAGTGATTTATTACAACTTGTCTTTTGTGCCATCCTATTTAACTATTACTCAGTAATGAGAATGAGAATGATTACTTTGCTCCACACTTTCAACTATTTATCATGATATCAGAGTGCAGCCAGCATAAGACTCCCTGAGAGCATCATAGAGAAGAAGTGTGTGGTTGCATAAGGGAGTAGGATTTGAAAATTTTAGATCACAGAGAAAAAGGGCTTGTGGAGGAGAACAAGAACCCATTTGTTTCAAATTCGTTGAAGGCCAAAAAACAACACTCTATGAAGACCAAGAAGCCAGAACGATACATATTGTTTCCTTTAACTCGGAAGAAGGCCAAGTAAATTTTATTTTTTCTTTTCTTTTTAATTTGGTGAAGTCCAACGCGGGCTCACTTCAGCAGAAGGAACGAGGGTTCTCTTCAGTGGATGGAGCACTAGAAAACTGGTTGCATGAATTATATTGCTAGCACCAAGACAATCAGTAGCATGAGGCACAAAGGGAACATGAAATTTCACTAGGAGCACGCAGAATCAAGGAATGCACAAAAGGGGTCAAAAAAAAAGTTTGAAAATTGTTTTATTCTCAGTATTTTTTCATCCAAAAGAGAGGTACGAAGTATGGTGTTTTTTTGTTTGTTCCTCCCTCAATGTTATTGTATAATTCCATTTATAAAAGGTGCATGAAATATGAGGAAATGGTACAGTTAGTGTGGCCCCAAGCTAAGTAGGGCATTTACTTTATCATGCAAAATTTGTTAAGTATGTGTATTCAAACAAAATTTGTAAAGTATTGGTATTCAAAAGTGCATATGACATATTATCATATGTACAAATATTTATGGTGCTTTTACTCTTAAATTATAATACAAATTTGCATGATTAAAATGATTAGTAGCCCTTTGAGTGGTAAATTTGAATACACTTGATAGCAAGCATTATATTTATGTGCGATTTTGTGAAATATTTTGTGAAAGAATTACCTTTGTAAAGAATTTGTAAGCCCATATGTTTTTGTAGAAGTTGAGTAGTAGAGAAGCCATTACAGAGGTATTTTTTATTACAAACAACCACTATGTTTGTAGGTCAATTTTGTTGTTGAGTAGCAGTCAGTGAACACTCAATAAATTGGAATAGTCAAGAGGCTAACACAGTCAAAGAAACGACAATAATTGTTTGAGATCTATTTGAACAAGTTGGAAGATAAAAAGAAAAATAACGCCTTCACACTAAAATGCATAAAGGGATGCCCTCATTGTATATGTAAAGATAGCCAAGGAAGCATATGATACCTTTGAGAGGAGATTCGGTGTAAGGGAGTATTCAAGTTGAATATGAATGTGGATCTATAGCAGTAAATCTACAAAGAGATGAATATTTTGATTAGTCTCACTTAAAAGTGGTTGACAATGATGATGGTGTGTTACCAGCAACAAAGAAAGAGTACACACATTGTCGTGAATCCCACTATGCATAGCCACAAGCGGATGCCAATTTAGTAACAAATCTTGATGATGATAGTGAAGCTGTCATTGGATCAACTAATGGTATGATGAATACAGTAATTGAATTTTTCAATGCTAGCTCTGATGAAAAACATTTCGTGAGAGATGAGTGGTTGCACATGATGCAACATAAAAATATCATATATATGATGTTATTTTGTGAGAGAAGCCCACTTGGGTCTGAAAACCAAGTGGAAGACAACATGATTGCAATAGTATACGAAGTGATAGAAAAAGAAGGAAATGCAACAAGAGAGAGTTATCATTGCAGTGTAGAAAGAAAAAAACTGATGTGGTTCTGCAAATGTTTTTAAACTTAGCGTTCATTGTTAGTGTGCAGATGTTAACAACGACCAGGGATAAGCAACAAATTCTAAAGAATTAAAGTTTCTTGAATCATGGATTGCAACACCATGTTGTAGAAATTTAATACAAAATATGTATTTCCTGGATTCTCCTGATCTATCAATAATATAACACTGTTAAATATAGAATCGCCTCTACAAAATCTTTGCGGAATTTGAACAACAATCGCCAATCACAATATACTGAAGAAAGATCAATCACACATAACATAGATAATTTTACCGGGAAATCATAAAGCTAAAGCCCACTATCATATATTATGTATATAGCATGGATCATGAAACAATCTCATACAAAGCTCCAATCTAAGAGCTCTTAGTACATCACACAATTTTCTCACACTGTCATATAAAAATCAGCAATTTCCTTGGCCAATTTATTTCCTACAAACAACCTGCCTCTACTGTGCAATCCCAGCTGATAGAAATCCATGGAATAATGGAATCCTGCTTGCCTTGATTGTGCAATCCTCGTGGGCACATCCAATGTGTGTGTGGTCGCATGTGTGCAACCACTAATGTCACAACTGATAGTCAATCTATCCCTTTCACCTACATCTCAACTGGGTCTCCACTAGATCTGACATGCATGTAATTAACAATAGTAAATATTTAGTTGCATGTGAGGCCACTAATTGTGAATTAATAATTAATTCCCTTGATCTCTCACTAGTGTATCTTTAGTTACAACTAGCACAACTGATTTTAACTCACTTAACTGAGTTAAACTACTTTACAACTTTCATAACTACACTTCCAACTCTATTATAACTTCGAATCACTCAGTTACAACTAAGTCCACTTTCATGTCCCACCAACCAACCACTCAACTTAAAATTCATGTAGATAATTATTTTTCACTTCAGTTAACTATTTCTGAGTGCTCATTGAGAATAGATTATTGTTTATTGTGCAACTATTATTAAGGGATAAAAATAGTCAACATGCATCTATAAATAGACATGCAATTTATATATAGATCTTGCACATACATCTATAAATAGACCTCATCTATAAATACAATTTTCTCGTGCATTTATAAATAGACATCCACTTAAAAATAGCCCGAGTCTCCATCCTAGTGTAGGTGCTTAATTTTCACTAGGATCTTTCTTGTTGAATCTCAACACATGTTTTAATAAAGTTAGCATAGAAATTGTAGCAATGAAAGTTGAAGACAATTGTAAAATCCCTCATGAAAATTCCATGTAATAAAGTTAAAAATAATAATCACAATTGATGGGACACTTATTCCAAGTTGAATGTTGGGAAAACTATCCTAAGGGGCGTTGATTCATGTATTATGGCTAAAGGAAATGGCAAAGGATTTGGAAAGGAAAAATGAAACATTTTGCATAATTATTTACAAAAATAATGGAAATTAGGAGAAAATGAAGGTGAAAGGTCATAGGTTGCATGCAAGGTGTAAAATGAAGGAAAATAATTGAAAATGAAGAAAATAAAGGCCTCATTTTTAAAAAGGATTTTGAGGATTAGTTAGCAAGATTTTTCTCACATTTTTGGAACTCTCTCATTATTCTCTCTCTCTTTCTCTCTCTCTCTCTCTCTCTCTCTCTCTCTCTCTCTCTCTCTCGCTCACCCTTGGATACAATTTTTGGATGAATTTTGGCATTGGAGAAAGAAAGGAAAGAAAGCAGGAAAAAGGAGGAAGCAAGAAAGGAGGAGCATGAATCAAATAGCTACAATAGGATTATTGGAAGGTATCAATTTGCATGTGTATTTTCCTTTATAGATTTGACATGCATGGTATTGCATGAGGTTATTTTATGTCCTGGCATGGGTTTTTATAGGTGTGAGAGTGTTTTCAGCATAGCCTTGCCATTTTTGGATAGCCATGGTGTTGTGGAGCTCTCATGTTTTGGTTTAGCTAGATTTCCAGATGGATTTGAAGCTGAGTGGGTTGGATCTCTAAATTCATATAGAACATGCCCTTGTGGTCCCTGAACCGGACTATAGATCATAGTAAAGACACCAGCCTAGTAACCCATGAGTCAGACTATAGGCTGCGGCGAATTCAGGATTTTGTTGCCTCAGTGGGCCTAGGAATCCTTAACCGGTCAATGGTGGGACATATGGTAAAGCCTAGAGGTGGTTTTATCACCATTGAGGCCTAGGAATATTTAGTTTGGAATCGCAGTAAAGCCTGGAAATTATGTCTCGGTTTAGGGCCTAGTGATCCCTGATTCAGACCGTGGGTTGCGGTAAAGCCTAAGAGACTTGGAGATAGGAAAATTCCTCATGGTTTAGGCGGAGAGAATTCGGTGATATCCATGATTGTGTTGGCCTATAAATTGGGTGTAGATCATGGTAAAGACTGGTTTATGATTGATGATGGTGAGGTGGTTTAGCCTCGAGATTCCCTGGTTGGTTTTTTTCTTTGAGTCCCACATTCATGCTTGGAATATGGCAAGGGGGTGATTGGGTGAAGAGAGATTTGCCTCAGCCAATCTATGGTTGGGTGGAACATGGTAGTCCCATCTCCAGTTTATTTTTACACTCATTAATGAGAAGATCATTCCTTTGGTATTTGGTATGCAAATGTACTAGTTATTAATAATTATGTGGATTTCATTAATGTTGCATCCATGGTATTTTTTTGTTATTATGTTGGTTATAATCATGTATTTTATGAGTGATGATGTATGAATCTATCTATGTTTTTGTTTGCAAATGAATATACAATGTATCTATTATCAAATATATTTTATTGTAGCTTATGATGTATGGGAGAAATGCTTCTTAACAATTCTCAGATAAGTATGAGGCCGCCATGTTAAATTTTGTTGTTCACACCTGTAGATGTAGTGTTTCTGACATGTTTGACGAAATTCCTATCATGGCTAGGTGGGGTTGGATGAGTTCCCGATGATGTGATTAATTCTGTGTATTTGTTTCAATTTTATTTATCCTCTCCTGAAGTTACATGAGGTTTTGGGAAGTGACACGGGCTTAGGGGCTGAAAATGTGTCATAAATCTTGGAGTTGGAGGCACAATATTGACATTTCAGGGCCCTCAGTTCAGCTTTCACAAGGAAATCCCACATATAAGGGTCTATAATAGTTCCCTTTCCTTTGCATTCCCATGAATAACCCTCAATTGGGTTACCTCCTAGGGATGTCAATGATGTAGTGAATGATGTAGTGTAAGGGTTGTTTGTCGTGTTTCCATCGGTTCCATTTCCTCAAAGTCATATAGAAGCCCAAATCTCATATTAGTAGCCTGTCTTCACATGTTTACCCCGATTGGTTGGTTACTTGGGTAGATGTGGGAAGAGGGTGTTACAGAGTGGTATCAGACCGTGGTTCAACTCTCAGACTAGATGGGTGGTGTGTTGATCATGTGTTTATGTTGGTTGCATGCATGTGTAGTATGCTTGTGGTCTATATGTGCTTTTTGTGTCTGTGTCATGTTGGCCATGGTGGCAGTGGTATCTCCATGGAAGGGTTGATGGTGTTGTTGTCAACATGTTGTCATGTGTGTATGACTAGTTATGATTTGTTCATGTTTATGTATTTCTCGTGAACACTTGATTACATGTTGCTACATGTTCTGTATGAATTGATTGCTATGATAGGTCACATATTGGTCATGCTTTTGTGTTTTCTGTGTATTCTTGCTTATGTGATGCTATATGTGGGACATGCATTGGTCGTTCATGATTGGTTATACATGTCAAGTGGGTGCATATGTTCAAATTTTCATTGGTTTGGTGAAGGTTGTTGTGCATAAGGTCATTGTATGCATTTACATCATCATGCTGATATTGGTATGCTATGATGATAATGTGTTGGCTAATATAGAGGAGGAGATGCAGACCATGAACGTGAAGTTGCAACATTGGACTTCGAGGCAAGAGCATTTTGTCATATAGATTTGGATGTTGGGCATGTAGGTATGTAGGTTAAGGATTGTTATATGCATTATGGTTATGATTATTCCTTTCATTCTACTGATGTTATGGTTACATAAATTATAGATTATAGTTGATTAGTGTGGTTATATGTACATGTTTCAGATAGTAATGAATGACAAAAACCTCTGGTGGTATGCATTTCTATTTTTGTTTTATGTTAGATAACTTGATGATTATGTGACATGTTGTTGATGAGTATGTTACAGGTTAACTTGTTGATTGATAGTTAGATTGATGAGTAGGTTACATGTTGTTTCTAAGCATGATATATGAAATTGTTGTTGTTATATGCTAGTAACACGTTGATTAGGGTTATTTCAATAAGAAATTGATGGTGTATGTATCAAGTTAATTAGGATTGGCCTATGCATATGGTTAGGGTTATGGCATTCAAATATGAGTCGACATATTTTTTTTATTGTGTTGTAATAATATAGATTGATTGTGCATATGTGATTATATGCATGAATGACATTTTCTTATGGGTTTATGATGTCAACCTGTTAGCTAGATAATGTTATGGATGTCATGACCTTATTTATGTTGATTTTATATGTTGAGAAGTCATATTGTGCTAATATCGATTGATTGTGTAGGCAAGATAGCCTCCCCTGAGATATATTGAGGTATGAGTTTGGTTATCTCATATACTTGGTGCTTGACTGTTATGAGTGTTTTATTATTCCATCTAGATGATTTATTTAACATGGCATGTTTTAAAGTTGTTTTAATGTTTGATTAATCACATGATATGCATATACGATTCTGTAAGATTGCATGAAGAAATGGTATTGTTTTGATATGGTCATACTAACGTGTTGAGATAGTTGATATGTACTTGAGTGTAAGTAGGTGATAGTTGTTTCATTATGCATTATGACCGGTGAATGTGAGTTTATTGTTGATTATGATATGATTGTTAGTCTTGGTAAAAATTTATTTTGAATTGATAGATATGTTGTCTCGATGTTTGGAGCATATGGCTCACATGTGTGTTCAGTTACAAGTCAATGTACTTGGAACAACAAGGTAACATAACTGGCATATTTTTATATTTATTTTTGCACTAAAAATTATGTGTTTAGGGCGGTATGATGGAGGGGATTGCAAGGGAAAAGAAATTTCCATGAAATCTTGAAGAAGGTTGGAGTTGAGCTTTCCCTGGGAACCGTGGGGAATTGAGTCATGGTGTTTTTTGATATTCCTGTGCTTTTGGTATTTTTGATTTGTTGGCGCTTGATTTTCGGTCTTGATTGCATATAATGCATGATCATGCCACTTTGGTTGCAGTGTCGTATTGCTATTATTTTTCATGGTTTTCTTCTTGTTTGTTTTGTTATTTTTCTTGTATTTTATGTTTTGAGAATCTTAGGAATTGGTTGAGAAAGAGGAAAGTTAATGGAGCTCAGGGACAGATTTGTGGTACCCAATAGGTAATGAAAGATTTAGATGCATCTCCGTACATGAGTAAGCACATCAGAAGGTAAGAATATGACAGTCTGTTGGACTGGTTGGGTCCATTGAAGTAAATGGATAGTAGCAGAACAATCATGAGAAACGTAACATGGAAGATAAATTAAATGGATTGAGGTGTAAGAAGCCTTGGCTATGTTGGGAAATATTATTCTCAATGTTGTGCATGGTGTGCATAGATAAAGGAAGTTCTCTTAATCGTGACTTTATGCTATCTAGTAATTATGATGTGATCATGATTATGATGGCATTTATATATCTATACATGTATGTTTGTATGTATGTTGTTATATGACAGGACGATGATTTTTTTATGCTAATGATTATATATGTATGTATCTATGTATCTATGTCACTATCTAACAGGGTTTCCATGGATCATTCTTGCGGAGGAATAATTTCTTATCCAAGTGAATGGCACGAAGAGGTTCCTTATCTTATGACGAATCAAGTGGCAAAGAATTCTTGATAGATCAATGAGGTCATTATCATGTGGATATGATTTAATGTTGTATGCTTGTACTATGCATATGTTTATGTTATGGATAGGTAATGCTGAGGGGTACATCAACAAAGTGAAAGTAGTGTGATTTGTGACATGCTATGATAAGCATGGATAGTTGAAATACACTAGAAGAAAGGTTTCTTGTCGGGTTAGTATGTGGTTTATGGATCTACAATGCTATTTTTGTGTATATGTTGTGGATGTTATATATTCAGTTTTTGTACCTATGGTGATGTGTAAAGTTACATATAGAGTATCATGTACATATGATGTATATGCATGTTTTATATATATATGGTGCTCTGTATATATTACATATGCAGTGCTAGGTATAGATGGTGCTATGTATATGTTGGATACACAATGTTGTGTATATATTGTACTGTGCACATGTTGGATATGTGGTGTTGTGTGCATAGGGTCTTGTGCTCATGTTGGATATGTGGTGCTGTGTACGTATGGTGCTATGGACATGTTGTATATGCAGTGCTATGTACATATGGTGTTGTATGTGTGTTGTGCATATGGTGTTATGTACATATTGTGGTGTGTGCATGTGGTCTTGTATACATGGTGCACATATTGTGTTGTGTGCAGGTGGTGTCATGTACATGAGGTGCATGTGGCATTGTGTACATATGGTGTCATGTAATTTTTTCCATATGGTGCTATGTACATGTGGTATTGTGTACACATTGTACAAGTGGTGCGGTGTACATTTGGCATTGTATGATCGTTGTATAGTGGTGTCATTTATATGTGATTTTGTGCACACATTGTGCAGGTAGTGTTGTGTAATGGTGGTACAATGGACATGTTGTGCATATGGCATTGGTATACATGTGGTATTCTGGGCATGTCGTACATGTTGTGTTGCGGGTATCTGGTACTATGTATGTGCATGGTGTAGTCCTGGTATCGTGACATGTGTGTTAGTTGTGTTGTACTATGTATATGTATATGAATTGTGTTGTATTGTACACTAGATGTAGCTGTATTTGTTGTGTTTTACACTAGATGTAAGTGTATGTATTTTGTTTTATTGTAAACTGGGTGCAAGTGTATGTGTCATATGTTAGTGTAGGTGTATGTATTGTGTGTTGTTGTATGCCTTGTGTGGATGTATGTGATGAAAATTGTGTTTATGCGTATGTCAGTAATGAAAAGAAAATGCATCGGGTGCTTCCCAGGTGTGGAAATCGATATGATGTGTGAGTATAGAAAGAAAGAAGGTAGAAGTAAGGATCGATGAAGGATAAGTATCGATATTTTATTTCAGCTTTATTATGCATGTGCTATGTGATTTTGACTTGTGATGGTTACATGTGATTTATGATTATGGTTTATGGTTATTTCAAATGATTCATTATTTTAACTTATGATGGTTGTGTTTTGAGCTAAGCATATGTGATATGTTTACACATGAGGAGTTTATCAAACAAATAGGTTTACTTGTTGTGACAGGAAGTATACAGGATTGCAAGTGTGACTTATTGATGGGCTACCAATGAGGTATGATTTTAAGTTATTTGAATTAATTTTGAGTCTAATGGGGATTACGCTATTGGTACAGGAAGCATGGAAATTCCCAGTTGGATGGTTGAAACTGACTGCAAGAACTAGCAGTGTCAGCAAAAGGATTTGGAACATGCATCAGTATATTGGTAAAGCACTTCAAGAACAGAGCCATTGTGGGGCACTGGTAACCAATAATGTCTATTTATTTTCATGATAATTCTATGACCAATATGATGGTTTTGAGGCAGGGATATGTCTTGGTTTTGGGGCAAGTATATGTATTGGCTTATGTATACTCCAATGCGAGGAAGCCTTGCCAAGGGACGGATCGCCCGAGATAGGGGATGTGATGAACTTGGAAGGTGAGTGACTACATGGAAGGGATGACTAGATTTCCCGAGGGACTGTGTATCATAGAATGGAATGTCATTAATGGATTTTTTTGGGTCATTAGCATTGATAGATGAAATCATATGCACAATGGGAGTATGTCCTGGAAAAATGAGTTGGAAATTGTTCATTGAGGTTATAATAGCACAATATTGTAGTGATAGATAGTGGATGCAGATTTGGCTCTCACAATGGATTCTGAACTTCCTGGGAAGGAAGTGAATCCTGGAACTAATTTGAGGGTGGAGGTGTGAGTCTCTGGATTCCCTTGTTGCAAATACATGCATTGTATCTGTTTATTTGCTGGTATAAAAAATGTGTATATGTATGTACTATTTTAAATACCGTAATGAGTTGTGTTATAAAGCTCTAATACATGGTATCATTTTCATGCTTGGTTTTATTTTGAGAAAGTTATTCATTGTAAATACTACAACTGATCAGAAGCTGAATATTTTAGATCAAAAAATGAAAGTTCTTATAATTGTTTTCAAACTCAATGACTACGATCAACCTGTCGCCAAGAATCCAATGCAACTTGTTTTGTCGAAAACCGAGTTCAGATGAAGAAGTTATGGTCTGCTGATTGGAGTTTAGAACATGCAACTTAAAAAAAAAATATTGCAAAACAAGTGCAGTTGATGACATGGCGGTCCACTCAGCATGCATAGTATCTTATTCAGTTTTTATCCCAATGGAACTATGACAAGTGTCACTACGGGATTCACAAGTTTTGTTTGTGAAGGTAAAAATTGTCCAATGTCCTCCGAGGTTGAATGTGGGTTCATAAAATTTCATGTGGTGGAAATTATTTTTTTTAATGTATTGAGGTTGGTTCATATATATATATATATATATATATATATATATATATATATATATATATATATATATATATATAACTATAAACCTTAATTATTATTATTTCCACATATATCATATATCCTAAGTCTGAATACGGTGGCATTACAAACCATAGTCCGCATATATGATTATACATTGGGTTATATTTTAATTAAGGTGGAGTGTATTCATTAACCAAGGTCAGAGGTATATAGTCCAAAGCATAATTCATTGGAGCGCATTTTATTTAACCTTTATGCCAAAGTTCAAAGGTTATGTTGGAAATATAATAATCCAATGGTAACCTTAATTACTATTATTTCCAGATATATCATATATCCTAAGTCTGAATATGGTGGCATTAAAAACCATAGTCCGCATATATGATTATACATTGGGTTATATTTTAATTAATGTGGAGCATATTCATTAACCAAGGTCAAAGGTATATAGTCCAAAGCATAATTCGTTGGAGCACATTTTATTTAACCTTTTTTCCAAAGTTCAAAGGTTACGTTGGCAACATAATAATCCGATGGAAATATTTTATGTTACAAAACATGGTATGGAGGGGAAAATTTGGGGCTCAACCCCACAACCTTCCCCATACCTTCACAACGCCTTCACCAGTGAACCAAGCAGGCAGAACTTGAAAGGCTTAGAAAAAATTGTTATTTAAGCTTCATCAAATTTCTGATGGCGGGCTTGGAGGGGGCCAGGGCACTCCCATGTGACTTCAGTGTGTGACCGCGAGTGGAGCATAATTTTATGTGTGTGGTTTATGTTAATAATTTTGGGTTAATTAAATTTAATCCAAGTTTAATGTTATTAAATATAGGGTTTTAGATAACTGCGATTTGTGCCATAACCTCACTTATCCGTCCATTAATATTGCTTATTGATTAATTAATTTTTAGTTAAAATATTTTTAAGTTGGTGACGGAATTAGTGTCAACACCAAATTTGGGGATTCTACCAAAAATGTCAGAGCTGTATGGATTCCTTCCAGATTTGGAGGAGAAATTGTAGGGAAATTTGTTTCTTCCATAACTGAGCCAATTTTCTACCAAATTGGGCTTAGAAAGAGTCATTTTGGGCTAATTGGCATGCTATGAACTCATTGTAACAAGTTGTAAAGGAAAATGAGCAAGTTTACAGATGCTTTTGTTACCTTGAATAATTTTGAAGCCTAAGGCCACGAGGAGGGAAGGTCATGCCTAGAGCATCTGAAGGCCAAATTGAGTAAATAAATAGTCATTTATGATAGATTTAGAAATTTTTAACTCATTAGAGTATGTTCCAAGAGAATTTGATGTATGTATAAATTTTAGCACTATTGAGCTAATACATAGGCCAAGACCATGGAAGTTGGACCGAGGAGATGTAGCCCACGAGGGGTGAACTGCTTCATAAAAACTTTGTTCTAATGGATAAATTGTGATGGTTTGGTATTATTTATGTTGTTGTTGTTCAAAATTTTAAATTCTTCTTTATTCTCTTAATTTCACTCTTGAAACTCAATTTAATTTTCTATTTTGACACACATAATCAACAATGAAACATGTACATCAAGCATAAGATCAATAAGTAATTTTTATATATGAGGTTGAAATTAACACAAAAAAACTAGCATTCATAATCAAATGAAGTTGGTATCGTAGCTTGGTTGAAAGGCAAGGTTATTTTCTTGATAGTTGCTTGAATTTTGTGCAAGTTTCATGGTTGCAAATTTGTGATGCTGACAAGGTTAAATTGGCAGAAAGGTGAATGGAAATTTTTGGTTGCAAGTCCTAAGATTAGGACCAGAAGAAGGACAGCTACAAGAGCACCATCTTCACCCAAAATTCCACTCATAGCTGCACTTGAAGAACCTTAAGTTTTGTCTCAAGAAGTTGATATTGAAGAGGTACAAATTGCATAAGAATCAGAGTTAATTGAAGAGGTAGAAGCATCAGAAGTTGATCTTGAATCCATATCCATCATGTCAGGTGTTGGAGAGAATCAAGGACATTCAAAAGAGGAATATGTCAAGATATACTTCAAATACATAAAGATGATGGTTAAAGTTATGTTTGATGTATTTACTAGTGGGATGGAAGGAAAAGGTTCTAAGCCTCCATATGGAGAAGGAATTTTAGATGGTAAGAAGGATGAAGAGAAGAGTTCAAAGGGAAATGGAGGAAAGCCTCTTACCTCTCCACCATATTCATCATCCTCATCATCCCCATCTGCATCATCTTCCACTTCCACCACAAAAACGACTCACACTCACACAAAAGCCATAAAAGGATAAAATCCATTACTCAAATTGGACATTAAGTTTGAACTTCCCATGTACAATGGAGAGTAAATGCAAAGAGGCTTGAAAATTGGGTATGTCAATTGGAGGTGTATTGCAAAATTCATAACCTTCATGAAGAAAACATAAAGATCCAGTTCGCTTCATTAAGGCTAAAAAGAGAAGCACTAGTTTGGTGGGAAGCAAAGACTCAAGAGGAAATGTGAATCCATGGTAAGGGTGAAAATGTGAAGTTGGGTTACACTTTTTGCCCCTTTTTGAGAAAAAAAAATCTTTTTTTCTTCTGTTATTCAACTTTCTACAAGCCAAAACAATTTTTCTGTTTAGAATTTCATTTTGCAATAAAAATAAAAGTTGTCAGAAGTTTTATTAGCTTTCTATTACTTATTTTTTGGAATTTTTTTATACACATTTGATATGTCAACTTAGAATTTCTTTGAGTGTGCTTTAAAAATCAAAGGATTCATGAAAATTCATGTTCAAACGCGTTGGTGTATTCTTTAAAAACTCTGTGTTTTTTAGAAACAAAATGTGTTACAATAATCTAAACAAAGTCTACTTCATTTTCGTTATATTTACGAAACCAAATGATGCATATCATAATTACTAGAATTTTTTGAACTGATTCGATATGAAAAAACTGCATATTTTGAATATGTTTTGGCTTGCACAAAACTTCTCAACATATAAGTTATAAACTAAAAATATAAAAACTACCCATTATAGACGACAGACCAATGTAATGCACCATAATTTTTTCAAATTTTTTTTACAGTGTATTTTGGAAGATACAGAATATTGATTTCACTAAATCATAATGACCTTTTGAAATTGTTTGTACCCATTTTACTACAAAATTAATTAAAATTAGTAAATATTTATGAAATTCCATAAAAAAATTATTTCCTGAAATTAGATTGAATTCTGCAAGTGCCTGTCTTGGTTACAAGATTTAATTCATAAAGTTTCATGGATTTTAATCGGTCCAAAGTTGAAGAAATGTGTTAAGAGCTTGGCTCTGTGTAATTGCAGATGTGTTAGTTCGGCCAAATTGTTTTTTTTTCACGATGGCATGTTAAGTCTAACGACACAAAAGTTCAGCTGAAGTTTTTACAAAAGTTAAGCCGAAATTTTAATTGACTTTCGTCGACCGGAAAATTAAATGAAGGCCCTCCAAAAAAACATTTTTCGGCAATATAAATAGGCGTAAATAGATTCATTATTTTCGCATAATTTCACACATTTCTTCATTTGGTATGATTTTGCAAACGATTTTTTTTTGGCTTAATTTTCAAAGGACTCTTTTTGGCTTTACATTCAAAGGACATTTTTTGGAGGTATGTGATATATTTTTTGGATGTTTTTTGGGCTTAGTTTTCAAAGGACATTTTTTTGAAGGTATTTTGTTTTTAGAGGTTTTTGGCTTAATTTTCAAAGGAAATTTTTTTGAAGGTATTTTTTTTTTAGAGGTTTTTGGGCTTAATTTCCAAAATAATTATTTTGGACATTTTTTGGACTTTTTTTTCACTTAATTTTGAAAGGACTCTTTTTAGGGTTAATATTCAAAGGACGATTTTTGGAGGTATTTTTTAAAGCGATATTTTTTTAGAGGCTTTTTCGGCTTAATTTTCAAAGGAAATTGTTTGGAGGTATTTTATTTTTAGAGAAATTTTTTTTAGAGGTTTTTGGAATTATTTTTCAAAGGACATTTTTTCGAGGTATTTTTTAAAGTGACATTTTTAAGAAGTTGGGCTTAATTTTCAATGGACATTTTTTAGAGGTATTTTTTGAAGTGACATTTTTTTAGAGTACGTCTTTTGGGTTGAAGTAAACCTTTTATAATGATTTTTTAAAATGAGTTTTTGTCTAACTTTTTAAATGAATTTTATTTTACACGACCTAGAAGGAAATATTTTGAGCTTCATTTCATTTTTAGAAGATATTTTTTTCTCGGATTTTTTAAAGTAAGTGTTTTGGATTGAAGTATGTATTTTGTGCAAAATTTTTAAAATGAGTTTATAAAAAAAAAAAAAATTGTAAGGCTTTTTTTAATTGATTTTTTGTCTACATTTTTTAAGCGTTTTTTTTTAACTTCATACTCAATTTTCATGAGAAAATGAAGGAATTGCAAGAGAAAATATGATTTAACAAGAGACCTTGAGGAATGTAGAGAAAAGGGGAGATAATATCACAAAAAAAAAGGGAGAAGAATGCTCAAATATTGAAAGGGAACATAAACCTCAAGTAGAAGTTGAAGCAGGTATGTAACTGTAAATATTATAAATTTGATATTCAAAATTTTCCTAGTGTAAATTGTGAAGCTTAATTTTTATTTGATGAACTAATTTGAAAAATATTTTGCAATGTAAACAGAGAGAGATATTCCTCAAAAAATTGATGATGAGATACAAAATTTTGAAAGAGAAAGTAAAAGAGATATTGAACCAATGATTGGATATGGTCAAAATGTTGAAGGAAATTCAAGTGAAGAAATTGAATCACTATATATATATATATATATATATATATATATATATATATATATATATATATATATATATATATGTTGAACACATGCATGTATTATTGAAATTTACATATTTATTAATTTAGTTATTTATTGAATATGTAAACTTATTATATACTATTAATTCAAATATGTGTAGATGAAATCAATATCGATGATAACATGTTAGAAAATGTTGAAACTCACACATATGGAGATAAAAAGGATGACCATGTTATATGATATCGTGTTAATCACATTTTTTATTCATTCTTCATAAAGGAAAATGTGGCAGTTCAAGCCCAATTGTTGAAAGGTCTCTTAACATTAAGTAAATTAAAAGAAGCTACGACTTGATTGGGTATTTGAAAATCAACAAAAGATAAAAACAAAAGATGGAAAATGTGATACAAAATATAAATAGTGCTATAAATTCAATTAGAATATATAGACAGAAAAATGTTTTAGATGCACGTAGACAAATACATATGGCAGTGGTTTCATAAAGTACTAAAGAGAATCTCTTGGTAAAATCTATGGCACGAGCATTAGGAACCTCACGAAAAACTTTGCACAAACATCAGAAATTTTGGTTGAAAATAGATGTAAATTATGAACTCGCTTGTTGGACATCTATTTTTAGGCAACCATGCAAAGAGAGACTTGGATAAAATGTTAAAAAAATAATATATGAATATTTCATGAAAAATTCACGTGTTTCACCAAAAGCAAGGGATGTGATGCGAAGAAGAATATCATGAAATCAATAAGAAGAAAATCCAAAAAAATTCTAGGACACCACTCAGATAGAGTTATTCAACAATTTGAAAGAAGAGAATCATGAAATTGATGTCTCAATCAGTGATTTTGTGCAACAAAAACCATGGTATGTAAAACCTATCACCATAGGTGACACTTGTTGTTGTCGTTGTCATGTGGAATTTCAGTTATATTATGACACATTCCTTAATTTTGGTATAACACTTTGGAAAGATTCACCTCCTCCTTCCACTATCCATGATTTCATATCTCAAATTATATGTGGAAGAGAAAGCCATGAATTCTTTTACCAAAAGAAATGTGTTGGTGGTGAAAAATGTGATGATTGTGGAAATTTAACTAAATTTCAAAAAAAATATAGTACTAATATAAATGATCAATAATTTTCCAACATGAAAGTGAAATGGAAGAGACATCAATATGTCCATACATCGATTCAAGGTTCAAGTGCTAAAAGAATTTATTTACAAGAAGAAGAAATTTTTCTTATAGATTTTTTCACAAAGTTTGAGGCAAAAATTTATAAATACACCAAGCATTCCCATAGAGATTGATGGAAGGACTTGAAATTCAAAAAATCCTGTGAATTTTTTCCACCAAGGACCATTTTTTCAGTAATTGATTTCGCAGAAAACTACACATTTATTCCACAAAAAGAAATTCAGAGTGAATACTATCATTCTGACCAAGTCTCCATGCTCGTCCATATTCTAGATAGACATGCTGAACAAAATTATAATCATATAGAAAGCACCAGTGAAAATCGACATGTTATTAAAGAATATCACTTTTATATTAGTCACGATCGTACACATGATACATATTTTGTACAACACTATTTTGGAAAAATTTATGAATCCTTGAAAAGTCATGGAATAAAATTCAATGAACATTGGATATGGTCAGATGGATGCGTAGGTCAATGAAAATCTTCATGATAATTCTTTTGGTTGTGTCGTCTTCATATGAAAACATGCATTAAAAATTGTTGGAATTTCTTTGAGATTGGTCATGGACAAGGAGAACATGACGGTGAAGGAGCATGCATAAAATGAGCACTTTGAAAATATCAAATGGACCCCTCTGCAAATTGACTTGTCTCAGCTAAAGAATTTTTTCAATGGTGCATTGTTGAACTAAGCCATGAGACTAACTGATCAAGGGAAGTGCGAAGGTACATTCAATTTATTTTTTATTGGATTTCTAATTCTAAACATTGAACATTTATCACAGTGATTATCTTTGATGGTATTTTGATATCATATTTATATTCTTCTTTGAATTTTCCATATAGTTTTTTTTTGGTATATTGGGGTCGAAGATGTAGATAGATCGATTGGAAATGATGTTGAAACAATAAAAGGGACTAGAAAATTGCATTCAATTACAACAATGTTGTCCACAAATGTGGTTGCATTGGATAAAGGAAAATATTCTTTTTTTTTCATGTTTTCATAGAAAACACAAAATCCAATGATGTTTGTTAAAACAAAATGTATGTAAAATATTGGAAACATACATAGCTAAATACAAAGGGGAAAATGTCCGTTGCAATGTTTGAAGAAATGAAATCAGAGGAGACTACAATATCATCTTATGGTGATTGAGTTTCTGGTCTTGTAAGAGACGGTAACATTTCAATTTCTTTCAAATGATAGAGATCTAGGAATAGATAATAAAATCAAGTACGTGTATGATAATTTTTCATGTTAATTATGATCTAAATTTAAATACATAAGTTTGTTTTATTGTGAAGGAGATGTTTTTGCTGTAATTGCACCTACTATCAACGATGAAAATGTGAAGTATTATTTGATGCGTTGCACTGAATGAAAGATGAAATTATTAGAAAATTATAATGATCACGAGTTTACATATGATAGAGGGTCTATTATACTGAAAGGTTATTTTTTTAGAGAAACTAGTCAAAGTGGGGATTTTGTTTCCTTTGAATACTATGAACCTGATGTCATAAGTTGTCAATATAGTCACTTGGTGTGTGCAACACACATAAATTTGATAGAAGTTCAATCAAAGAAAAAAATGAAAATTAAGAAATGGAAATTGTCAAAAATCGATCATAAATAGATCATTGAAGATGGAATTCCATTAGAATTTTTTTGATTGCCCAACAATTTCTTCTCTTTGGATTCATGTTTTAGAACTTCTAGAACTCAACTAAACATTGAATTTCCTTTTTTATTTTATCTGAGCAAGTGTTTACACGTACATTGTTTTGGTACATGCACATAAGTAATTTATACACGTGTAAACATACACATGTCTATATTATCTGGTCTAAATGATTTCATACATTCTATGGTACAATTTTTCATAATTTCATTATTGCAAAATGTACATATCTATGTATCTAGCATAGTTGACATAATGCAAATTTGAAGTTGCACGATTTTGTTTTAGACGTGGATGTCTATTAGAAGTAAATTATAATATTCATCCTTGAATGCAAAATGTGTGGTACGTGTTTTGTAATTTCCAGTTTACTATCAACTGAAAGTAGTTTTTCTATGTGCATTGATGAAAAATGTTTCATGCACTAGATATATATATTCTAGAATGCAATTGTAAAATTTTATGATTTTTTGATACATATAAGAAGACCTAGAATATTATGATTTTTTTTAGTTATATATACATCGATATTTATAGTACTTCAGTTGTTTTAACATATATTCAAACATGTACTTCAATAATTTATATGTACATATATTCCTGTGAACTTTTTTTTGTTTGTAAAATGACAACTTGAATTTTAAAAACAAAACATTATATCACAATCACATGCCAAATGTAGTTCAACCATCCAAAACTTGAGTTTTTAAAACAAAAACTTAGATCACAAGATTACTGAACACATGCCAAATGTATTTCAAATATCCAATAAAAACAAAACATTATATCACAATCACATGCCAAATGTAGTTCAACCATCCAAAACTTGAGTTTTAAAAACAAAACAAATTATATCACAACATTACTTCACATGCCAAATGTAGTTCAACTATCTAATAAAAAAAAACATTATATCACAATCACATGCCAAATGTAGTTAAACCATCCAAAACTTGAGTTTTAAAAACAAAACATTATATCACGACATTACTTCACATGTCAAATGTAGTTCAACTGTCCAATAAAATCAAAACATTATATCACAATCACATGCCAAATGTAGTTCAACTATCCAATAAAAACAAAAAATTATCTGACAATCACATGCCAAATGTAGTTCAACCATCCAAAACTTGAGTTTTAAAAACAAAACGAATTATATCACAAAATTACTTCACATGCCAAATGTAGTTCAACTATCCAATAAAAACAAAACATTATATCACAATCACATGCCAAATGTAGTTCAACCATCCAAAACTTGAGCTTTAAAAACAAAACATTATATCACAACATTACTTTACATGCCAAATGTATTTCAACTATCCAATAAAAAAAAAACATTATATCACAATCACATGCCAAATGTAGTTCAACCATCCAAAACTTGAGTTTTAAAAACAAAACAAATTATATCACAACATTACTTCACATGCAAAATGTAGTTACACTATCCAATTAAAAAAAAACATTATATCACAATCACATGCCAAATGTAGTTCGACCATCCAAAACTTGAGTATTAAAAACAAAACATTATATCACAACATTACTTAGCATTCCAAATGTAGTTCAACTATCCAATAAAATAAAAACATTATATCACAATCAAATTCCAAATGTAGTTCAACCATCAAAAACTTGAGTTTTAAAAATAAAACATTATATCACAACATTACTTCACATGCCAAATGTAGTTCATGTCAGATGTAGTTCAACCATACACAACTTGAGTTTTAAAAAAAAACATTAAATATCACATCATGTGATCACATGCCAAATGTAGTTCAACTATCCAAAATATGGTTTGTAATTCGATATTTCCATCTAGAGATATTCATTTTATATTTTTAACAAGTTTATAAAATGACAATTTGAATTTAAAAAACAAATCATTATATCACAATCACATGCCAAGTGTAGTTCAACCATCCAAAATATACACATTGTGAAAATGTAATTTGAAATTTCCATCTAGAGATTCATTTTATATTTAACACATAAAATGAAAACTTGAATTTAAAATATATATATATATATATATATATATATATATATATATATATATCGTAAAACAAAAAATTATATCACAACATGTGATTACATGCCAAATGTAGTTCAACTAGATCCAAAATATACACATGTATGTACATGGTTTAAAAAATAAAATGAGAACTTGAGTTTTAAAAACAAAACATTATATATATCACAACATGTTATAACATGTGTTATAGGTCAATTTGGGCATCATCCCCCATGACCTGGTCAAACTGGAAATCATCCCCAGGACCAATGAAATAGGTTGTATCATCCTCTATCATTTCAGTTGCTACATGTCCTAAGAGAAGAAAAAACCATTCATGACTTCTATTGCAAGATTTCCATGGTTTGAAGTATATGTTATATCACATATGAGCTCACCGATGTTGCCTCTCAAGGGACTAACTATGTTGCATATGCAACTCTCTCCATTCAAGGGTGCACTGCAATGCACTTCCCGACATTCAAGAGTGAGTTGGTCAATTGGGAGCGAAATTCTCATTGTTCTGGAATCTGCACATGGAAAGTGCCTTCTAGAAGAGTCCATATGTGTCAAAATTCGAATCCAAGTGTCCATCTAACACCTCTAAGCTTAGAAACATGTCTTGCCTATTATTAGAAATTCTTTGATTGAGAAACTACCATCAGTTTCCCTATAAATTGAGCACGGATCCTAGTGCTAGAAAATGAAGAATTTTGGTAAAGAAATGATGTTGGATTCTCAATTGAGAGAGTGATAGAAGTGATATGTTTCTGGTGAGATGTTGATTGTGATGAGGCTAGGATGATGCTGGAGATCATGACATCAAATCGATCATTGGTTGTAACTTTCCCATTATACTCATTAATAAAGATTGTTGTTCATTTTCCCATATATGTATCTGTTTATGGTTCTATTTCTCGTGTAATGGATTCTTAACTGATATATATGTTTCATGTTCAATCTATTTAACTGATTAAGATAATTATACATCTGATACTTCAAATCTCTTGTTGTTTAGTGTTTATACTTGCAGGAACTAATCTGGATTTCTAAGTTAGATTGGAAGCGATAGAAGGAGAATAGGAAGTTCTTGGATCACAAGTAGGTCCTTCTATATTTCTGTGTGTCTATTTATTCTTAGAGAAAGTGTCTAAAAATTCTTTGATCTGTTTTTCTAAATGCATAGCACCACATTTATGGAATTTGATTTATCCGCAGATCATAATTCCGTATAACAAATTGGGGACTCCGCTCGGGATTTTCCCTTCATTCCTGGTGTTTTTGCCTCTACTTATCCACCAAGTAGCATCTATTTTCAATTATTAGACTTTTGAATCAAAGAATTACATTAGAAGTGTGTTTTATAGCTTGAATTTTGAATATCTATTGCGCCTAACGCAATTTTGGTCAAGACACAGTGCACTATCTCCCACTCAAGGGTGCATTGCAATGCACTGTCTCCCCTTAGAGGCCGTGTTTCCCCCTTAGCTAACAAAATTCCCTTTCAATTTGTCATTTCGATCATACTCAACCATTTCTTTGATTTGTTTTCAATTGTTTGATACCTCTTAGAGACCAATAAATTTTCCTAATTCTTCTCCTTTGAAAAGTAAGTTTGTTCAATGTATTTTTAAGCATTTTCCTTTATCATTTACAAAGAAAATTCAAAGTATTTTAAATCTGAATTATATCCATTTGTTTTTTTAAAGTAAATTGTCGTTAAAATATTCGTTTCCTAGAGGAAAAATTGTAGTTCCATTCTTCATTTTTCCTAAAAGAGAAATTTTTGTTAAATTCATTGTTTTTAAAAGAAGAAAGCATTAGTTTTTTGTTGATTTGATGCATATAGTTTCCTTTTGCATTTGCATTAAGGAGATTGGAAAGAAAAATCTGCATTTGCATATAGTGAAATGTGTGTTTTGCATAGGAACAATTTAGGAAAGTTGCATATTAGTTTGTGCTCTTTGTTGTTTGCTCTCAAAACTAATAGCTCTTTCCCTTTAGTAGTTAAGATTTTCATTGAAAAATCTAAAATTGAAAAGTTTTCTTATCATTTTAGTTTTCATTTTAGGAATTTCCATCACATCATCACGGTGAACCTTGAAAGGAAAATTGATAAACAATATCAACTTAAAATTTACATCAATTTACCTTAAAAACATTGGAACCATAACAATAACATTTACAAGGTCTAGGCTAGAGACATGTTCAGGTGTCGTAAAACATAGTAGCTGTCATTAATTGTCTGCGATGCATTCTGAGTGTGATACCTCACTCCTAGTACGTAAGTATTGTTGGTGTCCAAGTTTGAATGAATATTCAAACCCTTTCCCACATTAATGATCAATCCGAGTGCATTTGGTTATTGCAACGCTAATGCACACACTATGTGCAGATGACAATAGCATAATTTTATAATAATCATGGATTCAATTATTTAAACAAAGAAACAATCATTGTAACTACAAATAAACAAATGGCATAAATAAATCGTAAATCTTATAATGCATTCACAGCAATAAGAGTATCGGCAAATAAATCTATTGTCACAGCAATTGCAAATTATACAAATCATGAAATAGAAATAACAACACACAGGAAATACGCAACACCTAATTGGAGAGTGGGCCCAACTCTCTAATCAGGGTTGTGACAAACTCAGAGCTTAAAAATGGAGCATCAAAACATTGTGCATTCAATTAATCGAACATGATTATGTTACAAATCGGTCTCTTCTTGGTTAACCCTCTATGCCTTCTCCTATGCGTTCTATCCTCCCCTTCTCTCTGATTTGTGCCCTTTTAAATATATAAACAAAAAAGGGGAAATAAAATGATTACAAAATATCAATAAGCAAGATAAGATCTGAAAGATCTTTCCATCATGATTCAGCTAGCACAACTTGAATCTGGCAATTAAAATTGGGGCAGTTTTGGAAAACGACCACAACAAAAAATCTGCAAATATGTCCTTCGAAGAACCTTGTGTTTCTCTCAATTAAGACCAAATTTTCAAAAAATTCTTACAAGAAAACTAATTTGGTCCATTCTTCACAAAACCCATGTTTCATATTTTCAATATTCTTCTTCGTTTGCTCGAAATGTTCAACGCAAAATGGTCTCTTGTTATTCCAACGAATTTTTGAGTTGGAACATTTAATTAACAGTTGGAGATAAAATCTGCAATCTAGAAGAGATATTTAAGGCTAAAATAGTGAGTTATGTTATAATGAATTCATTAATAAACCATCATTGGAAAAATCATGCATAATAATCATTAACTTATTAAAATAAAGGAGAACAAGTATTATTTATCCAAAAGAGCATAAATCATTATGAAATGGAATTATATAATAAATTATGATAAATAATGTGATAAAAGAATATTAGAAATGGATGAAATGGATGTTAAGAAGTGATAATAATAATACAAATTAGTGGCCCAACATCTCCCCCAAACTTAACATGTTGCATGTCCTCATGAAGCCCAATGCCTCAATATTAACCAAGTTGTAATACAATAATCAAAATGCTCACCCTAGCGCGTGATATTGATGGAAGAGAAGATTTTTTTCTCAAATGCTTCCTTAAAACAAATTTCATGTATACTTTCAACCGTAACTATATGAAGTTGCAACAAAGTATGATACAAGTAAATACAAACTTCATTACAAAATAGATTTTGCTGAAATTTTGTAAGTAAATTTATACTATATCAAATCTTCTCCAATCTGAAAATCAAATCAATAAAATGAACGGATTTCAATATATCAGTAAACTGGTTTTAGTTAATAATGCATGATTTTTTGGAACTAACAAATTGGTTTATCTTGAAATTTTTTGGATTTAATGATACATTTGTTGTCCACAAATTACAAGAATCCTGTTGATAGCTTTAAGGATATACACAAATAAATTTTAGGATTGTATACCTTAAATGAGGGAGAAATGAGAAATCATTCATCATGCATAGCAACCTTCCCCCAAAATAGAGAATTAGCATGCCCTCATGCTACATAGAAAACAAATTGGGGTGGTTTCTATAATCATGGCTGAAATCTTTGTTTGGTGTATAACAACATGGAATAAGGGAGATTTTGAGAATGAATAATGAGATCAATGGATGGTAAAGAATATTAATGGCATGTTCACGATAATTAAAGTAACACTCCCCCAAACTAAAATATTTTGTCTCTGAAAAATGGGAAGTGGTAAATAAAGGGAAATAATGGTTGAAAAAAATGAGTGAATAATGTCCAATGGTTTTTCATGACATCCTCCTAAAATTTTAATAAATCAAAACCTTATGCTATTTTACCTCAAGTTTTACCTCCATAAAAATGTGGAATGGCATGTATGGATTGACATTTTTTTTTAAGCTGATGTAGGCTGAGCTGATGCTGAAAGTGATGCAGAAGGTGGAAGCCATGCAAGCTCACAAAGTAATCAGAAAGTGTAGTAGGGTTTCCTTCCACCAAGCTGATTAGTTTCCCTGTCATCTATAAAAAATCTCATGAGTATCCTTAATCAGTAATTCATCACCTCAATTACCTCATGACATATAAAAGTGACATAATCATATTGTGAATGACATGGGATAATAATGGATAATAAGGGAAAATATGCATTCCCTATACCCATAAGCTTTGGTTGTCATGAGCATAGAAATTATGAGAAACAGTTATCTCAGTCTTTGCTTCTCATGACCTGTCCAATTACATGGGATTAAAAATTAGAATCGGGCCTCTTAGTGGTGTTGTTAAGATATGAATAAATGGTGATTGATTGGGCAAGCAACTATCTTTAGTTAAATGTATGATAATTGTAGAATAAAGGAATTATAGATTAGATGATACAAAATTTCAAATATCAAATATCCTAAAATATTCATCCCTCACATGTAAAATAAATATTCATAACTCAATAATAGATATAAACCATAACCACCATCATCTAAGAACTGATTAAATAATACCCCATGAACCATGAGTTTTGGAAAACTTTGTATATGCAACAATTAGCTTTATCGGAAATTAGCTTTGAGAAAACATGATAACCAGGTAGATTATAGTATTAAATTAACTTCTATACCATAGGCATAGCCACTGCTACCACCAGGTGTCCATAGCCTCGACAGGGATGTCTTTTTAACCCATTGAGATGTTAGTGTCCCATCTATTAGAAATAAGTACATAGTTACAAAAAGCCTTTTAATTTACTTAGATGTCAACTGAAGATCATTGTTCTGGCATGGTAACTATTTAATAACAATGCCATTCACGGGAGATAACAAAAGTGAAAAATTCGGCTCGTGATGAGACCTCTTGTCCTTCAGTTTTATGACCGAAGGCCATTACCGTGGCTTAGTGACCAGTAGTGGTAATGTCACTTTATTAGGACCTATGATCATGGTAGGTCAGCTCGTGATGATACCTCCTATCCTCCAGTTGACCATTTATGTTTAAAATTCAACTATAGTTTTTGTTAATCAACAACATATTACTTAATAGATGGGGCGGCAGATCAACTCCTTAAGAGCTAGGGATGGCGTAAAAAGTTGTGTAGTAACTATTGTCAACTTTGATAGTTTTTCTTCTCAAAAACTAATAACCTTAAAATGACTGCTGATAAATATATTTTTCATTTTTGAGATTAGGGTTGAGGAACAACTCATTAGATAATGGCAGAAATATTTAAAAACAATTATGTGGTCATCACCATAAATTTTACAAGATCAGGGATTTCACCAATTAGGAAATTCATGGTGTTGGTCACTTTAACTATTTATCAAATTAAACAATTCAAGTGCTACATAAATTTTCAACCCAGGGAAGTCTTTTTATTTCAAAGGCAATCACACACTGTATATGCTCAATCTCAAAAGCAAAGAAATGTTGTAGTAAGAATCACACTAATCACACCTTGCTTTAACAAAACTAAAGCCTACTTGAGTTACAGCGAAGACAATCCTTCTATTGCAGACTTTCATTAAAATAATCCTGGATTACATTAAGAAGACAATGATCTAGGAAATGAAATCAATCTGCAGAAAGAAAGATCAATTATGCTATAACAGAGAACAGGACCCTATTCCCCAAGTAGGAATCTTCAGCACCTGTTTCTGATTACCAAGCTTTCACACACTCATTCCATAAACAAGATTGCTAATTAAAATAACCCACAACTTCTCAAGAATGAATTGTATGAAATCAATGCAACAAGTAATGAAAACAGAGCTTTAGCAATAAACAACAGAATTTCAATACTGCATAAATAACTTCAGTAAACAGGGTTTAATCAAGGCATGAATGAAAAGAACAAATGACAAACTACAGGAACAAATGGGTGAATCTTGTGAAGAAGGCGGGCCCTTTCCTTCTCACAAGATTCCCCAAAAGAAGGAATTAAATTGAAGTGCTCAAAACAAACTTTTATTCATCTATCGAAAGCAACATATTACAAAAGAGTCACGTTCCTTCTCTATTCAAAAATGAACCTCTCGTAGTCTCTAACTATCTCAATAATGACGATGTCTCCTCTTTTTAAAGAGGAGACATCTATTACAATTGATTTACATTATAGAAATTCTATTTTTAACCCAATCTGATCTTCTTTTTTGAAATAGGTCTTTTCTATTCTTCCATAGCAAAATGCTCTTACAATGGTTACGATGGTACTAGGTTCAGAGTGGTCTGTGTAACAGCTTCCTTTACTTGTCTTTTCTTGTTGTCGTCATACTTGAAATGTTGATTCAAAATCACAAATCACGAGTTGTTTCAACAACGGGATTTGCGTACCATGTTGACTGTTTCAGCAACGCGGTCTTCAGACAGTGATAATAGATTATCTGTGGTCTTCAAACTGTCTCAGCAACTATATATCTTCGATTAATGATTAAATATAAAAGTAATGTAAAATTATATGCAAAACAAGTTAAACATATAGTAAAGAGAAGAATATTATATACCTTTGGAAAAATGGATGAAAGTGATAGTGTAAGCTTTTAAGTATGCACTGAAAAAGAGTGGAATGATAACAAAATGTATGGTCAAAATGGTACATTATGAGATCCTAACATCCCCCCCCAACTGAAATGGTTGCATGTCCTCAGGCAACTTTAGTCTGAGTCAGAGTCTAGATATTGGCTTTTAGCATGGAAATTACTTAGGCAATAGCTATGGAAGGTACTATCTGTTAAAGCTCTAAATCCTTTCACATTTTGCAATTTCTGCCACGCTGCTGCTTCATCCTTATTAGCCAACCTGTAATGAGCATGATATTGTTCTGCTGGCATCCATAAAATAGGAAAGTGAAAGTGGTACCCTGTCCATTTTTCAGCACATTGCTGAACACATCTGATGTAGTTAGGTACTCTAGACAATGCAGTTTCAAGGTTAGTAGGGCTAAAAGGATTATACTCCTGTCTCTCCTTGTAGGATTGTTGCCACAACATGTTGTTTGCTCTTAGAGCAGCGGTTTCTTTGGCCCTGATGAATTGGTGACAATCATGGAGTATTGAAGCTTTCAATCGCTGTATATGTTCAATCATCCCCGGCTTCTGCAAAAATTGATGATATTTTGCCACAAAAATGGCAGGGTTCTGAGGTTCTGGCCTTATCTAGAGAAAGCAGTTGTCTTCATTGTGCCTAGTTGCAAGAAAAGTGGTCTGCCATGTAATTTGATTAGCAAGGAAGGAAGCAAATGCCCTTATCTGAATATCACCAACAAGAGGGTTGAGAATGATCTGTTTGTTTTCAGGCATAGCTTCATTGTGAAGGTATAACTCACATAGTAGGTGCTGATCACTGGCGGAAGCTTCTGCAAATGTTTTCACAAACTGTTCAGTTGTAAGTACCTCGTGAGGTCTTCCGTCTTTGACTGCTTTCAACTGAAAATAAACAAGACGTTCTGAAATAAATAAAGAATAGTTCAGAGGATGGTTTCCTAGTTGCCAATAATTTTTGTACCAGTTGAAACATTAGGAGCAGTTTGCCTTTTAGTTCTTTATTCTCTTTCTTGTAAATTCTAAATTGCTGGAGTGTCTGCTCCCAGTTCTTCCAATTAGAATAGATATGATTCTGCCAAACCAATTTGTGATGTTGTAAAGTTTTATCTTGGGTAATAGCATACGGTTTCCTCCACTTGTTCATTATTTCCATCTCTTTCCATGGTTCAGTTTGTGTTCCAGCATTGTAAGTGGTGGGCTGAGGCATAGTCTAAGCAGCAGAATCAGTTACAGTAGGGCAGGATACTTGTACCTTGATTTCTTTTTCTAAAATTTTTGAAGGCCCTACTGGTTCTTGTGTAACAGTAGGGCATTCTTCTTTGACTGTAGATGATGTGGATGCTCCGGACATTGGAAATTGAACTATCTTATATCCTGCTTGCTGATAGATGTTTCCACATTGATGGCACATATATTATTTATATGGATCGTTCTCTGTATGTTTATCTGCCATGGATGTTGTATGGGCCAAGGTATAAAAATTTAACTCCTTATCAAAGGCTTCCCTTGCCATTACCAATTCTCTCTTATAAGATTCTAATTCTGACTTTAAAAACTCATTTTCCTGTAAAAGGGAGGCCATAGTGACTGGGCCTTGTGTATCAGTTGCTTTCTCTGAAGTTGATTGTTGTTTTTTAGCTGTTGCTGGTTCTTGTGTGATAGCTAGAGCTGGTTCCTTTGTAGCAGCTACTGGATGAGTAGCCTCTTGGATGTCTAATTTTTGCACATCAGCAGCTGGTTCTTATGTTTCAGCTGCTAACTGAGTAGTTGGTTCTTGTGGAGCAGCTACTGACTGAGTAGCTGGTTCTTATGGAGCAGCTACTGGTTCTGTAGAAAATGATGTCATATTACCCTGGGCATCTGGTTCTTGTGTTTCAGTGCCACAGGATGAGACAGGTAATAATTCCAGGGTTTGGAAGGGTGGTGATGAATGGAGTTTTAACAAAATGGCTGCGGGATCAGGGGTAATAGGAATGATTTCTGTTTCAATAGATGTGTTCATTCGTCTCCTAGGTAGGAAAGCAGAAAAAACAGTAGTTTTCTTTTTCTTTTTATGGCAAGGGGGATTTTCCCTAAATGATACGGGTGGATATCGGTGGCCTCCCACCTATTCCATTTGGACCCGCAGCATTAATTCTTTCAGTTTTTCAGCTTCAGCACAGCTTACTATTTATAGCAGGTTTTCGGGTCCTGCACACCCGGAGCCGGTTTGGGGCATTAATAATCCAGGTGGATATTGGTGGCCACCCATCAAGTCCATTTGAACCCCCACCATCAGTTATTTCAGTTTGTAAGTTTCGGCACAACTTACTATTTTTGGCAGTTTTTCGTGTCTTAAACTTCCGGAGCTATTTTGAGGCCCTAAACGACGTTTTTTGGGAAAATGGAGAACAACATGGGTCCATGGACCGATGTTGCTTGTTCAAAAATTGTACTCCTCGGATAGATCTTTCTAACGAGCTATTGAGCGCGTCAAACGGAGATCGGATGCCAAAGTTACGCTCCCGGGAAGTTGAACCACCAATTTACCCAAACGGGACCCACAGTTTTGGCGCTTCATCTCCTACGGTTAGGGTTTTGGACGTTTCGGATTCTACATTGTTTCTCAACAATAAATAGGCCCTCGAGCCTCATTGTAAGACAGTTCAGGGGGTTGGGAGGCGATACATCTCTTCTCAGAGATAAGCGCTACCAGTGCCCTAGCTCGCCGCATCTCCATCATGTCTGCATTGTAACACAGTTCAGGGGCTGGTAGCCGCCACATCTCTTCTTAGGGATACGCTGCCAGTACCCTAGCTCATCTATTTCCATTATGTCTGTAATAGGCCTGCGAGCCTCAATGTAACACAGTTCAGAGGCCTACGTACGCTACATCTCTTCTCAGAGATACGCTACCAGCGCCCTAGCTTATTTCCATTATGTTTGTAAGCTTATTGCAGTCATTCTTTTATTAATAAAATGACGCATTATTTCCGCTGCATCTCTGTATCTATGGTTATATACGTATTCTGTTGCGTTCACATAAAATCCGGATCACTAAGAAAGGGCTATCAGAGGAGGTGGTTGCTTTAGTTATAGCCCTTGTTTGTCTTTTTGATACAGAGGCAGTTGTAATTCACCTTTTTCTTTTACGAATAGGGGAAGATGGTGGTGCTTCGGCCTGAGAGTCATCACTGCGAATGTGGACGGTAGGGTCAGATGACTCTGCTAAGTGAGATGGACTTGAGGACAGGTTAACTGGATTAGCTGGTTCTGTGGATGGAATCGATGGAGGGTCAGGGATATTCTCCGATTGCTGCTCGTACGAACTTTCGGGGATTTCTTGGGGGTTTTCAGCATCTTCTTGAGGAATTTTGGCAGCTTTCTCAGGAGGTAAAGGTAAATTGTTTAAAGGAGGGTTTTGTTGAGCAAAACCCCTCTGAATCAGTAGCTGACAAAGGCAGTGATAGGTGAGGGAAAGGAGTGGGAATTTTACTCGTCTACAATAATATGACATATTTCTAATACATCTAAGCAAATAGTAAGGAATGTTCACTAGTCTACCATGTTGTAAATGACTCATTAAGACAAAGTCATGCTGATAGACTACCTAATAGCGACCTTCACAAGTCAGATAATGTTTGACAAATTTAGCAACCTTCGGCCATGGAGGAGGCAATGAGTGAAGTCCCACGCCTCGGCCTTTAATCTCAACATGTTCACTAGGGAGAAGAAAGTCCTGTTGTGCATTTAGAATGATGTGCTTCCGAATAAACCACCGAGCACCAGTGACCGGCAAGCCTGAATCTTGTGCTATATAGCCCTCTGAAACCGGAATTCGGACTCCCTGGATAGTAGAATGGTCCTCCTGAAGATTTTGCGCAAATTCTAGGACTTGTTGTGGGTTGAACTCCTGAAGTCTCTCAAAATATCCCACCCAACCTGCCTGTTGGAAAATCTGATACGCGTCTGGGAGCAATTAAAGTAGAGCTATTGAGCCGGGCTCATGTCTAATGGTCGGTCCTCCCATAGTTACTAGCTTAGGTAAAATGTAGAGGCAAAGAGCAGAGTTACCAGGCTTCAAACAGAGTAAACTTTGTGAATGAGAACATGGAGTATCGGTGAAGGGGCGAAGTAATGGGTATGAAGAATGACAGTAATTGGCATGCTGTGAAATGATGGCATATAATTTCGAAATCCCCCCGCCCCCCAACTATGGTGAAATAATGTTTTTGAGTGTGCGGAGATTGTAGTCATGATGAACAAAATCTTCTCTTTAAACTATCGTTTAATTGTATTACATAAAATTCACATACCTTATATTTACCTTTGCTTTGTAATTCGAAAAATATAGTGCTTGTTTATAATAGCTCAATAATCATGGAAGAACTTTAGAATTATTTGAAACATAAGGGAGATCATATTAGAGTCTTCTTGATCATAAGAAAGAGGTATTGAATGGATAGTATTCACACAAGGAGTAAGAGAAGTGAAAATGAAGGACTGAAAGAGTTGCATAGTCATGTTTTTGGAGAAAGAAATGGTGTTTCAGCAACGGAAAAATGAATGACATACTGCTGAAAGTGGTGTTTCAGCAATGGAAAAATAGGTAGAATGTTGCTAAGAAGTGATGTTTTAGCAGTGGGAAAATGGGGGAAATATTTGTTGAGAAATGGTATTTCAGCAGTGAAAAATAGGGAAAATATTTGCTGGAGAATGGTGTTTCAGCAATGGGTAAAATGGGAAAAATAGGAAAAATGATATGAAAATGAAAAAGGAATGAAGGGAATGAATGATGAAATGTTACTGGGAGATGGGGAAATGAATTTAAATGAGGGAAGCAAAGCTTCTCAAAATGAACTTGGATCTTCTTGTGGTGAAATTTTCCTTCCTTGGTAAGTCCTTACTTAATCAAGAATCTGCAAAATAATCAATTGTAACATGCCAACCCTTGACAAGGATTATTAGTTTAAGAAATCTAATCTAATACTAAAAATACATTGCAGAAAACAATTAAATGCAGTGAGGAGCAGAAGACTCCCCTAGAAAAAGATAATGTGCATCTGCCATACAAGTGGCCTTAAAATCTTCTTTAGAAATAGGGCGCTGGTACAAACGAAGCCAATGACCATTTACTAGTAGTGGTGTTTTAGTGTCATCAATTGTTAAAAGCCTTACTGTTCCATTGAGAAAAACATCATCTACTTCATAGGGTCCCAACCATCTTGTACGTAGCTTCCCTTGAAAATTTTCAAACCGACAGTCATACAATAAAGCCCAATTACCTTTTTGGAACTGCTTGTGCTTGATGATTTTATCATGCCACTTTGCTCTTTGTTGTTGGATCATAGTTGTCTGATGAATGGCATCTAATATTTTTTCATCCAGTTCAAGAAGCTGTTGCAACCTAGCTGTCTGCACATCAGTCAAATCAAGGTTAACAGCTAAAGTAGTCATTAAAGTTTTAATTTCAAATTCCACAGGAAAAACAACACTTTTACCATAGACCAATTCATAGGGAGAAAATCCTGTAGTATTTCTCCAGGTAGTTTTATAAGCCCATAGTTCTTCAGGGAGCTTTTGAGACCAATCCTTCCGGTTATCCTTCACTGTTTTGGTTAGAATGGCTTCTATTACTTTATTTGTACTTTCCACCTGCCCATTGGCTTGGGGGTGGTATGGTGTAGTCATTCTATGATGAATATGATATTTCTGAAGGGTGGCTTTGAAACCATGAGAATTGAAAGGAGGTCCTCCATCTGTAACTAGCTCTCTAGGGATTCCAAATCTAACAAATATTTCTTCAAATAGGAAAGCTAGGACAACTTCTTCATTAGCTCTAAGAAGTGCTTTGGCCTCCACCCATTTAGTCATATAATCTGTGCAGACTAATATATAAACTCTTTGGTTGGATGGAGGATTAATGGGTCCTATAAAATCTAAGGCCCATATTTCAAATGGTTCAAGTATTACCTGGGGGTTTAATGGCATTTCATCTCTATGATTAGGTTGACCCATTCTCTGACAGCTATCACAAGCCCGAACATATTGCTTTGCATCCTTAAAGAGTGAGGGCCAATAATAACCCATCCTAATAATTTTATGTGTTGTTCTTTTATCATCAAAATTCCCTCCACAAGGGCCATCATGACAAGCTTTTAGTATATCATACACCTCATCCTCTCTAATGCATCTCCAGATTTCATGATCAAGTCCTGTGTAGAAAAGACACCCACTTATCTAGCTATACCGAGCACTTTGTTGAATGATTTTTCTTCTCTCGATGTGACAGGTGTGATGCTAACTTCCCTGCAACCAAATAATTGGCAATGTCTACATACCATGGTGAGTGAGAAGACACTGCAAATAAATACTCATCAGGAAAGGAATCATCTACTGGAATATTATTATCAGTTTTTAACCGTGAAAGGAAATCAGCAACAACATTTTCTTTACCTGGTCAGTCTACAATTGTAATATTAAACTCTTGTAATAATAATAACCATCTGGTAACTCGAGCATTTGTGACAGACTTGTTCATTAAATACTTAATAGCCGAGTGATCAGTATGGACAAAAGTAGAGTAACCAGTAATGTAATTTCGAAATTTATTAATGGCATAAATTACTGTTAAAAATTCCTTTTCGGTAATTTTATAATTAAGCTCAGCAAGGGTCATATTCTTACTGATAAAGTAGATAGCATAAGGAAGATGGTTTTCCTCTTGTCCCAAGACAGCCCCAATTGCAGTATATGAAGCATCAGAAGATATATGAAAGGGAAGTGCCCAATTAGGTCCTCTCAAAATAGGAGCTATGGATAACTGATGCTTGAGTTCTACAAAGGCCTCCTGGAAAAGATTAGTCCACTTAAATTCAGCATTTTTCATAAGTAACACAAATAAAGGAGAAGCTATTTTGGAATTTTTTTTAATAAATCTCCTGTAATATCGAGCATGTCCTAGGAAACTTCTCACATCAGTTTGTGTTTTAGGAACAGGAAGATTCTGAATGACTTGTATTTTGGATGGATCTACCTGAATTCCTTGAGATGAGATAAAATTTCCAAGCACTACTCCTTCACTCATCATCATATGACATTTTTCAGTGCTTAAGGAGAGGTGAGCTTGTATACAACGTTTGAGTACCTTCTCAAGATTCTGTAATGCATCTTCGAAAGACACACCATAAGGGGTAAAGTCATCCATAAATATTTCCATGGAGTCATTCAGCATATCAGAAAATATTCCTAAAACAACCCTTTGAAAAGTTACTGGTGCATTACATAGTCCAAATGGAAGAACTCTATAGGCAAAAGTTCCCCAGGGGCTAGTAAAAGTGGTCTTATCTTGGTCTTGGGGTGCAATTCTGATTTGATTATACCCACTAAATCCATCTAAAAAGGAAAATAATTTCTTCCCTGACAAACTATCCAACACCTGATCAATGAACGGTAAAGGAAAGTGATCCTTTTGAGTGGCTTTATTTAAGGCTCTATAATCTACACACACTCTTCATTTCCCGTTTTTATTAGGGACTATTACCAATGGGGAAACCCATTCACTGTCAGATATGGGGTATATAAATCCTACATTAAGAAATTTCTGAAGTTCCTCTTTAACAATTTCTTTTAAATTAGGGTTCATTCATCTTTGGGGTTGATAGACTGGTCGAAAACCTTCCTTAATATAGATCCGGTGAGTACATAATTCAGGAGATATTCCCTTCATATCTGTATAGTCCCATGCAAATGCTTCCTTATTTTCAAGCAGTAACTTCATTAACTACTGTGTTTCAACAACTGTCAAATCAGGATTTATGTTCAGTGTTTTGCCAGGTTCGATTTCTACTGTTATGCTTTTAGAAGAGATGGTGGTTGATGTTTGAGGTAGATCCTCAGATTTAAGCTTTTCCTAGGTATCTGTTTCTAGAAGTGCAGCCAATTGATTATGTGTTTCAGAAGTCACGGAGGAGGGTTCACAAATGAAATTATTAATTACTTCATCCTCAATGGTATCTTTAAGGTTTAAAGCTTGTCCGAGTCAAAATAGGTTGAATAACGTTATCATCATAGTCCATCCATATAGAATTATCATTATTAATCATGGGGGTAGCATGAGGGTAGAGATTATGTTGTTTAGTTTCATATCCATTGGAAATTGTCATTGAACTAGATCTGCAACTGATAAAGGCATCAGCTGTGGCTAGCTAAGGCCTTCCTAGAATTAAAGGATGTCCCCCCAACTTTGTTTTAGTTTGTAACACCACAAAGTCAGCTGGGTAATTATAGGACTCAACTGAGATGACTAAGTCTTCAACAACTCCTTCTGGTTTGATTGTAGAATGGTCAGCTAACTCTAGAATGGTTGGTGTATCTCTGATTGTGTTCTCTAGCTGTAACAATTGTAAAGTTTCAAGAGTCATAATGTTTATAGCAGCACCTAAATCTACCAGAACTTGAGGGATTATTGTTTTACCAATTTGGACTATCACAGTAGGATGGCAGGGATCACCATATTTAACTGGAGGAGTTTTACCGGACATTAATGCAGATAGATCACCCATAACATGAACTGTAAGGGGGTATTTAGCTTTCCTACCAGGTTTCTTAACACAAATATCTCTCATGGTTCTGGCATAAATTGGTACATCTCTTAGTGCTTGTAAAAGTGGAATTTTAACATACATATTCTACAATTCCCCTAGAATATTAAAAGCAGGTGGCTCAGGCGTTCTAGTTAAAACTAAACACTCAGGGAATGGTGGTTCTGCTGTTTCAACACCCTTATTAGAGGGTGGTTTTACCTCTTTATGTGAATCATGTTTCTGAGTTTCTTCTTTATCAGAATCGGAAGAAGTAAAATCATCAATAATGGGTTCAACTATTTTCCCAGATCTTAAATGAATGTCATTACATTGTGCAGGGAAAACAGGAAATGTAGGCTGGTTTTGAATATCAATAACTTGCACAGCTTTATTATTGGGGTTAGGATTTGGTTGTATAGGTAGCTGGGGTCTCATTTGATTATTTGGTGGAGTGCCTGATGGTAGAGGAAGTGGTTGTTGAAATTGAGGAAATTGATTTGGAAACGGGAGTTGTTGGCCCCTCCAATTTGGATTCCATTGATTAAAATAAGATGGTTGTTGTTGAGGCCAAGGAGTCCACATTGCAGGATCTACAAAGGGAGGGTTTGTTTGTTGCATGGGTGGGTAATTCATTTGATTAAAGGGTGGGTATTGCATTTGGTTGAAGGGAGGGTAATTTGTTTGACTAAAAGAAGGATAATTGTTCCAATGATTAGAGGATGTAAATGGCATATTAGAGTTCATACCTTGTCCTCATGGTTTCCATTGTCTTCTCTGTGTCAACAGGTAGACTGCTTCAGCTTCTTCTTCGGTTGGTTGCAATGCTGCCTTTATTCCTGGTAAAGAAGGGCATTGTTGTGTTTCATGATCTTTCTCACAAAGGGTTCAAATTGGTATCTTGTCCAATGGGCATTCCCTTAGTGGGTGTTTATCTCTGCATTTGGGGAAAAAGATAGCCAAAGCTGCTTCTGCTTCGGCCTGCTTATTTTTAACCTGCAAGATGTCAATCTGTGAAGCAAAAGAACTTAACATTTCAGTTTTAAATTCTTCAATTAAATTACCTATTTCGGCTCTTGTTGCTCCTCCACTGGCTGATTTCTGAACTCTTGAATATGTGGCATCTTTGCTGTTTGACCTATTCCTTGCAGCATCCTCTTGAACATCTTTTACAGAGGTCAACAATTTCATCATATGATTCTTTAGATATATCCCCTTTACCAAGCATATTTAGCATGTCTAAACAATCATCCCTCACCCCTTTCAGTAATATTGTTTTAAGAATATCCTTACTTACATTGGGATGATTGGATCTCTGCAGATTGTACTGTAGTCTTTCCACAAAGTCCTCCAGATTCTCATCCTCCTTTTGTACCATCTTAAATAGTTCCTCCCTATTTTCTCTTGTCCTGCAGTAGTCTTGATATTTAAGCAGAAATTTATGTTTCATCTGTTCCCATGTTGTTATTACATGGCCTCCAAGACTCATGAACCACCTTAGTGCATTTCCTTTTAGTGTTGCTGGAAACAAATTCAATTTCTGGGCATTAGTAACATAATCATAACTTCTGCATAATATATCAAATTCAAAAAGAAATTCGTCAGGATCTTCAGAAGATAAACCATGGAAGTTAGGTAAGGTTGAAAGTGGGATATTCTTCATGGGAGTTTCTCCTCTAGGGGGATCACTGATAGGAAATCCCAAGGTAGAGAGAGAATTCTCATCTTTTCCCTCACCTTCAAGATCTACTTGTCCTCCACCAAAGAATCCTTCATTGTTTCCTTCCATTTTTTGATCTCCTACTGCACTTTCTCGATCCTCAAAGTTTTCTACTGGCTCTTCAATGTTTTCCGCTAGTTTTTCAACGTTTCCTGCTGATTCCTAAACGTTCTCTGCTGGTTCTTCAATGCTTTCTACTGGTTCTTCAACACTTTGTGCTGGTTCCTCAACATTCTCAGGGCTCACAACTTCTTCTATTTCATAATTCGATTGAGGGGAGGGTTGAGGCTTTGGCCTTCGAGAGCTTAATCTCTGAGAAGATTCAGCTTTTGATACAATCTCGTCAAAAAAAGTCTTCCTTCCTCCCCGTCCTTTGCCCTTGCCACCTGTAGGGTTAGTTTTCTTATGGGTTCCGCGTCCTCTCATGCAATCTGCATATCTGGAAGAAAAACATCAATGCTTTTGAAATCTATAATTTCCTTCTCCGGCAACGGCGCCAAAATGTTGGTCACTTTAATTGTTTATTAATTTAAACAATTCAAGTGCTACATAAATTGTCAACCCACGGAAGTCTGTTTATTTCAAAGGCAATCACACACTGTATATGCTCAATCTCAAAAGAAAAGAAATTTTGTAGTAAGAATCACACTAATCACACCTTGCTTTAACAAAACTGAAGTCTACTTGAGTTACAACAAAGACAATCCTTCTATTGCAGACTTTCACTAAAATAATCTTGGATTACATTAAAAAAATGATGATCTAGGAAAGCAAATCAATCTGCAGAAAGGAGGATAAATTATATTGTAACAGAGAAAAAGACCCTATTCCCCAAGTAGGAATATTTAGCACCTGTTTTCTGATTACCAAGCTTTCACACACTCATTCCATAAACAAGATTGCTAATTAAAATAACCCACAACTTCTCAAGAATGAATTGTATGAAATCAATGCAACAAGTAATGAAAACAAATCTTTAGAAATAAACAACAGAATTTCAATACTGCATAAATAAATTCAGTAAACAGGGTTTAATCAAGGCATGAATGAAATGAAAAATTAACAAACTGCAGGAACAAATGGGTGAATCTTGTGAAGAAAGCGGGCCCTTTCCTTCTGACAAGATTCCCCAGAAGAAGGAATGAAATTGAAGTGCTAAAAACAAACTTTTATTCATGTGTCGAAAGCAACATATTACAAAAGAGTCACGTTCCTTCTCTGTTCAGAAATGAACCTCCCGTAGTCTCTAACTATCCTCTAATGTTGATATCTCCTCTTTTTAAAGAGGAGACATCTATTACAATTGATTTACATTATAGAAATCCTATTTTTAACCCAATCTGATTTTCTGTTTTGAAATAGGGCCTTTCTGTTCTTCCATAGCAAAATGTTGTTACAATGGTTACGATGGTACTGGTTTCAGATTGACCCGTGTAACAAATTCCTTTACTAATCTTTTATTGTTGTCGTCATACTTGAAATGCTGCTTCAAAATCGCAAATCACGGGCTGTTTCAGCAATGAGATTTGAGTACCATGTTGACTTTTTCAGCAACGCGGTCTTTAGACAGTCATAATGGATTATCTGCGATCTTCAAACTGTCTCAGCAACTATATATCTTCGATTAATGATTAAATATAAAAGTAATGTAAAATTATATGTAAAACAAATTAAACATATAGTAAAGAGAAGAATATTATATACCTTTGGAAAAATGGATGAATGTGATAGTGTAAGCTTTAAATATGGATTGAAAAAGAGTGGAATGATAACAAAATGTATGGTCAAAATGGTACATTATGAGGTCACAGCATGGATTTATTGGAGTTAGGAAAGTTCAGGGATTTCACCAATTAGGAAATTTGAAAGTTGACATGATGAAATCATTTTTGCATAATTATTCCCTAAAAATAAGATTATGTTTATAGATAAACACAGTTAAATTGACTACCCAATCATTATGTCAAAGAGGACCTAGACCATTAAAAGTATTTCCCATTCACCAAAGAGAAAAACAAATCAGAAACACCTACGTATGTTGAATTCAATGTAAAAATTGGCCAACAAAAATAGTTGTGACTGAGGTAACAACAACCATGACTTAGGTAATAATAGGGAAAGGGGAAAAAGAATGATGTTAGAAAGGTGACATGAAGTAGGATTAGTCACTTTACAAAATAATGAGGAATTAATAGTGAACCATTCCTAACAAGACTTACTACAATAATCATCTTTTAAATACGAGACCCCCCCCCCCCCCCCCCACAAAGTAAAGTATGTTTGCCATCAATCATAGTTCATCATGTCAAACTAAAATACCAAATAAATCCACGGAGTCGGTCGAGGACGTACCTGGAAACTTACCTTGGCAGAGTAAAAAAACTAGAGGAGTAACAACACCAAGTACTTAGAAAAATATCACCATGGATTAACATCACTAGAAAAGTAACAAAATCAGAGGAGTAACAACACCAGACACTTAGAAAATTTTAGGAGTAACAACATCCAACACCTAGAAAAACAATTCGAAGTAATAGCAGTGACAGATTCACAGCACCAATGGAATAACAAAAATGACGAATTCACAGCACTGACGAAGTAACAACAGTGACAGATTCACATCACTGACAGAGTAACAATAGTGACGGATTCACAGAAGTGACAGAATAACAACAGTGACAGATTCAAAACACTGACAGAGTAACAACAGTGACAGATTCACATCACTGACGGAGTAACAACATCTGGAGTAACAGCATCCAGAGTAAAAATAGTGTGAGTAACAACATCTAGAGTAATAGTAGTGCAAGTAATAGCATCTAGAGTAACAACAGTGCGAGTAACAACATTCAGAGTAATAGCAGTGTGAGTAATAGCATCCAGAGTAATAACAGTGCGAGTAACAGCATCTGGAGTAACAGTAGTGCGAGTAACAACATCTGGAGTAATAGCAGTGTGAGTAACAACAATGCAAGTAACAAAATCCAAGGAGTAACAACATCAAGGGGTAACAGCATCACAGAGTAAAAGGATCGCGAAGTAGTAGCATCTGAGGAGTAACAACATCTTGATTAGCATCATTCGGAGTAACTGCAACCAAGGAGTAACAACATCAAGGAGTAATAGCATCGTGGAGTAACAAAATCGTGGAGTAGCAACATTCGAGGAGTAACAACATCCTGAGTAGCAGAATCCAAAGTAACAGCATCACGAAACTTAAGAACTTGCTCCTTTTATTTTGAGAACCAAACAAAAAAAAATGTAACTTTGAATTAAACAATACCTGAAGCATAAAAATATAAGAGAAATCAAAAAATAAATGACTCTTTATTGAAAACCAATAAATAAATAAAAATCTTAAGTTACAACGGTTATGATTTTTGTTACAGCAATGTTGTTTGTGAATGGTGAATAAATGGAAAAATGTTTTTTTTTTCGAAAATGACTTGGATCTTCAAATAGAAATAAATTCCTCATTTATCATGTTATAAATCTGTTAATTGATGAAAAGTATTCATGTTGTTTTCTCTTTGTGAGGAAACATCTTTGAAAATGTTTTTATTTCATTATCATTGTCTTCAAAAATCACTTGTTCATAAATTGACCTCATTTATTCTCCTCGGACCTACAAAAAATGAGTGTCTACCTACAATAAAACATGAAATCATGGAAGAAGAGAGGTGATCAGGCTCTCCTAATCCAAGAAATATTGAAAAAAAATAATTAGTTACTCTATAAAATAAATCCATGGGAAAAAATAACAAAGTAAAATTAGTTTATTACCTGCTGGATAGTGGTGGCCAACCATACTAACCATCAGTGTTTCGATGATAAATTATTTGTTTTTCGTCCGATTTGGGTGATTCCAAAGCCAAATGAAATTGAATTCAGAGATGTTTATCTGATAGAAATAGGTTTTAAAAATTCCATGTAACACTATGTTAAATTTTCTTAGAACAACCTTCATAATAGAGTCATTTTCGATTTTCTAGCTTAGACCAACAGTTGATATTTCAACCATAACGCTTTCATTTGATGATAGATTGAATCGATTCAAATTGTAAATTAAACTAGATTCATTTATATATCTCCAATAGAAACAGGTTTTGAAGGCAATAATAATTGGTGGGTCAAATACGCTAGTGAACAACCGGGAAAAAAGAGTTTTAAGAGTGCTGATTTATGATAAGCATTCAGTATTTTGGTCATAACTTCCTCATACGATATAAAAATAAAGTGATTAAAATTTTGTTTTAAACTTTATTCATAGGATAATATACCATAGAAACAGGTTTCCAAAATCTATTCATTTAATCCTCCAAAAATGGATTGTCCCAACTTTGTTCCTTAGCTTCCTACTAGACATCCTGTCATTGTTTTGGTCATAACTTTTTCGTATCAAATCCAAATCGAGTGATTAAAATTGGGTTATAAATTAGACATAAAGGGATATGTAGGATAGAAAAAGGTCTTGAAAATACACCCATTTTGTCCCTCAAAACTTGATTGTCCCGACTATTTTTCTAGAATTTTCAACAAGCCCGCAAGCCATAAGATATGATAATCAAGGAATTTTTCCAAGAAGGTGATCAAAATGAATATGAATGTTTGCAGAAATTTTATTTTCAATATAACACATCTACATACATAAATAAATTTGAATATTGATCACCGATGTTAATTTTCACAGTGTGTTGCAACAAAAGCAATTATTTTTACATCTAAAGAAATTTATTTATTTATGTTTTTATTCATTCTATATTCTACACTACACTACTCTACTTTGAAAAAGAGAACATATGTACATATAAGAGAACTTCCCGTGAAGCCATTTTTGAAATAATGCCTCAAGTATGCACATACCTGTATTTGAAAAATGTATGTTAATAAATACACGGGTATGAGAGACCAAATTCCCTATTACGAATGGTGTCAAGAGTTGTTGAAGTGTAGAGTGATGTTGTGAGCAAACAAAAGAGTGAAACCAATATTCAATATAGTATTGATTTCCCATATTTGTCGCATCCTGAAGTTCCGTGACTGAGTTCCAAATTGTGTTGATGTTGTCTTCCCTGACCTCACCCTCTACCTTTTTGTTTAGATCTATGTTCATAGAACCAGATGAAGGAAAAAAAATTCAAACAATTATTAAAGCTTATGACCTGGAGGAGGGTGAAACTTCCCTCCCCAGGATGAGAGATTGGGTGTTTAAACTGAAAGAAAGAAAGAAAGCAAGCAAATTAAGAAATCTTAAGCTCAGGACCTAGAGCAGGGTAGCATTTCCCTCTCTAGGACGAGAGATTAGGCCCTAAGAAATCAGCAGAAATAAAATCAAAGAAAAATGACTGACGCTCAAGACTTAGAGAAGGGTGGCAGTTCCCTCCGTAGGACGAGAGATCAGTTCCTAAGACATCAATCAAAAAGAAGGAAAATAGAAAAAATATGCTCAGGACCTAGAGAAGGGTAGAATTTCCCTCCCTAGGACGAGAGATTGGTTCCTAATAAATCAATCAAAAAGAAAAATAGAACAACTACGCTCAGGACCTAGCGCAGGGTAGCATTTCCCTCCCTAGGACGATAGATGATCCTTAGATCAATATGAATCATGTTCTTGCACCTTTGTTAGCCTCCTCGGCAACGGTGCCAAAATGTTGGTGTCCAAGTGTGAATGAATATTCAAACCCTTTCCCACATTAATTATCAATCCGAGTACATTTGGTTATTGCAAGGCTAACGCGCAAAGTATGTACAGATGACAATAGCATAATTCTATATTAATCATGGATTCGATAATTTAAGCAAAGAAATAATCATTGTAACAACAAATAAAGAAATGGCAGAAATAAATCGTAAAGCTTACAATGCATTCACAGCAATAAGAGTATCAACAAATACATCTATTGTCACAACAATTGCAAATTATACAAATCATGAAATAGAAATAACAACACACAGGAAATACGCAGCACCTGATCGGAGAGTGGGCCCAACTCTCTCATCAGGGCTGCGAAAAACTCACAGCTTACAAATGGAATAGAAAAACATTGTGCATTCAATTAGTCGAACATGCTTCTGTTACAAATCAGTCTCTTCTTGCATAACCCTCTATGCCTTCTCCTATGCATTCTATCCTCCCCTTCTCTCTGATTTGTGCCCTTTTAAATATATAAACAACAAAGGGGAAATAAACTGATTACAAAATCTCAATAAGCAAGATGAGATCTGAAATATATTTCCATCATGATTCAGCTGGCACAAGTCAAATCTGGCAACTACAATTGGGGAAATTTTGAAAAATAGCCACAACATAAAATCTGAAAATTTTTCCTTCGAAGAACCATGCGTTTATCTCAATCTAGACCAAATTTGGAAACCTGCTAATTGGAAAACTAATCTGGTATGTTTCTCACAAAACCCATGTTTCGGATTTTCAATATTCTTCTTCGTTTGCTCGAAACGTTCAACGCAAAACTATCTCTTGTTATTCCAACGAATTTCTGAGTTGGAATATTTAATTAACAGCTAAAGATCAAATCTGCAATCTGGAAGAGACCTTGGAGGCTAAAATAGTGAGTTGTGTTATAAAGAATTCATTAATAAAACATCATTGGAAAAATCATGCATAGTAATCATTAATTTATTAAAATAAAGGAGAACAATTATTATTTATCCAAAAGAGCATAAATAATTATGAAATGGAATTATATAATAAATTATGATAAATAATGTGATAAAAGAATATTAGAAATGGATGAAATGGAAGTTAATAAGTGATAATAATAATAAAAATTAGTCGACCAACAAGTATATCGGAGCTCGTCCATGTACCTTCAGGTATATAGGGTGGTGTTCTAGTACGATAAGTATAAACGAGTGCTCTCACCATGCAATTTTGCATTAGACAATGCTAATACAGACTAGAGCCTCCACGTACCTTCGGGTATATTTGGGAGGAGAAATTTATGTTTTTATCCATTCATAATGAACCGAGTCGATCACCTTGTAAATTGTGATACACCAAACACAACATTCGGGGAGATTTTCTACCCATACTTCTTGGTTTGCGAGGAGGTATTCGATAGTTCACAGTTTCTTGGTAAATGTTTTTCCTAGAATTACCCTTTTATTTCTTTTATTTGTTTTTTGTCATAAAATAAATCAGTCATCATGGAAAAAGAACACCCATTTCCCCGTAGTTCGTGTATAATAGCATTGAAACCACCTTTACCACCGGAAGCTATTTCTGGTCTGCGAAAGTGAAATCACTCTACCGAAACTAGTACAATCAGTCCCTATGGTGCGACATCATCCTCACATATACCATAGTTGGAAAAAGTTTTTTCTACAAATCCTGGTTCATCTATTTTTGTCAAGACCGAGTCCTCATAGCTACATGTGGTCACGATCCATCCAATCAGTGAGACCATACCTCCTGAACCCGACGTTGTTCAACTAGAAATATATCCAGATCCTGTCTCTTTTTTTCCAGAACATCTGAATCCTGAATTTGAACGATCGAAAGTTGTTCCTGGATCGGTTGCCCCACAATCTATTGTAGCCATTGAATCTCCCATATCACGCAGTCAACCTCCGGAAATATACTTTGGGCTTGACGATGAAATCCTTCCACCTGGTTTAATTTTGATTGAACAAATACCACAATACGAAACACCTTTAACTCCAACTCATTTTGGGCATGATCATTAGGTGTATGACTCTTTTCCTCAATCACCTTACTTTTCTTTTGTTGATACTGTTTCACTTCGGGTTCCCGTAGATCCTATAGGGTATACATTAGGTAATTTGACCATGGCTATGAAAAAATCTAATGTTGCTTCATCTTCGATGTTTTTTCTATTGTCTTCACCCATGTCATCATCTGGAATCCTATCTGGTTCCTCCCTTATGAGCATTGAACGACTTGATCCTTTATTCACTTCTTCAGTGCAATATCAAGTCGGTCCCATCAGTTATTCTCCTTGGTGGCAAGTGATACCACATAAATTACCCTCAGATATTCCTAAGTTCGATGAAAACCCCGGAGAAGACTCGTCAATGCATGTTATAACTTATCATTTGTGGTTCTCATCAAACTCCTTAAATGATGAATCCATTAGACTACATCTTTTCGAGCACACAGTCACTGGTCTGACTGCACCATGAGGATGGTTATTTTAATGTGTCAACCTCGTTAAAAAATGAAACAAGTTCCCTTGAGGATAGTTATTTTACTGTGTCAACCTCGTTAAAAAATGAAATAGGCCATGAGCATAGTTATTCTCTTGTGTCAAGCTCGCTCACAAATGAAACAAATCCCCTCCTAATTAAGACGAGTCTTCCATTTGAATTTGTAAATGAACCTTCATTCCATCGAGATATTAGTAACTAGTAGTCTACTTAGGTGAATGAAATGAATCTTGGGGGTTATCTGCTCTTGCATCGGGCATTCAACATGTGCTCTTGTAGGGGGCTTTCAAAACATTCTTACCAATCGATTGCAATCAACATCTGAAATTCGGGGGCAAAAAACAGGTTCAAAGCTCCAAAATGAAAATGGTAACTTTCAAATGGTAAAAATGAATAGTAAAACTCTTTTAATTAGTCATTTGATTATTTGAAAATCACATTCATTGCTGTGACTATGTTTTTATTCAATTTTTATCATGAATCAGGTATTTTTAATCCATTTGATGTTGTTCTGAATAGGTTTGCAACTGATGAGAAAATTAGTTGTGCACATTTATTTCAAGAATGATTTGACCACAAAGAATACTTTTATCTTTATTTTTTAATCTTTGATAAAAATGAAAAAGGACTTGAAACACACTTTTATATCTTTTTCCAGCTTCGATAACAGCAAAAAAGGAACCCATGGAGTCTTCTTATAGCTCTTTTAAGAATCTGATAATGTGAAAAGATTGCCGACCACTTGTCTTTTCGAGCTTGTAAAAGTAAATGAATTGATATCTACTCAATAAAAGTTTAACCCTTTTCCGGACTGAGATAGAATATTTAAAAAAAATAATGCCTTAGTCGAACATGGCTAAGAGGTTCTCTCAGATATCATTTTAAACTTTTTCGGATATGAACGAAAACTTTACGAAAAAGAAATCATGGAGTTTCCTTTTGTCCTCTTTTTCAAACTCTGTAAATATGAAAAAGGATTGGGTTATCAGTGTCGTTAGGCTCATTAAAACATAAAATAGTGATAGGCTTGTCGATCATGGCAAGAATTGAGTTTTATTTATCGCTAGACCTGTTAAATTGTTAAATAGCGATACATTATTCGCCTGAAGAGTTGAATTATAGATCAAGCATATGTAACATCCTCAAGCTTGTTAAAAAATAAAGAGGTACTGGTTGACAAATGACGAGGGAAAATTTGGGAAAGTGAACATAATTTTTACGGTAGCAGGTCGCTCTTGAACATAACACTTCACTCCATCATTGTGACTGTTTGGGTTGGGTAATCTTGTTGACGGCTCATTGATACCTATGGTTCATCATATCTTCACTTCGGTTTTGGGTCAATTCCGCCAACTCATGTCAGTGTCATCGATATGTTCAAGAGAAGTCATCTAGTGAATACTCATCCTTCAGGAATACTCATAAACCTTCATTCTCATGATAGTCATCCATGAATATTGCAATATAAAGTCACATTTTGTCTATGAAATCAGTAACTCTTGTTTTGGGAGAAAGTGGCTTCCTGTCGACATCAAATCATCATCCAAGAGGTTCACTTAGAAACATCATCTTCCAGTACCATGAGGCTTGTTACAACATCGACATGATCCTTGCTTCCATACCTTTGAATAAAATATTTTGTTTGTCATTTGACATCAAATCATCTATTCACAGCTTACGAAATGTACTGCAGTACCTTGAGAGCCATTAACATCAATGGTGTTTCTCTTGCATTTGTTAACAACTCACATCATTGGTTGGTAATCAAACGATGTCTTTCCATGTTCGAATACAAATTATATATTCACATGGCTAGACTTGTACCCAAATGATCGAGTGAACGAGATATGAAGAACCCATATCTAGTTTAAGCCACCGAGGCTGTGATTTCAGGATTTTTGTACACTTCATCTTTATGGTGACCTTACATACAGATCGTCATCTGAGCATAGGCATATATCTGTAGGCATGTCTGCATTGGGAAACATTCCAATGTAGACGACTTTTTGCACTATGCACAGGTTATTAGATATTTTATGTGTTGACCATCGGAATGCCTCCCTCAGCAATTTGTGATCAAGAGGATATATCATGATGTAATGTATTGTAATATTGATGTAGGCCACCACTCTACTTCAATTCCAACCCATCACACTATAAAGCATATCATTCAAAAAATATTGTTATTATTTTAACTTCATGCTTTAGGGGGCAGTTATTATAGGTCAATTTGGGCATCATCCCCCATGACCTAATCAAACTAGACATCATCCCTAGGACCAATAAAATAGGGTCTATCATACCCTATCATTTCAATTACTTCATGCCCTAAGATAAGAACAAACCATTAATGACTTTTATTGCAATATTTCCAAGGTTTGAAGTATATGTTATATCACTTATGATCTCACCAACACTACCTCTCAAGGGACTAACTATGTTTCATATGTAGCTCCCTCCATTCAAGGGTGAATTTCAATGCACTTCTAGACATTCAAGAGTGCATTGGTCTATTGGGAGCAAAATTCTCATTGTTCTGAAATCTCCACATGGCCATTGCCTTCTAGAAGAGTTCATCTGTGTTAAACTTCAAATCCAAGTGTCCATATAACACCTATGATTTTGGTAACATGTCTTACCTATTATTAGAAATCCATTGATTGAGAAACTACCATCAGTTGCCCTATAAATTGAGCACAGATCCTAATGCTAGAAAAGGAATAATTTTGGTAAATAAATGTTGTTGGATTCTCAATTGAGAGAGCGATAGAAGTGAAATGTTGTTGGTGAGATGTTGATTGTGATGAGGCTGAGATGATGCTCGAGCTGGTGACATCAAATCTATCATTGGTTGTAACCTCCCCCTTCTACTCATTAATAAATATTGTTGTTCATTTTCCCATATATGTATATGTTTATGGTTCTATTTCTCATGCGTTGGATTCTTAACTGATATATATGTTTCATGTTCAATCAATTTAACTGATTAAGATAATTAGACATTTATATATTGCAAATATATTTATGTTTAGTGTTTATACTTGCACGAACTAATCTAGCGATCTAAGTTGGATTGGAAGCGACAACAAAAGAGACAGAAGGAGAATAAGAAGCGCTTGGATCACAAGTAGGTCCTTCTATCTTTCTGTGTGTCTATTTATTCTTAGAGAAAGTGTCTTCAAAGTCTTTGATATGTTGTTCTAAATGAATAGCACCACATTTAGGGAATTTGATTTATCCATAGATCATAATTCCGCATAACAACATGCCAAATGTAACTATCCAAAATTTAAAGTCATTATTGACAAGAGTAAATTTAGTTTAAAAATATATATATCCAAACAGTAAAATATGTCCAAAATTTTTACATATCACATGAACAATAAAATTATATATATAGTTCAATGTATAGTACATTACAAGTATCAAGTTATATATATAAAAGTAAATATATGACCGCATCTAGATAAGACTATATATAAAAAATTAAATTTAAGACTAGATCTATCAAATATAATGTTGCACACATGTGCATCATCCATCAAATACAGATGGATGTAGGTTCACTCCCAATAAATTCCCAATCCTCGAGCTATCCTGTGAAGCATGGGGAACCTATACGCAATGTGTACAAACATTAAAATTTAATGTTTTAAAATTGAATGAGAATATAGGACCATGTAAAAAAACAAAATGAAAAAAAAAAATCATGCAATACCTCATGAGGTTCCCTCTCCATTGTGTTTTTTTGCTCATCCATTAAAACTTCCTCCATGGGAACATCTTCCACAGTAAACTGTACAATATACATGTACAAGTATATATATATATATATATATATATATATATATATATATATATATACATTAAAAAAATTCAAATGAAAATGCATATATATAAACTAATTTTCAATAATATTAAAAAAAAAGTTAGAAAACTTGTTCAAATGGTTCAAATGGTGTCGATGTTCCTATCTCCATCATACACTCCATTTCTAGAGTCTGTGGAGAAGGGAAATCATCTCCAGGAACCTAAAATTTAAAAATTTTAAAAGTATAAAATAACTCAAGATCTAGATCTCAATTTTTAATAAAAATTTTGAACTTCAATTTATAACTTATAACTTAAACATATATTTGAGTGAAAAATTGAATACTTGTGATGGTGGATCTGACACATCTCCCAAGGAAGAATAATGTACTGCCATCCCAAAAAAATCGGACAGAATCAGAATCTGTTAACATTTAATTATATATACATGTAAATGTGTGCACAATAATTTATTTTAAAAATATGTCATCATGTTTCGATATATATAATAATATATAAAGAATAATTGTACATCATCATTTTCACTTAAAAAACACTAACATTTTCTAACATATCTTGATTGTGAGAACCATATTGATTGTGTGATTGATGGTGAGACCCATCTTGATTGTCTGAACCAGAGGCTCTAAACATGATATTAACATCATCTTCGTTCATCAAGCGTGACAAATACAAATGGTGTTAACATATAATGATACATTTTTGTTAGATTAATGTATACAAATAAATGTATGTATATATGTATTTATTACAAATTGAACATGTGTTAAAATAATCACCCTAACCATTAATGCATACCAATCCCATGCCCTCTTGGTCATGAATAATTAGGCCCTGCCAACCATTGCGACAATTCATTGCATATGTTCTGAGATCTTCAACATTCATGTTGTTTATATCTACATTTGTATAATACAAAAAGTTAGCCCGTGTATTCTCACCTGTTCTTTATCGATTAAGAAAAACATCAACTCCGCCCAATCCACACTGAACATTGTCAATGATGGCATCCTTTGATTATCGACTAATTTGAGAAGTGTCATCCATCTCTGACCGCAAAGTTTCGACACGAAGAGTTTGATTCACCAATGGTGGCTCATGGCGAGGCAACTCAGCATCACACCTAGCGCCCCTACGGTCACACAATCGACCTTTCCCAGACCAAAAAATTCAAAGTGAAGGTCATTATAATTGGGTTTCATTACCAAAAATAAATTTTCAAAATAAAGGGAAACCTTGTTGTTCCATGGGATTCTTCCATAGGCAACAAGGTCCCTATCATACAAATAGCCAGCTATATTAGGGTGCTTGAAATATTGCACCTTTAGCATATTTATTTTCATCCTTTCTTTCAAATTAAACATAGACTTGACCATTTATGTTGTAACTCTTCATTTAACAACCTCCCATGTATTGGGACCCATCACTATTTTCTTTATTTTTCTTGTCACTTCTACAAAAGTATCAGTGGTTGGCCCAAGCTTTAGGTACACATCTACTTGTCCACTTAAAGAGTGAGTAACTATTTCAAAGCTTTGTCGACTCTCAGTAGGGAGAGTCAAAGACACGAGATCTATCTTCAATTTTGAATGAAGATTTGACACCTTTGTAAGGTGCATTTCTGCATGTTTCATTCGCAAGGTATATCGAAAATGCCAAACGGATAAATCATGGTTGGTATACAACCTTCTTGTTGAATGACGTATTCTGTCCTATGTATTTTTTTAGCAACATTTGGAGCATCATTTTCACCGTCTGCATCAATATATATAATTTTTTATATTAAAAAAACATGTAAACAAATTTCTACAAATTGAATGAAAATAATATTCAGATTGATGGCCACCTCGATATGGTTTGCTGGCATATTTCCCACCCTGATACTGTTGATAACCAGAACGACCACCAATTGGTTGAGAACCAACATGACCATCCATTAATTGGCCTCTGGGGGAATGCATATCACCACCTTCAGTCAATTCGCCCATTTTGATTTTATAAAAATGTGAAGTTCACCCAATTGCAAATGTGAAGTTCACCAAGTTGCACTTTACATGGTGGGAGCACACTTGGTATATAATTGAAAAAACACATGGTCATTAAAAAATACACATTTATAAGTAAAAAACACACACATATCAAAGATTTGTTACAATTCCCATCAATAAATTTTGAAGGAGAGCATCTCAACACTATTTCATCTTTGAGAGGTGAATCTTGAATTTTTGAAGAAGAGCGTCTCAACACCAATTCATTTTTGAGAGATGAATCTTGAATTGGCATTGCCCCATATAATAATAATTCATATATAAATTCATCTTTGATAGATGAATCTTTAATTGGCATTTCCCCACACAATATATCAGCAGACATCTTCTTAAAATTTGTACAATGTCTTATACTAAAAAATTGAAATTGGCTAACAATATTGTTTTCTTTTCCATGTAGTTGTTTTAGTCTCTCCTTCTTAACTTGGTACACATCTTTCATCTAATTGCACACAAGTTCAGAATTGGTGACAATAACAATTCCATTTGACCCATACTCCCTAGATGTTCCCAAGCCTTCTATCAATGCAACATAATATGCCTCATTGTTTGTTGTTCTTCCCGGTATATTCATTTTCCTTTGGAGGAACTTGATAGTCACAATGTTGCAAAGCACATATGTAATCAATGCTTTCCCTAGATTGGTATAGAAAGAAATATCTATGCATAATGTCCATTTTTCAACCATATTTAGTGGTATTTTTTTATCATGAAAAAAAACAAATTTCATAAAATATATTAAATTAACATTTATTGCAAATGCATGGGAGAAATGACATGTGCATAGGAGAAATTACATGTGCATGGTTTGTCTTAAATTCTATGGGAAAAATCACATCTAGAAATGACATGCCTTAAAGATTGTCTTGTCTAGAGTTTAAGGGAGAAATGACATGTACATGGTTCCAAAAACACTAGAAAATTATTCCTTAAATTTTATCGGAGAAATGACATGTACATGGTTATCCTTAAAGTTTTCCTTGAGTTTATGGGATAAATGGGAGAAGTTACATGTATGTACATGGCTTGCCTTAAATCTTGCCTTAAATTTTATGTCAGAAATTACATCTGGAAATGACATGCCTTAAAGTTTTCCTTAAAGTGTATGGGAGAAATTAAATCTAGAAATGACATGCCTTAAAGTTTTCCTTGCCTAAATTTTAAGAGAGAAATGACATGTACATGGTTTTACTTAAATTTTTCATTATAGTTTAAGGGATAAATGACATTGCCTTATAGTTTATAGGAGAAATGTCAAATAGAAATGACAGAGAATGATTTTGTGGGAGAAATGGCATGTGCATGGTTTTCCTTAAAGTTTTCCTTAAAGTTTATGGGAGAAATCAAATCTAGAAAAGACATGCCTTAAATTTTGTCTTGCTTAAAGTTTAATAGAGAAATGACATGTACATGGTTTGCCTTAAATTTTTCCTTATAGTTGAAGGGAGAAATGACATTGCCTTATAGTGTATGGGAGAAATGACATAGAAACATGACAAAGAAAGAGTTTGTGGGAGAAATGACATGTGCATGGTTTGCCTTAAAGTTTGCCTTAAAGTTTATGGGAGAAATAACATCTAGAAATGACATGCCTTAAAGTTTTTCTTGCCTAAAGTTTAAGAGAGAAATGGCATGTACATGTTTTGCCTTATAGTTTAAGGGAGAAATGACATTGCCTTATATTTTATGGGGGAAATGACATATAAATGCCAGAGAAATCACATATAAATGACACAAACCTTAAAGTTACCCTTGCCTAGAGTATAAGAGAGAAATTACATGTACATGGTTTGCCTTAAATTTTTCCTTATAGTTTATGGGAGAAATGATATAGAAATTCCAGAGAAATGACATAGAAATGACACAAGCCTTAAAGTATGCCTTGCCTAGAGTTTAAGAGAGAAATGACATGTACATGGTTTGCCTTAAAGTTTAACTTATATTTTATGGGAGAAATGACATTTACTTATAGTTTATGGGAGAAATGACATATAGAAATAACAGAGAAATGACATGTTTTTCCTTAAAGTTTGCCTTAAAGTGTGTGGGAGAAAAGTCATGTACATGGTTTGAAAAATTATTTTATGCACTTACTAAAATTGATGGGAGAAATAGGAGAAATGACATGTATGTACATGGTTTGCCTTAAATTTTTCCTTAAATTTTATGGGAGAAATTACATAGAAATGACATGTACATGGTTCCAAAAACAATATAAAATACCGCCTTAAAGTTTATGGGAGAAATGGCATGTAAAAAAATGGATATTACAATGAAGAACTTCTATTTACATATGTTCTAAACTATGGAATTCCTTAAAACTTTCCTAAACGTTTATGGGAGAAATGACACATGTATGGGTAAAACGACACATGTACATGGTTTGCCTTAAAAATTTTCTTAAAGTGTGTGGGAAAAATGACATGTACATAGTTTGCAAAATTATTTTATGCACTTACTAAAATTTATGGGAGAAATGAGAGAAATAAAATGTATCTACATAGTTTGTCTTAAATTTTTCCTTAAATTTTATGGGAGAAATGACATAGAAATGACATGTACATGGTTCCAAAAACACTAGAAAATACCTCAAATTTTATGGGAGAAATGGCATGTACAGAAATAGATATTACAATGAAGAACTTCCATTTAGATATGTTCCAAAGATTGACTATAGGGGCATTTACTAGATATGTCACCTTTGAGAAAATATGAGATCCAAAGGCTACCTGGCCCTTACAAACTCTACCTTTAGAACTTGTAGAAGTTAACACCCAACAGACAGACTAAAATCCTATGGAAGTTCAACCACTTCAAGTTTAGTTTCTAGGACTTAAATTTTTCCTTGAATTAATGGGAGAAATCCTTTAGTTTGTGGGAGAAATGGCATGTTCATGGTTTTCCTCAAAGTTTGCCTTAAAGTTTATGGGAGAAATCACATCTAGAAATGGCATGCCTTAAATTTTGCCTTGCCTATATTTTAAGAGAGAAATGACATGTACATGGTTTGCCTTAAAGTTTTCCTTATAGTATATGGGATAGATGACATTGCCTTATAGTTTATGGGAGAAATGACAGAAATGACACATGCCTTCAAGTTTTCCTAAAATTTTATTGGAGAAATGACACATGTATGGGAGAAATGACACATGTACACGATTTTCCTTAAAGTGGTAGTGGTTTGCACGTACTTAAACAACTAGTGGTACTGGTTGATTAAGTTATGTCAAAAGTCACACCTTGATGAGTATGTGGGAGAAATGATATATAGATGGTTTGCAAAATTATTTTATGCGCTTACTAAAACAACTAATGGTAGTGGTTGATGAAGTTATGTCAAAAGTCACACCTTGATGAGTTTGTGGGAGAAATGACATGCACATGGTTTGCAAAATTATTTTATGCACTTACTAAAACAACTAGTGGTAGTGGTTGATGAAGTTATGTCAAAAGTCACACCTTGATGAGTTTTTTGGAGAAATGAGATGTACAAGGTTTTCCTTAGAGTTTAGTTTGCCTTGAATTTTATGGGAGAAATGACATCTAGAAACCCTTGCTTTGACATCTATAAATAGGCTAAGAACATTAAAAAAAAATTAAACTTGAATTAGATATATCCTTAATAAGAAGTATGATTTAGCACCTAACATATTGTTTAATAATGTATAATAATGCAATTTTGTTTATGCACTTACTCAAACAACTAGTTGTAGTGGTTGATGAAGTTATGTCAAAAGTGACACCTTGATGAGTTTGTGGGAGAAATGGCATGTACATGGTTTGCGAAATTATTTTATGCACTTACTAAAAAAGCTAGTGGTTGATGAAGTTATGTCAAAAGTCGCACCTTTATGAGTTTGTGGGAGAAATGACATGTACATGGTTTTCGTTAGAGTTTAGTTTTCCTTGAAGTTTATAGGAGAAATCACATCTATAAATCTTTACTTTGACATCTATAAATAGGCTAAGAACATTAAAAATAATTTTCAACTTGCATTAGTTATGTCCTTAATAAGAAGTATGATTTAGCACCTAACAGGGTTTTTTTTAAATTATAATAATGTCAATTTTGGCTTGTACTATTATTCATCTTGATATGTACAAGAATTTTACAACTTGAACATCGACCTACACTATCATCATATCACTATATTATAATCTAGATTATTAATATCCATTACATCATAAAACACTCCACTTTTAACATTTTTCAAGATTAGAAACATCATGGAAGGTGTAAATTTAGGTACATTGATAAAATACAGCCATGTCAGATGTTGGAGGGATAGAACTAATAGTGAATGTACCATGTGGCTTATTCTACAAAGGATGACAAAGCTACTGTATGTTGCTTGGAGAAAAATTGAAGAGCAGATACATCTAGAGACTGCCTGACAGCATACTTATTAATTTACTAGAGACTGCTTGACAGCATACTTATTAATTTACTAGAGACTTCCTGACAACATACCTAAAGGACTCTGTAAATTATTTTGAAACACACACACACACACACACACACACACACACACACACATATATATATATATATTAGAAAATCTATTTGTGAAAATATAAATGCAAAATTAGCAAAACAATTATATTTAACTCTAAATTTTTTCATGTGGCTTATTCTACAGAGGATGATAAAGCTATTGTATGTTTCTTGGAGAAAACTTGAAGAAAAGATACATCTAGAGACTGCCTCACACCATACCTATTAATTTACTAGAGACTTCCTGATAGCATACCTATTAATTTACAAGAGATTGCCTGACATCATACCTCAAAGACTTTGTAAATTATTTTGAAAAAAACATATATATATTAGAAAATATATTTGTGAAAATATAAATGAAAATTTAGCAAAAGAGTTATATTTAACTCTAAAGTTTTCCATTAGACAGACAAAAGGAAGGAAGGGCAGGATGGATGGTGATAACGGTTCGAAAAAGAAAAAACATCAAGAGATCAAACTTAAGGGAATGTAGGATAGGAAAGGGAAGAAATATCCAAAAATAAGGAGATGTGGTGTAGCTCAATCGACTCATAAAGTCTTAGCATCACTGGTCATACTCCCAGATGGATTCTCCAACCTTTTGCATGATCTCCTTTAAATCTGCATGGGCACAGTATGAGTAACAGAATTTGATATTATTTTAAGTGAAGCTATGGAGGGATGATCACCATATGATAGTTGATCAATGGTGATAATATGCCCTCAAGAGGGAATTTCATGATGAGGAGAAATAGGCGGTTGAATAGGTATAGGATGATGGAAAGGATAGTGGGATAGAGGAACAACCACCAGCATAGCAGCCATAGGTTCAGCCACAGACTGGGACGATTGCCACACTATTCGTTAACCCCAAGCTCAAGAGGAAACTCTCTCAATCTCCCCAAAGGATGCTTCTACATTCTTTTAATTGTTACAAATATTCCTCAAGATATGTAAATAATTAGACATAACATTTTTTATATCAAAGATTAATGATTTTTAATTAGGACAGAGTCATCTAAACTCAGATTATGTTATGTGCCAAATTCCAATTAGTATAAAATTCCATGAGGTAGTCATCCTAACATTTTTGAATAACTTCATATTCAAATAACCGGTTTTCCATTAAAACACAGAAAATTAAAATATACACAAAAACAATACTTTGACACATGTACCTACCTGAAATTAGGAGACAAGGCCGCAATGAGAACATCAGCATGAGATCAACAAGGACATCGTGGAGGACGCGGATTACAAAGTACCTGCAAGAAAAAAAACACAACAATAAATTTAAAATAGTAGAACAACAATAAAAAAAAAAAAATTCACAAAAAAAATAAACAGCAGAAAACCAACAAATTTCTCACCTCCTCGCCCCTGCACAACACCAAGACCCTGTAACAGCAAACAACAACCACGAACCTCAGCAAACATCAAACACAACAACCTCATAAAATGCAACATACATAGTTGCAACAATGCTAATAAGCCTAAAACCTCTTCAAGTCTGCAAGCTAGTATATTTATAAACTAAAGTTAGACCAAATTATTTTAAAATTTTGGCCAAACTATTAGTCTGGTCGAACTTCTATTTCCGATTTTCCCATCTCCAGCCAAAAATATTTTTTCCCACGTCGTCAGTACGTCGTCTATGTAAACAGTATAATTAGTTTAGCCGAAGTAATTTCGAAAGTTCGACTGAACTCTAAAATAGTTCGGCTGAACTTTTGTAAAATTTTGGCCGAACTGTTGGGAAAATGACTTTTCTGCCCCCGATTATCACAAAAGTGTAAGCCACCTTTGCAGTTTCACCCATATCCATTTCTTGGATTGAGTTTATTTCTTCAATTAAAAGACAATTTTATCCATTAGCCTATATGCAAAAAGCCATTATGAGATGGAAATTTTTTAGGCAACTCAAAGGTCGAACAGTTCAAGAATATACCCACGAGTTTAGGAAAAGGGCTTTGTTGTTAGTAATAAACTTGAATTCCCAAGATACACTATTTAATTACATTGGAGGTTTACATTCACATTTGAAGCATACTATCCTTATGTTTAACCCAAGAAATATAGATGAAGTTTGGGTTCAAGCCACACACTTAGAGGCGAGGGGGAAATAAAACATAGATGATAAAAGTGAAAGTGAGGGTAAAGGGAAAGGAAAGTTTTATGGAAGAGGAAAAATAAATATCTCTGTAAAAAGAGAGAAGGAAAAACTCACATGAAAAAATTGTTCAAGGAGTGGCCATGATGAAGACCACTGTTGGCAACTTCATCCAGAATTGAATCCAAACAAACTGAAATCCAAAGAGAAAGGTAAAATTGTTGCGATAGTTGAACATGAATTAGGGTCAGATTCAGGAAATGAGAAAAAAATTATAGCCATGGGGTTGAAAGGTAAACATATTGCAAACACTAGTTATTCAAAATTTTCAAATGATACTCATGATGAAGATACATGAATATAAATTTTCCATATTAGAGTTGTCTCTAAACATACCAAGATTGATACAATTTTTGATAGTGGGTCACAAGCTAACTTGATTTCTGAAGACTTGGTTAAGCAGCTAGGCCTTGAAACTATTAGACATCCAAGGGCATATCCTTTGGGTTGGATATGCAAGAATGCAAACTTGCAAGTTGCAAGGAAGTGCTTACTAAGATTCACCATCAACTCAACTTTCCTTGATGAAGTTTAGCCTGATGTGGTGCTGCTTGAGATATGAGGTATTGTATTGGTAAGTTCTTATCTATATGATAGGAAAGAAGTATTTCATCGCGATGAGAATAAGTATCACTTTTTTAAGGATGAAATTGAGTACATAATTAAAGCGCATAAGAAGAATGTAGGTTTGTCTCTTATACATGCAAGTGAAATGAAGAGGATAGTGAATGCAAGTCAGAACTTGACATTTTGATGATCAAACAAAGAGATGTATTGAATCAGAATTTTCAAAAATAAGCTTATACTTGTAATGATTTGTTTCAGGATTTTAACAATTCACCTTTGAAAGAAGGTGCAAAATATGAAAAACATTTGCAGCAGTCAACATTAGTGTTGAGCAGTGTTGGAAACAAGATGTCGGTGCACTGAGATTGCAAAGTTCAAAGAAAAAGTGATAAAGCAACTTGGAAAAGAAGACATGGGTTCCAAAAATGTTGGTTTATGGTCTCCAAAAGGTACATGGCAATGGCGAAGATACTTGGTCAAGAGTCGACGCAAGTATAAAGTGAGATCGGCTAAAAATCGCCATGGTGATAGTGTGGAAGGTGAGAAAGTTTTCAAGTTTCCTTTGATTGTTAACCAAGGTAGGAAAAAGATGGTTTCTGCAAGAATAGCTTGTTGTTCTGCAAATTTAGAAATATAGCAGCATGACGTTGTTAATGACAGCAAGAGAAGGTCACAAGAATCAAGGAAAAATTTGGCTTTTTGTGAAAAGCTCCAAATGTTGAAATTGGGAAAATTTTAATGGATAGAGATTGGAAGGGTGAGGGAACAATAACCTCATCCACGTGATCAGTAATCAGAGAGATTTAGGGGTCCAAAAGGCTTCTAGTGGGGAGGAATGATCAGAGGCTAAAGATTTCAGCTCAAAAATGAAAATTCTTAGAATTGATTTCAAACTTAACGAACGTGATTGGTCCGTCGACAAGAATCCAACTCAACTCGTTTCGTCGAAAAAGAAGTTTGTATGGAGAAGTTATAGTTTGTTGATCGTTGTTCAGAACAAGAAAATTATTTTTAAAAAAATATTGCAGAACAGGTACAACTGATGACATGGAATTCGAGTCAATATGCAGAGAATCTTCTTCAGTTTTTAGCCTAATGGGATTGTGACAAGTGTCACTGCGGGATTTACCATTTTTCTTTGTGAAGGTAAAAATCTTCCAATGTCCTCCAAGGTTGAATGTGGGTTCATGAAATTTCATGTGCTAGAAATGATTTTTTAAATGTGTTAAGGTTGGTGCTAATATATATATATATATATATATATATATATATATATATATATATATTAACTATAAACCTTAATTATTATTATTTCCACATATATCATATATCCTAAGTCTGAATATGGTGGCATTACAAACCATAGCCCACATATATGATTAAACATTGGGTTATATTTTAATTAAGGTGGATCGTATTCGTTAACCAAGGTCAAAGGTATATATTCCAAAGCATAATTCATTGGAGCACATTTTCTTTAACCTTTATGCCAAAGTTCAAAGGTTATGTTGGAAATATATTAATCTGATGGCAATATTTCTCATTTCAAACATGGTGTGGAGGGGCGAGGTTGGAGCTCGACCCCACAACCTTCCCCATACCTTCTCAACGCCTTCACCAATGCACCAAGCGGGTAGGCCTTGAAAGGCTTGGTAAACAAACGCTATTTAAGCTTCATTAGATTTCTGATGGTGGGTTCGGAGGCGGCCAAACCCCTCCCATTTGACTTCAGTGTGTGACCGCGAGCAAAGCGGAAGTTTAAGTGTGCAATTTATGTTAATAAATTTGGATTAATTAAATTTAATCCAAGTTTAACGTTGTTAAATCTAGGATTTTGGATAACTGCAATTTGCGCCATAACCTCACTTCTCCGCCCGCTAAGCCCACTTATTGATTAATTAAATGTTATTTAATATTTTTTAAAGTTGAATGCATTATTAGAAGCAACCCCAAATTCGGGGATTCCACCAAAAATGTCGGAGCTGTCTGGAGTCCTTCCAGATTTGGAGGAGAAATTGTAGGGAAATTTGTTTTTTCCATAACTGAGCCAAGTTTCGACCAAATTTGGCTCAAAAAGAGTCATTCTGGGCTAATTGGCATGCTATGAACACATTGAAATAGGTTGCAGATGCAGAGGAGCAAGTTTTACAGAGGTTTTTGTTACCTTGAATAATTTTGAAGCCAAGGGCCACTAGGAGGGAAGGCCATGCCTAGAGCATATGAAGGCCAAATTGAGTAAATAAATAGTCATTTCTGATAGATTTCGACATTTTGTACTCATTGAAGTATGTTCCAAGAAAATTTTATGCATGTAAACATAAATTTGAGCACTGTTGATCTAATACATAGGCCCATACCATGGAAGCTAAACCAAGGAGATGTAGCCCAAGAGGGGTGAACACCTTCATCAAAACTTTGTTTTAATGCATCAATTGTTATGGTTTGTTGTTATTTATGTTGTTTTTGTTCAGAATTTTAAAACCATATTTTATTCTCTTAAGTTCACTCACAAAACTCAGTTTAATTTCCTATTTTAACACACATAAGCAACAAAGAAACATGTACATTAAGCATAAGACCAGTAATTTTTATATCTGGGGTTGAAATTAACACAGAAAAACTTACATTCATAATCATATCAACAACGAGCTAGGTTATAAAGCTCCATGGGTAGTACTTTTTATTTTCAATGGTTTTGTTGAGGTATATATATCGTTGAACACCGAGGACGATGTCCCCTAAGGGGAAGGGTTTTGCAATAGCCCTGGTGAAAATTCCATGTAATAAAGTTAAAAATAATAACCACGGTTGATGGAACACTTATTCCAAGCTGAATATTCGGCAAAAAATCCTAGGGGGGTGTTGATTCAATTATTATGGCTAAAGGAAATTGGCAAAGGCAACGACAAAGAATTTGGAAAGGAAAATGACATATTTTGTACAATTATTTATGAAAACAATGGAAATGAGGAGAAAATGAAGGTGGAAGGTCACAGGTTTCATGTGAGGAAGAAAATGAAGGAAAATAATGGAAAATTAAGAAAAATAGAGGCCTCATTGATAAAAATCCTTTTGAGGATCAGTTGGAAAGCATTTTGTCACATTTTTGGAGCTCTCTCATTACTCTCTCTCTCTCTCTCTCTCCCTCCCTCTTGGACACTTAGAGTTTTTGGAAGCATTTTTGCATTGGAACAAGAAAGGAAAGAAATCAAGAAAAATGAGGAAGCAAGCAAGGAGGAGTAGGAATCAAGCAACTGAAACAAGATTCTTGGTAGGTATTGATTTTCATGTGTATTTTCCTTGCTACATTTGGCAGGTATGGTATTTCATGAGGTTATTTTCTATCTTGGCATGGTTTTTATGAGGTGTGACAATGTTTTTAGCTTAGCCTTTCCATTTTTGGATAGTCATGGTGTCGTGGAGCTTTCAGTTTTGGTTTAGCTTGATTGCCGGATGGATTCAAAGCTAAGTGGGGTGGATCTCCAAATTCATATAGAACATGGCCTAGTGGTCCTTGAACCATATTTTAGATCATGGTAAAGCCACTCTCCTAGTAACCACTAATCCAGACTATGGGTTTGGTAAATTCGGGATTGTGTTGCCTCGGTGGGCCTAGGAGTCTTCGAGAGGTGAATAGCACGATATACGGTAAATACTAGAGGTGCTTTGCCCTCCATTCAGGCCTAGGAATCTCGGGTTTGGGATTCTGGTAAATACTAGTGATTATGTCTCAGTTTAAGGCCCAGTTACCCCTGACTCAGGTTGTGGGTTGCTTTGAAGCCTGAGAGACTAGGAGATAGGAAAATTCCTCATGGTTTAGGTGGAGAGAATTCGGTGATATCCATTATCGTGTTGGCTTAGTGATTGGATGTAAATCAAAGTAACTCTCAGTTTATGATTGATGAGAGTGAGGTGGTTTAGCCTCGGGATGACCTGGTTCATTTTTCGGTTTGAGTCCCACATTCATGCTTGGAGTATGGCATGGGGGTGATTGGTTAAAGAGAAATTTGGCTCAGTTAGAGTATTGTCTGGTGGAACATGGAAGTCCCATCTTTGGTTGGTTTTTAGACTCATTAATGAGAAGCTCATTCCTTTGGTATTTTCTATGAAAACATATTGGTTATTATGTAGATTTCATTGATGTTACATCCATGGTATTTCTATTGTTATTATGGTGGTTATAATCACGTATCTTATCAATGATGATGTACGTCTCTATCTATGTTATTGCTTGTAAATGAATACACAATGTATCTATTATGAAATATATTTTATTTTATATTATGATGTAAGGGATCAATTCTTCTTAGTGATTCTCAGATAAGTATTAGACCCCCATGTTTAATTATGTTGTTTACACCTGTAGATGCAATGTTTGTGACATGCTTTTAAAAAAACTGTAAGGGCTAGGTGGGGTTAGATTAGTTCCTTATGATGTGATTGCTTTGATTTATTTTTTTTTAATTTATTTATTCTCTCCTAAAGTTACAGGAAGTTATGGGCAGTAACCTAGGCTCAAGGGTTGAAAATGTGGCACGAATCTTGGAGATGCAGGCATAGTATTGGACTTTTGGGGCCTTGACAGTGGCCTTGGCAAGGAAAACCCACGACTAAGGGTCTATAGTTGATCCCTTTCACTTAAATTCCCACGGCTAAGCCTCAAATGGGTTAAAAATCAGTTCCCCCTCAGGGAATAGGGCCTTGGAAGGTTGGGTTAGCTCCTGGGATGTCAATGATGCAGTGTAAGGTATGTTTTTCATGTTTCCTTCAGTTCCACTTCCTCAAAGTCATATAGTAGGTTGAATCTCATATTAGTAATCTATATTCACATGTTTACCTCGATTGGTCCATTACTTAGGTAGATGTGGGAAGGGTATTACAACAATAGGGACGATGAAAATATTAATGTTCTATTTTCTTGTATTACAGTTCAGAAGAGATTAATTTTTATTCTCATCTTATGTTTCAGCAAATTGATAATGAAAAACACGTTATTACATATGACATGTAGAACTAGTGTCGATACAAGCCAACTTTTGAATAAGTAGAAGATATGCATGGACAACCCAAAGAAACAGTAGAATATTTTCACCAGCAAATGAAGAAATCGAAATTTGAAGCCTACAACAAAAATACAAAGTTGAAGAAATTCAAAGGCTATAGCATCTCGAAGAAAAGAAAAATAAAAGGAAATCTAGTTGATGTCAAAAAAAATTATTTGTGAGCTTGACTAGGACTAAGACCAACAGGGATCTTATATTAAATTTTTGTTGTTGTAATAAAGGGGGAGTGTTGGAGAAAATAATTCCAACCACCCATTTTCTATCTGCTAGGTATCATAACTATCAATCCAAGTGTCACGGTCAGCTTGATTTCAGTGCAATTTAGCTAAATTTAGTTGATTTTTACTACAATGATTTATTACCGCTTGTCTCTTTTGCAATATTATTAAACTATTACTAAGTATTGAGAATGATAAATTCGCTCCACACTTTCAATCCTTTATCATTAACTTGTTGGATGTGGTACAAAGAAGTGAGTAGAAAACAAATTTTGGGACCAAGAAAAAATGCAATGACTCCACTAAATAATGCATTGAACGGCTCCATAACACAATAATATTTTAGAAATATATTCATGAGATGAATTAAAACAATTCTTAATAATGAGCAAAACTATAATCTATAATTTTGACTACAATCTATCGCCTTATAGTATATACAACAAATTGAATATTATGAGTATATTGTAAAAAAAATTGGAATAAATAAATAATAGAGGAACTTCTACTCTTAATGCATTCTCTACCCAATGAATTCTCGTTCATTCATTTCTTGATTTTATTTCTTGTATTTGTTACACAATTTTGTATTTGGGGGTTTATGCATGAACTCGGGTTACGCTTTTTAACAAGAGAAGGCGTGTTGTAGGTGAAAAAAGACATCTTAATCGAGCCTTGTTAAGCCCTCTATAGAGCAATATTTGATCCCTCGGTCAAAATTTTTGAGGGCTTAAAGAGTGCATGATCGATAATTAAAACGAATTCTCGATCGACCTTATGTTTAGGAGTTCGATAGAGCTTTAAATCTAGATAGTATTTTTAATTTTCTCATCATTAATAAATTTAAAATTTATGTAAATATTATTAACGATGTGTAGACTTTAAAATTGTGAGTATTTGATAGTATAAAAAAAACAACAACAATCAAATTTAATTATTGAATAGATAAATAACAATGATGCGGATTAAATTCTTATTACATTTTTGGCATTTTGGCGTATAGATTTGAAAATTGATTCTATTCCACTTGCAATTGAAATTGTAATACTCTTATATTTATAATTTGGTAACCTAAAAATTAGTTTTTAATATAGATTTTCATTTAATTTTATTAAATATTATAATTTTTTATATGAATAAGTGTAAAAAAAAATGTGAATTTGAAGTCACTAGAAAATTATATTTGATAAAATTCACTAAAATTTAATAAATGATAAACAATGATTCTCTTGTCATAATCATATCTATTCAAATCAAATATATATATATATATATATATATATATATATATATATATATATATATATATATATATATATATATATATATATATATATATATAATATGCAACAATATTCCTGGTCAAGGAAAGAAAGCAATGCAATAATAATTAAAGTGGTTGTAATAGTTGAGAGTTATAATTAATATAGTTGTAATAGATGCAATGGTATCTATGGTTATAAATATTGCATTCAATTTTATCCTCAGTTTACCCTACTTTAAGTTTGCAATATATATTTTTAAAATATTAAAAACATCACGAAATCATTAGTTTTACAACATTATTTGTCTAATTTGAATTTGAGTAATCTAGATTTAAATGTGCATAAGAAATTATTTTAAACATAATAATATTATAAAATTTAGAGAAATTTAAAGTAATGATTTGAAAAAACATAATATATATATATATATATATTATTTTAATGATTAATGAGTAATTTGTTATAGAATCTTTATAATCAGTGTTTAGTTTTGTATTATATTATGAACATATTTCAAGTTGACTCAATGGTTAAGTATACAAGTATGTTATATTTAAAATCAAAACAATAAAGGAATTATCATTTTTCCAGATTTCAAAATTCAAAAAGAAAAGTTAAAAACTTTTATAAAAAGTGATGTATATCTTATTATAATTATTTTCCTAGTAAAATAAAATAAAATTTTTGATTTACAATTAATAAAAATTAGAGTTTGACAATGTTTATAAAAAATATTTTTTTAGAAAGAATAAATTTTATAATTCACTTAAAAATGCATAGTGAGAGACTTTGTTTTTTCTCTCTTTCATAGATAATTATGATAGTTTGATGGAGCCTCTATTCAAGCATATTGAGGGCTCTATATAGGTTTTCTTAAACCCTTGATTAAGTTATTTCAAATTTTATCTCACACACTAGATCAAGTGTTTTAAGCACTTAATCAAATTGTTCTGGGCAAAAAAATCTTATTATTATTATTAGTATTATTATTAACTAGTTTAAAACGCTAAAACAATGCTATATCATTTAGCAAAACTTGCGTGCAATTTGTGTTTGTATATGCTAAGTCATTAGTTATTTCATAATCTATTTCCATCATATTCAAAATTTCAATTAAGTTTTCGTTTGTTTTGTCCATTACAATAATAATTTAATGTTATCTTCCAAAAATTAGTACGTTATTATTTGCACGTCTATTGTAGGTTGTTCAAAAATTAGATAATCCTATATGGATTTTGCTTGGTAAAGATCGTTATAAAAATTATATTTTCAATGTTTTTAAAGAAGTTGGTTTGTATAGGTTTTATGTTTTTCATGTTTTTTTAAGAAAATTAAGAATTGATTTTAAATTGGGTTTAGTTAAATGATGATGAGGTGGGTTGTTATAGCATTTATAACAAATTTAATTTTCTTCTCCGATTAAGGTGATGTATCTAAACATGTTGATGAAAATGAAGTAAAAAAAAAAAAAGTAAAAAGTAAAAAAAAAATGAAAAATATTACCAAACTTACCAAAAAAAAATCATATATTAAAGGTAATTCTTGATAAGTTTTAATACTATGTCTAAAATTTCTTTGCTAACTGAAAAAAATAAAAATAATTAAAATGCATTAGCAATGTGGATTGGATTTTTTTTTCCAGGTACATTAAATGTATGGAGTCAATCATATTTGGATTATATAAATAATCATATTTGGATTATAAATTTATAGTATTTGCAATATCTCTTTTATAGTAAATGTTTTTGTCATTTTTGTCTATTTTATTAACTAAAATCGTTGAAAATTGTTTGTTTCTTTTTCTCTCATATTCTTCTAAATCTATAATATTGGTGTTTCTTAAGGAAAAATGAGTGGTTTGTAACTTCAAATCGAGGAATGATGATTTTTTTAATATTGGATCCTTGAGGATATTGCATGTCTCCCTGCAAACCATATCTTTCATGGGGAATTTGAGTTGTTACATGTCTTACCATTGTATTTTAGGGTATTATTTAGCTATTCAATAGCATTTTATAAATAAATTGATGTTGTATTGCCGTTGTAAGCGAATATAACTTTATTGGTTTGTATTTTATTCTTGTAGAATTGTAGAATCTATTTGTATCTTGCCATGTATCAAAGTTATGTTTTAATGTACTTTCATTTGAAAAATGGTACATATAAAAATAGTTTCACTAAATATCTTTCATGGTCAAAATATTTTTTATACTTAAAAATTTGTATTAATCTTGGTTTCTTCCTCATTTTTATGTGTACATTTTTGTAGTTCCATACAAATTTAGCAAATTAAATATTTTTAATATCAAGTAGATTCTTAAATTGGTAATCAACATTAAAGTGGAAAATGACATCTTCTAAATGGTCAATATCTTTCTTTAATACAAGTGGTGGTGTTAGTACAAATGGCCATTCATTTGTTAGATATGAATACTATCTCGAGTTACAATTTAATGGAAAAGATAGTGTTCTATGAACTAGTTATTAAATAGATATATATGTTTTTGAAGATTAAGTATTGTATTTCCAAGATCACATATCATTTTCATAACATCAATTTTAATTTTTCATTCCTTTTCTACATTATGTTAAATGTGTTTGTCATATATCTATAAATTTTAGTTATATTATGCAATGGTACATGCATTGAGTACATATTTTGCATATGTAGTTATATTCCATAAGTTACAACGTATTTGGGAAAACCATTGTTCCAATATGTGAATATTTTCATTTCAAGAACAATGTCAAATGTTTTGGTATATATTGTATTAGTTCTATGTATTCATCTTAGGTTAAAATTATTTCTTTCAATAATTTTTTGGAACTTATCAAGCCATCAAAATTATTCTCTCTAGAAAGGAAATTAGGGACTTTTACTTTGTAATGAGTGTTTGGTCAAGTAAAATAATTGATTCAATGATTATTTTTATTTTATTTGCGACATGGAAAATTTATATATACAATGTAAATGATTTTGTGTTTTTTTTACAACTTCTTATATGGAAATACTTATGTACTTTGGAAATATATTGATCAATGGAATTTGTGTCATAGGTTGTATATTTTACAATAATATTCTCAATTGTTGAGTTATTATCCCTTTCATATATTGGAGCATACTCTACCCATAACATCCCATGATTATGTATGCATAGTCTATTACAGAAATTCATTATAAAGTAATAACCTGGTACATTTCCAAAGATGGTCCCATGTGCTATATCAATTGACTTTTAACATTGATTATATGTCTACTATAGTGACTTCATGTGACTAGATATTTTCTTATGAGGTAATTAATGTTTTCATCTTCCATTGTACTTTTCTTTTTCTCTATTCTTATACAGGTCAATCAATGTAGTCATTGATCCATTCCTTTGATGTTGTGCACTTGTACATGTGACAAAGAATGTTGGAAGTCCCAACTATAATTTCATTACAAATATAATTTTCTTGATTTTTTTTAAAATGCTTATATTAAATGTTAATTATTTTCAAATATATATATCTAATATTAGAATTTGGTATGCTCTCTAATTTCATCTTTTCCTTTACGTAAATTTCTAATATCTCTCTTCATTTTAGTTTTTTATTATTATATGTATTCACATGTAAGAGAGGAATTTGTGAATTACTCTTATTGTTTTGGATAATGATTTTGTTATGTTATATGAGAAATTTCTCTTGCATGTAGAAATTCCCAATTTACTGTTTTTGATAGTGAAACCTTTTTTTTTATTTCATTTTCATGTGAATTCCCATAGAAAAGTATTAGAAATTTCATCTCTTCTACACAGTTTTACATAACCATACCATGTGGACACTTCCATGTAGTGAGTGCAAGTTAAGTGATTTTATCTTATACACCATAAATGAATTTTGAGTGTATGAATCTATGTATTAATATTTTAGAAACTTTTTCACTACCCACTAGTGAAGTGTCATCCCCATCACTATCAAGATTTGTATTTTGTAATGATCCATTAGACATTGGTTCCAAAACATGACTCCAATCCTTAATTATGTAAAAAATTTAATCCTTATACATATTTTTTGAGAGTAATTATTTTTATGCCCACATGACAACCTTTGCACCCACCCTTATTGTCTATTATGCATTCTTGTATTTATATTGTGTTTTTAATGCATCTAGAATCATCATTATTTCGTACATTGGATTGTGCTAATTATTTTTGCATGATATTTGTATTCTAAGGCACATCGGTAATTGATCATGTTAAGTCCATATAGGTCCTTTTATAACTTGACTGTCCAATCTTTCCAAATGTAATTCTTAGCAACACAAGTCTGTTTCCATGTTCTAAAAGTGTACTAAAAATTAGTAATGGTGTGTTTTATATTATTTGGTGAGGTAATACAAAATATGGTATACTTCCATTTGAAGTTCTCCTTCGCAATAAGCACATATTTTTTTAATTTTAAGTATATTGTCATGTCTTAATAAACTCAATCATTCTCTATAAAAGACATGGATTAAAGGTCCAGTTTTCTTTGCAAAATGAAATTCCTCAGAAATTGTCCATATTTCCTAGTGCATATTGAATTTGTTTCGTATAAATTTTCTTAATGAAAAGTTATTTTTAACATGGAAATGCTCCATGGCTTCCTTTTACTCAACATTTTTCTTCTAGTTTCATCACCACATAATATCTGTTACATCCTATGATATGTCATTCTTTTGTCTATAGTGATGGATGTCACTACATTAGTATAACATACAAAATGTGCATTTCCAAGTCCCTATGCTCCCTATTTACTAGGAAATGTGTCATTGCATTTGTTTCTTCCATACAATACCTTTTTTATTTTAGGGTAACTGATAATATGTTTTCTAGTTTCACTTATCTTTGATTGATCATAAGAAATCCCATAGTTTTGATCAATATTTATGAATTCCATGCTCTTCTCACAATGAATTTGACATTTTGATTTTGTTATTCTAACACATCTTCAAGAATTAGTACCTTAATTCTCTTATTCTTTTTTATTTAAATATCTATTAGCATCTTATAGTTGAGTTAATCCATTTTGTTTAGACCCATTACAAGTTGATCAAAATATAGAGTTCATTTGTTTTGTAATTGTATCCTAACAATGATTCATAGTGAATGCAAAATATACCCATTTCAAATTATATCACAATAAATTCTTTATCAAATTTAAAATAGCACAATAGAGATTGAAAATTCTACTAGTAGTATACAAGCATATGGAACTAAAAATTATCTTCCCATTGTCATGCAACATTGTCATGTGTATGAGATAGAAACTCTGATCATTTTTCATTTATGCATTGCTATGCCATCAATTGTGATATTTTTTTCTAAGAAATGAAATATATTTTTGTCACCATCAATTATTGCATTGAAATTTTTTTCAGAATACAAATTTATAGGGATTGTACATCAAAGTTTGTTGCTATCAAATAAAAAAATGCACTAAATAGAAAACCTTGTAATTAGATGCACTATTTTTTGCTTTTCCTAATACGCAAAAATACATATCATGCATAATACAGCTCCGAAGGTATTTAAGATATTTTCATATTTGAAATTGTAAACGTCCATCTACATAGTTCATCATAAATTAGTTTTCATAATGACTACGAATATGATTTTCGTCATGGAAAAAAATGCAATATTGATTTGTATTTTCATTTATGTTAGACAAAAAATATCTTGTTTTCCTTCTTACTAACTCAATTAAAATTTATGTATTTAATCATTTACCTGAGGTATTTCTCCATAATCATCTCTTAGTTTCAAGTACATTAATATATGTAAACACTGATAATATGAAAATATAAATATTTATGTCTTGAAATCCATACAATTAGTACAAAACATTAAATGTGATATCGTATTGGTATGATTCTAAAGATTCTATATCATATTGTTTATATATATAAAGAAATGATCTATCAATCCATTTCATAATTTAACTAAAAAATAATGAAAATATAATGTCTTGAAATATATGAAATAAATATTCTCAATAGTAGAAGAAAATGCATCCAATGTAAAAAGATGTTATAATCAACTTATTTTTCAATTGATGACTTGTAGCATTTATTATTTTTATCGATTTCTAATTTATGTTATTCAAATGATTCATAATTTTTGTTTATGAGGTTAGCAAACTAAGAGAGGAAAATACAATCTCAATACTCCATACTTTATCTTTGTTTTATTCAAAATTGACTTTCCTTGGTTGATATACCTTAATCCTAAAGGGAAATAAAATAATCAATTTTTAATTCGTTAAATATATATAATGGAATACAATAATATTAAATCAATTACCTTCTCATTTTTAAATATTGGATGTTCAGCACAACCAAAACATAAAGAAATTAATACAATTTATATATCAACAACTTCAATATATCTATCACTTGTAATATACCCAACCCCTTTAAGAATCATTAGAGGGGTAAGATAATTAATTGTTTCATATTAAAAATAAATTGAATCTATGTCATATTGTTTAAATAAATAAGGAAATGATCTATCAATCCATTTCATAATTTAATGGAAAAATAATAAAAATATAATGTATTGAAATATATGAAATAAAATATTCCCAATAGTATAAGAAAATGCATCGAATGTAAAAATACGAATCAACTTATTTTTGAATTGGTAATTTTTAGCATCTATTATTATTATCGATTTCTATTATTGAAATGATTCATAATTTATGTTTATGAGGTTAGCAAACTAAGAGAAAAATACAATCTCAATATTCCATACCTTATCTTTGTTTTATCCAAAATTTACTTCTCTTGGTTGATATACCTTAATCCTAAAAGGAAATAAAATAATCAATTTTATTTCGTTAAATATATATAATAGACTAAAATAATATTGAATTAATTACTTTCTCATTTTTAAATATTAGATGTTTGACACAACCAAAACATAAAGAAATTAATACAATTTATATATCAACAACTTTGATATAGCTATCACTTGTAACATACCCAACCCCTCTGAGAATCATTAGAGGGGTAGGATAATCAATTTTTTCATATTAAAAATAACTTGAAAGGCAGTTCTAAGCTCACAATCATATTCTTCCTTTTTAGAGTTTTCAGATATGTATTTAACACATAACATGCCAGATTGATAATATGTAGCACCATTGACGAAATTCATTTTTATTCCATGAAATTTTATAATTGTTACATATTGAATGTGAGCTTTCCTCACATGTGACACATGAATTTCTCCCATTTCATCCAAATACTTTTCTACTCTCACATTGTTGCATATTACACCCATTATTTTTTCTCATGCAATGTACCACCCCATTTTACTTTTATTTGTGCAATACCACATCGCAAGAAATGTCATTTTTGGCAATCTATCACTACTCCGTTATTTTTCCCTCATGACCAACATTTTCCACCATCATCACACCCATCACCTTTCTCTCTTAGTTACATCCATAACCTGTCTCCCTGAGTGATGTTTCATGTCAATGTTCTATATTTCACTGAAATTTTGTTAGAAATGATTATTTTTCATTATGATAAGGAAATGTTTTCATCACATTGATACTCTTCTCTTTTCTCCGACATTTATTTTCATTTTTGGCGGAATTTCTTTCATTTATCATTGAGAATTGTGTTTATTCCCAAATAGACTTTTCTCCTTTATCACAAATAAGTATCCTCTTTTTGGTTGACGTTGAAGTTTATTTTCCTTTGGTTGACACTAGCATATTTCCCCTCTATCTTCCATGATGTATAAGTATGAATTATGTTGCTTGTTGGTGACATTTTGCAGCATTTTTATGTTTCTTTCGGTGATATTTTCTAAATATATTTTTTCTAGGTGATATTTCTTAACAATAATATTTTTCATCAACACCATGTACTACTTCATTCGGAATATTTTTCATTCATGAAAGGAAAAACTAGCTAAGTTTTCTAACTATTAAAAAAATAGTCAAAACCTGGACAAATTTTCCTAGTAAGATTCTAAATCATAACCAAGAACTACTAGCCTCCTAGAGGGATTTAATAACTTTCCTAAGCATCAATAAAATGTATTTTACAAGCCTTGAAGCTTCTACGCTGCTCAAGTTCAACGTAACAAGAATTTTTCCATTCCTTTATAGGAGAGTCAACGAGACCATTATAACAAAATAAAAGCTTTTGTGTGTATATATGAGATCATATGTATCTTAAATAAAAAGGCTAACATGTCGAGCTCCAATAAGCCAGGATAGAATGTTATCAAGCCCCTTCAACATGCACATCTAATCTTACAATTAAACACTAACATTTTGTCATAAGCACCATTTAATATATATTATTATAATAGTAATTTTGACTTCCAAAATAGCTTCATGAATATGTAACACAAAACTAAAACATAGATGCTGATGGCAAGTATTCAACATCACAAAGAGAACTTTTTATAATTTTTTATTAAATTTACCTTACCATTATATCTATCAATAGTATTGTATGTATGCTTAACCTATATGAATATATGCGGCTACATACTACAAAATAAAGGGACTTCCTTTACACATGTACATATGATTGTAGAATTCAAATTCAAGAAGTAGGTAGATATCTTTAGGCCACTTATCAAAACAAAAGAAACCCCACGCATAATCAAACAAGCATCCTCTTACTAGTAGCATCCTTCCATACATATATGAGTAATTTAACAAGCTAGTGAAGTATGAAGCCATCCCATTTTTTTCCACTACAGGCTAATTCACAATAAGATTCAATTCCTTAACACAAAATTAATGAAGAAATATCGTTAATAAATCACAATAGATGAAATATTCCATAGGATTTGATTCTGACTCAACCCTATTTTCTCAATAAATAATAAAGCGAGGTCACTCCCAAAAGAAATAATTAAAGGGGTCACTCCCAAAAATAGAACATATTGTTATTTTCATGTGTATATGGATAGAATAAAAGATAGACTTAACAAATTATTCCTAGTGGTTATTCCACATAATTAAATACTTTGGATCCAAAATAAATCGAATCATCAAGATTTAGCGTAATGTTACAAACTCAAATTTGGTAGCATGTAGCATAACGTTACAAACTCAATTTTGGTAGCATGTTTGTCCTTTAATATGGAGTCTTACAATTTTATGAAACTCTTAGATCTACATGGATATGCAAATCCACAAGTGAAAAAATTATATATATTTGTATAGATGATTGGTGAGGACTAATCTACTAAATAAATCTATAATAAAGCTATAAATTTCATTCTACTTCCCTTTAATCAAGCTACTAAGAAATAAAATGTAGAGTTGTAACAACTCAATCATAGTGAGGAAAGAATACACAACAATATTCAGTAGATAATTATATAAGTTGTGATTTATGATGGACTAATTCTAGTGTTTTCTAGATAGTGAAACAAAGTCAAATTAGTACCAAATTTTTTAAATTAAAACATTCTAATAAATCATTAAACGTTATATTCATGTATTCAGTTAAACACCATCGCCGTTTAAGTTATTCCATATCAGCGTAGCTCAACTTAACATCTCAATGATATTGGTAGACTAATTTCAAATGCTTAAATTATTTTCACAGTCAAGTTCCTCTTTATTGAGGAATACATAATATATGAGATGGGAGAATTCAAGTGAATATCCCTTTTGTGTTTACTACACAAACATGAATATGCATCCTAGCTAATCTAATCTATGACCTTTCCTTCACATTTCTTCAATTAAAACTACCCTCGATGCAATTCTACATCCAATTTAGAAGGGTATTCATTTATAGATTTTACATATCAAGAATATGCAATAATAAAATATTAATATTCAATAATATTTCTTAAAAGACTCATTAGATCTTAATTATCTCTTTCCAAGTAATCTAGGGGAACACTCTCCCTTACACTGATGTGCATAAAAAAGGTTACAACAAATAATTTGATAATGAAACGAAATTTTAACTTCATAACATTATAAGACATACATGGTCTTCATATATATCTTATATTCCTATATAATTTCTCACAACTATGGTCCCCTTACATATTTTTCACATGGTTTCACATAGTCCATGCATTTGCAATCAAGCTAGCATGTAAATTTCTTGTTGCAATGTGTCTAATGCAATAAAAATAGGACTCTTAACTATTAAATTGGCCAACACTTGTTATATTTATATTCAAATGCATATTTATGCATTTATTCAATTCCATTAGGACATATAACTATAAATCACTCCCCTATACCAATGGAAACCATTCAACGTTAATATGAAGGACTACAGTAGCAAGTCCATAATTGTTTTTTCTAATGAATTGAAAGCAAATTTTACCACCATCAACACATCAACACATGCTTAGATTTAATTTATATTATAAAATTTTCAACATTTTTACAATAGCAAGCCTTATCGATATACCACTCTATCTTATTATTTAATCATTAATAAGAGAAAATAGTTTCATATTAGGTTACACATAATACACTTACTTGACTTTCCAAATGAACACTTCGTACCAATTTCTCCTGAGAGACTCACATTCCATTCCAGCAATAATTCAAAACAATCATAACTATTAAGATAGGGTAACATTATCCAAAATTATAAATTCATGTTTATTATCTCATAGATATACCTTGCAAGCATTCACAATGGTATCCATGCATTTAAAATATGCATTCTAGCCATGCATTCAATGATTCCTTCGAAAATATATATATATATATATATATATATATATATATATATATATATATATATATATATAAATAAAACGTATCCGCCCTCAATCATGATGAGTCCTCTTATGTAGCTCATGAATGAAACAACTTTGATTTTTAATAAAATATTTTTGCAAATGGGGAGAAAACGATCAATCCAAATTTCATGGCTGTGTTTGATTTTAAGGATAAAACTATTACGAAAAGTTGAATTTTGACAATAGTTTTTTTAAAATGAAAAAAAAAATAGAAAATTGTTATTATACAAGTACTAAAAAAATGAAAGTGCACTTGAATATGGAGAGGATTCTCTTTTAGACACTTTTAAAATAGAGAAAATATTTAAATGTTAGAGTAGATAAAATTATATAGTTTCATACATTCAAATACTATGTTATCATTCCACCTACAAGAACAATAAATGTACTTTGTAATGTTGATCTACAATAAATAGAGTTTATATCACTTTCATGAACGAATTACATAATACACTTCAAGACATATCATCTCTTATAATAGAATTGAATAGTTGATGCCTATTACCTAAGGTGGATTACTGCATATATCTAAATTTCATTACCCATAACCAATCACTTAATTTCTCCAACATCTCATACCTAGAGTAAACAACTTACATAGTTCATTAGAAGAAATATCATTTCCTAAAAAGGAATTCAATAGTCGTTATGTTTTTCTAAATATCAATTATTGTACATAGTTAAAGTTTAACAACCATAATCATTCATAGCCTTATAATGATTGAACATAGTTTTAAGCCAAAACATTAGCTTTGTTTGTGAAAAAGGTATTTTACAATTAACCAACAAGTAACACTAAGACCCTAACTCCCTCAATTCTCATTAGTGATCGCGTAGTGAATGATTAAACTATTCATGAATCTGCAAAGTTTAAATGTGTTTAATTTTGTTACCATTGATTCCAACGATGACTCTTGAGCACTCTTAATATATGTCGAAGTTTGCATAAATTGGAAGCTCCAAAGGAAAAGTAACATTGGAAAGCCCTAGAAGCCTGAAACATGTTCACAACTTTGGGGATGAAGATCATTGTATTTTCATCCAAGGCCATCAAGAGTTGATGTTCCTCGTCATGTTGATTCTAACGATATATGGAATGCTTCATAACTCTTCACAAGTTGAAGGATACACATCCTGGAAGATCATGTAGGTTTTAACCCTATACAAAAATTACATGCAAATGAATTTTTAACAAAAAAAATAAATAATCTCGAGAACATAAAACAAATATACATAGTGATTTTCCCCTTGGTCCCAAAACCGACACTAGCATAATGATTTTTCATTATATTCCTTTCAACGTTACAATGCATATATATACATGTTCAAGCATTCATAAAACTCAATCCATTAACCCTAGATTAGAACATAACCATAGTTCCCTTGAGCGAATCTACAAAATACCATGGGAATAAAACCAACATGCCCAAAACCATGGGCAAAACCCATGCACAAAATTGTGGGTAGGTCCTCCCATCATCTTTGGGTCTGTCCCCCATCCTTGGGTCCGCCCAACTATTATTGGTTCTGCATAAAAAAATCTCATAAGGAGTTTCCCCAGAACTCGTGCAGGGGGGATACCGGCCCCTTACAAACCCCCTGTTGCGCTCGACGTAACATATAACGTGTTTGTCTATGCATGTAAATAATATAACATATACCCAATAGATCAAAATCCCGTGTGTTGGTTAAAGTCCTCAAACGAAGATGACATGGAAACATACTATTGGTTAGATTATGGAACAATTAATAAGAAGAAGGAAGGGATTAAAATTTAATTTATGATGGTGAAATCTTGGTGGAAAATTTTAAAATAAAAAATAAAAATATTATTATTAGAAAAAAAAATTGAAAACCTGAAGCGTTCATTCCCTCCAAGGCTAGTATGGCCTCATTATTCATAATTTAAATGTCAAATTTTAGCCTCCTTCAACTCATCTCCCTCCAAAATTTGAAAGTTTCCCTGCCCCTATTAAGGACCCTTCAACTACTATATAATTTGTTTGTATCATCCACAAAATAATCAATTCTTAATGCCTAATCGTCTCTGAAAAATATTTGTGGCTAGGGCAAGATGTTTCATGTAAGGAGGAAAAAGTATGAATATCTTTTGAAGCTTATGTTTTGGTTGGCTAGGGGTTTTCATTAGCCCTTTTTCTTTGAGACATCTCTGGCGGCTCTATTGAGGTAACCCGAGGTTGCTCGTGGATCAAATGTGGGCTAATTACAAACTCTTGCTATAGCTTTTATGCATGTTTTCTAGATCACTGAAGCACCACTTTGAAGACTCTATCAGGCACAACTTTACCTCTTTATCAACTCGGATCAGGACTAGACTACATCTATGAAGTATCTTGGTATTAATCTCACATTAACTATGTGACCCATGCATATTTCGACAAGTAATTCAACACCAGTTTTGTGATAGAAAATGGTTGAGTAGTGAAGTGTGATTTGGTACATGTATATGAAGAAAAGGGTTAATGTTATTCATTGATTTATTTTTCAATCTAACTTTGCAGGAAGCACTAAGGAAATATGCACACTAAATGAGGGGAATATTTTTGTTTTATGAGGCATTACAACCTCTCCTTAGAAGGATAAATTTTAAGTAAATTTGGGCCACAACACACAATGCTTCCTAATATTAATATGAAATCATTTTGAGGTGCCTCTCTGATAAATTTTGGCCCTCATTTTCTAATGCAAGGTCAAGAGATGCTCATTGATTTTACGACTGAAGTAAACTCTCATTTGGGCATAAAGGTTACCAATGTTGTTTTTTGCTGAGAATTTATCATTCAATACTCCTGCAAAGGTGTTTATGAATTGATTTGAATCGCCTAAAAGCAATTTGTTCAAGAAATAATTTCACTGAGAAAGAACTATTTCAGTGGTATAATTTGATGTCAAATGCTTCCATGCAATAAATTCATGATGAAGGGTCAAGAGTTATGAAGTCTTCTACAATACCTATAAACAAGATATGTATTTATTGGTTGATAATCCCTTTCAACCCTCCAAAAATCATAATATTGATTGATGGCTCCAAAATTATATACATGCAATAAAAGATATTGTAATGTATTAATTGATAAATGCATACAATTAATCTCAGATCCAACAGGTATTTATAATTTTCTTTAGCATGTTTATGGGTGGTGAATTATGTTGGAAATTTATTTTGAGTAGTGGTTTAAAAAACTTTATTTTCAGAAAGAATCTCATTAAATTATTTCATGGTGAAATCTCTAAAACATTTAAGCCTTAAATTGTGTTCTATGAAAGTAAAATGCTTCAAACTAGCTTTGTGATTTGAAGGTTGTTGAAGTGTGTGTTATAAGGAAAAAACTATCATTTAACTTGTGTAACATCTCTATGAAGTTTTTGGACAAGGCATTCTTAGGGACTATCTTTTAGTTGAAGGATTGGCGACACATTATGATTACAATAACAAGATTTGACTCAATATTATTTTTGGTAGTTAGAAGTGTTGTTGATACTACTATTTGAAGGTTACGAGCATTCCAAGCATATGGTGAGATTGAAACTAAGTACTAGAGTTTAAAAACCAGTTGATGATAATATGATATTTGGTCATATTTATATTGTGACAACTGATAAAAGGATGAATATTGAATCGCTAGTGAATTTTATTTTTCCAAGGTTTGACTTCATCAATAGTTGATGTAACTTTGGAAGTGCATGTTGATATAATATTGTTGGGACCATATCAACCTTTAGGATTTACATTGTATTTTGATGACAGGGTTGATCTGTATTTATCAACCAGGGCCATATTTACTTTCTAGTAGACTTGGTGGAGTTTATGAAACAAGGAATCATATTTGAGAAGGTTGATATATTGTTGGAATGAAAATTATGTTGCTAGGGTTTCACAATTTGAGCTTATGCTAGTATTGCAGAGACAACATAGAAAACGATGTGATTGAAAAAAAGATGACTTATATTGATGAAAGGTGTGGTTATAAGGTAAGGGTTTGAGGTAGAATATCATGATTGAAATATGTCCATATTGATATTATTTAACAGTCTAATGATTAAATTTGATCAAAGATTTATTGCAGTGAGAACTTTGTAGAAAAATATGTAGTGGGCAAATTTTCTTTTAATCACCAAGATTGACTAGAGATGAGCAGCGAACTGATAGGGTTTGATGCTCAGTATAATTGAACTATATTAGGGTTTGATGCACATATTGAGTAGAGACATATTGGTTTGAAAAGCATTGTTTTACAGTTTCTTGTATTACAATTTATTTTTTATTAATATCGAGCACAGGTGGAACCAATTTGAAAATTGTGAAACATGGTCTGTTGGCCGATTAGGGTGGTAGGGTGGTGCTAGGGTATGTTTTCGCTTGCATAGGTTGTTGGAGAATCTTTTAGTTTGAATATTATAAACTAGGACTTAAACTAGGACTTTGAAGTGTCATTCTAGTTCCAGTTGGTAACATAGGGCATTGGAGCATCCTTCAGGTTGGAGCTTGTAAACTAAGGGGTTGGGGCATCCCTCAGTTGGAGTTGAAACTATTGATGTACATTTTATTGAAGACAAAATATTAAGAAGCATTCAATGGGTTTTCTCCCATAAGGATTTCCACCTAAAAATATGTTGTCTATTGTCTTAATATTTGTGCAATGTTGAATGGTGTTTTTTTCTCTGATGTGATGAATATTTATGTATATCTGATGGTAATGATAAATTATGCTCTGTGTAGTTAAAAACATATTAATTTAAAAAAAAAAACACTAATTCACCCTCTCACTAATTCCAGCAAAATATAAAAAATCCAAATATCATTATAAAATTGCTACAAGTTCTAAAAAAAACTCATATATACCTAAAATTGATTAGTTGTGCACCATTAAATTTAACCTCACTTCTCTGCCATATTATTCAACAATACAATAAAATATAATTAACAATCCACTTATGAGTTTTTGTTTTTTTAGTTCAATTAGAAACACAAAGCATCAAAAATTTTGACTAAAATCCACCTTTTTCTCAAATATATACTAAAGAGATCAATCAAAGCAACCAATAACACATACTATTTGTATAGTTATGAAATTAAAAACATAATAACCTTAATAGTCAATAAATGCATGTGCAAAAAACACTAACCTAATTATAAATTTAATATTAAAAATATATATATAATATGAAATTTCATATTGTCTTTTTCTAAAATTCATTGTTGCATGTATCATAAATAACCTCTATAGCCTTGTGGCTCAAACTATGAGAAATAATATGAATCTTTGCACTACAATTGAAAATGATTATTACTTACTAAACTTGATTTTATCATGATGCATAAATTAAGCCTTCTCCATTATGAAATCATAAAGACCATCTTTAATAAAACTAATTAAGTATATTAATTATGTAATTAATTTTATGTGTAAAATTATGTGATAATTGTAATAAAAATTTAAATATATTAATTAATTAATATAGTTATACAAATTATATGGTTGGTAAATGTTAATAAGTATAAAAAATACTTAACCCGTCATACATCTCACAATGTCTAGATTAAACAAAGCATAACATTGAACTAATTTTATTGTTGTTATTAATTATAAAAAGAATTAATGAGAAAACCATTAGTACCATTTAGGGGATCATAAAATTTATTTCATCCAAAGCTACTTATTTTAGGGACATTGTTGAGGAAATATGATCCTATTACAATTCCATTTCTAAGAGGCGGGAGAAAGCAAACATTGATAAAAATTTTCAAATAGAAAGTTGCTTCCCTTCATTTGCTGATGGGGATGGCAATGAATATATGATGAGAGAATTTTCCAATATGTAGCTGGAAAAGGTGTTGAACAACTTCCAAAAAGACAAGAGACCTAGTCCTAATCGCCTCCCCATCGAGTTCTATCAGGCATACTTTAATTTCATTGGAGATGATCTTCTAGAGGTTATTTAATACTTCATGATTCAAAGTCACATTTTAGCCCCCTTCAATGCTAACTTTCTATCACTTATTCCAAAGCCTGACAATCATGTTTCCTTTGACCAATTTCATCCAATTTCCTTATACAACTCTATTTATAAGATTATTTATAAAATAATTTCTCTCTGGATAAAGGACATTCCCTCTGATCATATTTCATTTGAGAAATTCAAATTCCTTAGAGGAGTAAAATTCATGAAGCCAATGGATTCACTCAAGAATGTATTCACTCTCTCCATTTACACAATAAATAATTTTTCTTTTATAAAGTGGACCTCTCTAAAGAATTTTAGGGAGTATATTGGTTATATATCACGCTTATATAGCTTCATTTTGGGTGTTTCATCCTTTTTTTGATTGGATTTATAGTTTCATCATCACCTCTTCAAAGGAAATCCTTATAAATGGGCTAGATTCTCCTTTCTTCAATCCTTGGTGTGGAATAAGGAAAGGACTCCTGTTATCACCTCTCTTTTTCATTTGGGTGTTTGAAACTCTTAGTAGGGCCATTCTAGATGAAAAGCACAAACAAAGTATTAAAAGAATTGAAATATCAAGGACTAACACTCTCTCACACCTCTTTTTTATGGAAGAAATAATTATTAATTATTTTTTTTTTTAAATGTAGGAAGGATTATATTTCACATATTTTGGATACTTTCTCCTTTGCCATTGGCATGACAATCAATCATGAAAAATCAACTCTTTATGGAAATGTGATGGACTAGAATGAATCAAACCTGGTTCACAAGATCCTCTCAAAAACTCCTCCTCCCCTAATAGATTCCATGAAATACCTGTGCTTCAGACTAAATCCAAACAATTATAAAAAAATTGACTGGTCATGGATAATTGCAAAAGTAGAACTTAGAATTAGGAACTAGTCAAAAATATGTCTTTCAAAAGTTGGAAAACTTATTCTACGCAATGCTATATTAGAAGCTACTCCATTATATTGGCCATATTTAGCTCGGATTCCCCCATTTTTAGTATTCTTGGTGGGACTAAATCTTCATCATGTCCAATATATCACCCCAATAGGGGCACGGAATTGAACTAGTGACTTCACGTTAAGGAGTGCCTTAATAGAGCACTCGATCATTGTCTATCCAAGACCCCGTAGATTTAGCTTGGATTCCCTTAGGAATACTAGGAAAGATAAAAAAAACATTATATCTACGATATCTTTGGGTAGGGAAAATTGATCACAAACCCTTTTCTCTTACAACACGGTCTTATATTGCTCTTCCAAAGACTTTAGGTTGTAGGGGATAAATAAATTTAAACTATTTTTACAATGCTTTGGCTACCAAAGGTGCGTGGAAGCTTACCGAAGGTAATGGACTATGGTCTCATATTATGCAAAAAAAACTCATCCAGACTTCCTATATTTTGGATTGGCTAAGATCTCCCTAGAAATATTCATTTAATGGATCAATTATTTGGTGTTCCATTATAAAATTTGTTTAAATCATCATTAAAGGACTCAAATGGGATATTCAAAATGGCTCAAAGGTTCATGTTTGGAGATATCCATGGATAGGGAGTTGATATTCCCATTACCTCTCGACCCTTCTCATAGAACTATTAAATGAGAAGGATATATTCTTTCTAAATCAAACCTCTAGAAAACCTGTTCCTTTAGGCTTCCAAACCCAGTTAGGGCCTCCTAGTCTCCATCTAGAGGATGACCTTGCTACTAAATGGAACCTATACATTGAATTATTTAAACACAACCTTGTTTCCCTCTCTCTGGAAGAATTTTATTTAGTTCGTTCTTTGGCTCAATCGAGTCACTACAACCTGAAATTTGGTTATCTTTCGATGGATCAACTTCAAGTTTCTCACCACCCCCCCCCCAACCCCCGCCTTGGCGGGCGAAAAATATTTGAAAACTATGTTTCCCACGTAAGTCAAAACTCTTTATGTGGTTTCTCTTAAGAAATAATCCACCCACCTAGGATGTATTATAGAAGCGATCTTTCCAAGGGGTGAGTAGATGCCTAGTATGTTTGGAGGAGGCTAAATAGATTCCACACTTGTTCATTCATTTTCCTTTCCCCAAAAGTATAGGGAAAAAAATCCGAAAAATAACTGTGAAAGTTCTCTTATGGATAGGAACATAGTTTTTGAGTTCTTAAAGGCTTGGATCGAAAAGAACCATAGGGAAAGCTTTAGGGCCCTACCATTGGTGGTTTGTTTTGGCATCTAGTTAGATATAAACGGCCCCATTTTTTATGATCAATATCATTCATATATGAGGGTTTTCCTCTCTATCTTTATTGTAAAAGAATCTCTTCCAAAACATATTCCTTCTCAAGGCCAAAGGGTACATGCTCCCATAATCATCCTAAAAGGTAAGTTGTGGTCATTTTTTTATGGAGCTACCCAATTTCCACTCTTGGTGGGGGCTACTATAGGGTTCATTTATCTATCAAAAACACACTTATACTCCTTCTCATGTAATATTGGTATGGAAAATAACAACTATGCTGAATTTTGTGCTTTAAAACTTCTTTTGCAATTAGTTGTGCACCTTCATATTTCATAAGTGAACATTTGTGGGGATTCTTTAATAGCCATAAATTGGATGAATGGAAAATAAAAACTAAGAAAATGGTCTTTCTTTCCACTCTATCATAAAATCACATGTAGATTACGATAGTTCTCTCATATCTCCTTCTCGCATGTCTACAAGGAAGGTAATAAAGAAGTTGACAAGAATTCAAATGAAGGAGTGGAAATTTCTCAAGGTCAATGGAAAATCAAGGAATGTAAGGAAAGCATGCTCCACTTTCTCCACCTCTACCCCTAGGAATGATATTTTTTTTTCATGGCAACAAAAAAATTGGAGGATTTTTTATATTTTATTTTTATTGGGACTCTCTCTATATATAAGGAAATATATATTAAATGCTTTCTCTCTGGAAGAATACATACTTATGATATATAATGTTTTGACTTTTTTTTTATTGAGAAGGAATATACATAACATAACTTGGTAGACAATGTATGCAAGATCATGGACCATGATGTTTTTTCTACTACTCCTTGGGCAAGTGTTTGGCTACAAATGAAAGATATTTTTTATATCTATGGATTTTAGCAAATGTGCTTTGGGAATTTTGGCACTTACTCTGTTTTTCTGATTTTCATGTATCTTCAGTTGGTTTTGTTCTTAGGAACTATGTAATTGAAATATTGGGCATCATTTTGCACAAATGTATTTGATTTTTCCTATATAAAGAATAATGATTATTTTCCTTGTAAAAAAAGAATTAATGAGTTAAACATATATCCATTAAAAAAAAAAAACATGTAACAATATTCTTGACCATGGAGATTCTTAACTTATATATAGGTTTCATCACAATAAGATTGGCCAATGCCATGACTTATTAATATCACATGATCTATATGATACATGTTGAAATGACTTTTTTTTAATTAATTAATTTAAAAAGAATTATGTAAAAGAGCATAAAGTGAGCATAAATAACTCAGAGAATGGAGTGTTATGTACCAAGAGAATGGAGGTTCAAATCCCCAACTTAGGGAAGAAGCATACATAGGAATCTAGAGGTTATAGTGGTAGTAGTAACCCCATGTCATCCTAGTATGAAATAGGCCCAGTTGTCAATTCCTCTAGCCACAAAAAAACAAACAAAAACAAAAACTTAAAAATAAACTAAATCAAATATTATGGCCTATTCCACTAATAATTATTAATATTTAAATTTAAATTTTGGAAAAGCTATCTTGAAATAGATAGACATATAATTGAAAACAATTATATATTGAAAAAATTATATTTTCCTTTTTATAATTATATTTTTAAAGAAAAAACTAAAAATTCAAATAGAAATTAAAAAGAAAAATTATTATATAAAAATAATAATATTAAAATCACAATAATTTTGTTATATTTCAATATATTTAATTTTTGTGATTATTTAATATAATTAAAAATAATTTAATTATTTTGTATTTTAATTTTCCAATTTTTAAATATTATAAATAGATACTTCAATAAATTTAATAAAATTAAATTAAAAAAATGAAAATACTGAAAATTATACCCACAATTACGATTTGGACGAATTGTCACAAATTAGGTTTAAATTTTACAATAAAATATTACAAAGAGAAGCCCAAAAGTTGAAAGAGTTAGACTACCAGGTATCACTTTAATATTTAAAAGCACGATTTGGAGGAATTGTTACAAAATTGTGTTTAAATTTTACAATAAAGTATTACAAAGAGAAGCCCAAAAGTTAAAGAGTTAGACTACGAGATATCACTTCAATATTTAAAAGCTACTTCAAAGATTTTGAGATCAAGTTTATTGTGGATTCTCTCAATATTTCAGAAATAAAAAGTCAAATAATTAACTTCGTACTTGATTGATTGTGGATTTTCGAAATATTTCAAAATAAAAAATTAAATAACCCATTTCTACTCAGAGCTTTGAAAAGTAAAAAATTTTAATTGATATGATTACGTTTTTGAAAGCATACTGAAGGGGAGAAGACGTGGAAGACGTGGATCACTGTATATAGTGGATTTATAAACTTGGCAATGAGTTCTAGTAGTGTGATTTTTTAAAGGTTTTTCTAATGGATTTTTTAAATTTAATTTCTCTAAAATTTGGCAGAAATTTATTAAAAATAGAAGTTTGATGAGTAATCTTACACAATCTAAGTGTCTTAGAGTTTTTTAGGGTACTGAATCTATATATACAATTAAAAAAACAATTTAAATAACAAAAAACTAGATTTAATCTCAATTTTTTTCGCCAGATTCCAGTACCCGGAACCTGAAAACTCCAAAAAATCACATTAAAGACAACTCCAAAACATAAACCATTTTCCCACCAACCACGTCTACTTACACCACCGAATTTCATGAAAACTGACATTAAATTTTCATTATTTTTTTAAAATCGAAATCCAATCATAAGAGAATTTTATTTTTTTATTTTTTTTAAATGAATTAACGAATGTATATATCCAATGTCTTTCTTTCTCAATCTGTGTCTTTTATCGAAACAAACACCCAATTCTTTGTTCGCCAATATTGCCTTTGACTTTTGTTTATTGTATTTGAGGGCGATTTTATCGAAAGAGAAACCATTTTCCCACCAAACATATGCACTTACCCCCGAAATTTACCTAGGCTACCATTTGTTCTGACGTTTTTTTCTCAAAAAATCCATAGAAATAAATTCAGTACTGCAAATGTATATAGCTAGTATCTTTCTTTCTCAATCTGCTTTGAAATAGTTTGCTTTTATCCAAACAAACAACCAATTATACTATTCGTGTCTTTTTCTCATCTATTAATTAAAATGATTTGACATTTGAGCAAGCATTATTATTTTTATTGCGAATATTGGCTTTGACTTTTGTTCAAGGTATGGAGGGAGGGGCGGCGAGATTGGCGAGATTTGTTCTGGTTTCTTATGGGTTTTTAAGAAATGAATCTAGTAGTGTAAATGTATATGAGTTGTTTTAGTGAGATATTTTTAAGTATGTTTTTAATTTAATTTTTAAAATTTGGTAAACATTTATTGAAATGATAAGTTTGATAAATAATTTATGCATAATAAAAATGTTCTAAAATTTTTCATTATACTAAATCCATATATATGATTAAAAACCCAATTTAAATAATACAAATTAAAATTTCAATAATATTATAACACCAAAAAAAAACTCACACTTTTACAACTACAAAGATATAGACCTAATATCTTTCTCTTTCTTTCGCAATCCATGTTGAAATGGTTTGCTTTTATCGAAACAAACAACCAATTCTCTGTGCGAATGTTGGCTTTGACTTTTGCTCACGGTATGGCGTGGCGGGGCGTGTGGAGATTTGACAGCTCCGATATGGCTATCTATAAGATCTTCGAGTTAAATATCAACATTTGTTATAGTTTGACAGCTCATATAGCCTATCTTTAAGATCTTCGAGTTAAGTATCAACGTAAGTAACGGCAAGCCGAAATCAACTTCTGGTATAGCTAGACGGAAGCCAAGTTAGCAACGATCAATATAGATACACATTAAATTTTCAAAATTACAATGTTAAATTAGAGTAGTTGAAAATATTATAAAAACAAATATTTATTTTTTAATATATTTAAAAATAATAATTTTAAAATAATAAATAACTAGCAATTGCATTATATGTTGCAAAAGAAACACCTTAAGACAACATAATAGGAAATAGTAGCATAAAGAAATAAGATGTTGTTCAGAAGGAGCCATCATGAAGAATACAGTTCTTAAACTCCGAAGCCTCTTCTTGATTGAAAAAATACTAAACTGATAAGATATAGCAAAATTCTTGGCACAATATGTCAGCTTGCAACAAGTCCAAAAAACACAACTGAAGTAAATGCTATCATATGGTTTTCAATGCATTTATGTAATTAAAATAGAGCTAGGAACTTTTCAAGACTACTTCATTGAAAATTATGTTGGCACCAACATAAAACTGAATTGATTAGCACATATCATTGCAGACATGGTTACAAATTTTCATGGATTAGGTGGTATGTATTAGCAAGAAAGGATATTAAATTATGTTATAAGTAATGCTTCTGTTATAAGTAATGCAATTGTTATACAAACTATTCATAGTCCTTAATGATATACTCAAATTTCTTTCACAATACTAATGAAGTGTTTAAAGAAGCCATCATCACTTCCAAAATCACATATTTAATCATACAAGTTGTAGAAAATGAATTTGTTTCTATTCAAACATAGTTGTAAAAATTGAATTTGTTTCATAAATTTTAATAGAATCATGAGCTGAGATCTAAGATATAGTTCTTAAACTCTGAAGTCTCTTCTTGATTGAAAACATACTAAACTTATAAGATATCGCTGAAGAGAATATATATGTGTGTGTGTGTATTTTAATTTAATTTAAAAATAAAAAATTAATTTATTTGAATACATTAAATAAATAATTTTAATTTAACAACTAATTATATCAAGAAAAGGCAAGGACCATGTTATAGTGAAATCTTACGACAATATTGCTTCCTTGAACCTTACAAATCATGAGGCCTATGTTGAAATTAAGTTAAAGACCTTGTCTAATCATGCCAACATGAATGCCTCATGAATTATGAAATAGATCATGATTTTCTACCTTCAAAATCAAAGGTATTTTTTGTGTAGTTCCTCCATATTTAATCTTTACCACTTCCTATTGAGTCACTATGTATTAGTTTTTCATGATCTTTGAAAATATTCAAAATATCAGTGATCTCCCTGGTGTCTTCCATGTTCTTGTTTTTTCAGTGTCACTGATGTGAATTTGGTTTCTTTTGTTCTTTGTGAAGATAGTAAAAAAATTATGGAGAGGTGGCTTTCATCGCTATTGAGAAAATAATTCCAACACTAAGAGAGATTTGGTAGCATTTATGGAATTGGCAAACATGTCTTGCTCTCTAGTGTTGGCTACTCAACATAGATTTATTGACCTTGTGTAGAAGAAATGAATTTGTATTTAGCTTATATTACATTAACAATGAAATTGTCAAAATTCATGGCAGTCTTTCTATCACATTTGTAGAGAAAATTTTAACACGGTGTCACCCTTTTCTTATGAGAGCTAAATTCTCCTATATGCACGATGGATTTCATCACTTAAGAGCAGTAAAAACAAGTTTATTACGAAAAAACTCCAACACATTTGTAGAGCAAATTATAACACAGTATCACACTTTTCTTATCAAAGCTAAATGCTCCTATATGAAACAACTATGGATTTCATCACTTAAGAGCAGTAAAAACAAGTTTATTGAGAAAAAAAATCCAACACATTTATAGAGAAAATTATAACACATTATCACACTTTTCTTATTAGAGCTAAATGCTCCTATATGCAACAACGATGACTTTCATCAAGATCAGAACAAACAATTTTATTGAGAAAACAACTCTAACACTGAGAGAGATTTGGAAGCAACTGTTGAATTGGTGAACATGTCTTTCTCTATGGTGTTGGATATTGGGCATATATTTTTTGATATTGTATACAAGAACGCAAATTTTCATGTAGCTTATACTACATTAACCATGAAATTTTCAACATTTAGGGAACACTTGCCATCACATTTGTAGAGAAAATTACAATAGAGTATGACATTTTTTCTTATCATATCTAAATGTTCCTATATGCAACAATTACTGCAAGCTAGAATATGAAGAGAAATAAGAATCTTGTTTGGGACTTGAGATAGATTCATTCTCTGCACATCTAGAGTAAAGCTTAATAAAACAAAACTCACCATATTTTGAATTTTTGAAATAAATATCTTAAAAATTAGAATATAAATTTAATACATTTTACTCAATTACACATTTAACAATATTCATTTTTAAAATACAAATAAAAATTATTATTTTAAATAAAACTATTATAAATAAAAAAAGTACAAAGAATAACATTAATTACCATGGCCCTCATGTACATTCCTCTTATTACTTATGTTTATAACTTATTCTTAATCACATAGTGTCAATTTATTAACACTATAATCTACAAGTCTCACTTTTTATAGCTTTGGTGGAAGGATAGAGTATCTAAATTCCCTTACCCTTTAAGAAACATCCTCAATTACTGTACCACCCACCTCGACATCCAATCTAGAAATCTTAGGTTATTCTAAATTTATCAAGAGTATAGAATTTTTAGGGTGGTGTTTTAAGTGCACTAAAATTCCCATGAGGTCCGTCACCATATATGTGATTCATTGCAACCTTAGATATATTCTATGAGTTGTGATTTTTTTCTTGTGGCTACAACTTATTTTTGGTTGTCACCTAGTTATCATGATTCAAAACTTTGGTATAATTTCAAATCCTTATAGCATTAGATCTATTATGTGAGCTAATGTGATGTTTTGTTTGTCACAATGATTCAAAAATCAATTATTATACCACAAGATTGACTTTATCATTATCTGTTTTGTTTATGACCCCTTTAAAAAACCACAGGAACATTTGATTTTACACTCTAATCTCCCTAGCATGGGAGGGGGTTTCAAAAATTGGAGAGGAAATTGAGTGGTTATTGTTAGAAATTGTTGTATAAGATGGAAAATTTGGATGGTTTGTAGAAAATATGGATGCCATAATAGATATATATTTTAAATTTTTTAGTATCCTTGGCCAACATTTCAACTGAGAACATCAATACATCAATATGCGAATGATAACTTGTGACATTGCTAGCCATTTTCTTTGATTGTGGATCAAGTTATAAACTAATAACTTGTGAAATCCGTAGCCAGTTTCTTTTATTGTGGGTTTCAAAAACTCGAGAGTAAATTGAGCGGTTATTGTTAGAAATTGTCAATGCATCACTGTGCATCTAATAGGATCCATTTCAACTGAGAATATCAATACATCACTATGTGATTGACAACTTGTGACATCCCTAACCATTTTCTTTGAATGTGGATCAAGTTATAAACTAATAACTTGTGAAATCCCTAGCCATTTTCTTTGATTGTCGATCAGTTTATAAACTAGAATATACTGTCTCTTCAAAAGACTTTGGAATATATATTGGATGCATGGAAAGGTTATGGTAAAACTTGTACAAAAAACCCCTTAGGGTTGTCTCAACGTACTCTATTGTTAATCATATAGTGTCAATTTTGTAAAACTATAGGACTTAAAAAGTGGAAAGATTTTAGGCATAGAACACAATGGCCTCACAATGAAGTTGCAGTCTCTATGGAAGAAGGATATTTCTGACATGATGGAAAAATGTCGTGGAAGATGAAAGCAATTTCATTCATCTATTTTATGATCATTTTTTATGGGGACGCTATGTCTACAGATAGCAATGATGATATCAAAGCTTACTACCAAGCATGGCCCCTCTTGGATATTGTTGACGCTCCAAATAAGAGAACCCACACACACATATACATATATATACTTCTAGGTTGAAATGTACAAAAGAGTATTATTAAATTCAAAAACTTAAAAAATACTTGATCATATCATGCAACCTAAATTTTTATTTCACATAAGAGAACAAATATATACTTCATAGCTAGGAGTATTGTTGATTTATACAACTAGGCATATTTTTGATAGTTTTTTTAGAGCAAAATTTGTGCACCTTTAGATAACATTAAATATCACATCTGCCTTCATCTACACTCTTCTTTTATATGTTATTAAGTATGCTATCGACTTACGGCTTTTCCTTTGCAACATTTGGTGCAAATACTAGTTTATATATTAGAAAATACTACTTATGAATAATAAAATAGTTGTAACATAAATAATATATAACAGAAAAAACCATCTATTTTTGGAATAATAAAATAGTTGTTAGAATAAGAAAAACTATGTATATTTTGATGTATGAAAATTTAGATGCATTCTATTAAGTAAAAATTTAAAAGAATAATGGTGATAAACATTTAAAAATAATTTTATTAAATAATTAGTTTAGATCTATACCATTTATGAGATGGATCAATTCTCTTTTCACTCTAAAAGAGCTTTGCATATAAAGACATTTGATCTCTCTTGGCTCTTGATATTTATCTCGGCCATCTTAATTCCCCCTTTTAAATAAACTACATTCCCCATGAATACCATGGGCCATTGATCCATGGGCTATTTTTATAGTTTATTATTATTTTATTTTATTATTTTTATTTTTTATTGTATTTTGACCTAGTTCAAGTGTTCATTACATTATGTCAATCTTTTAATTTAATTTACTTTTATTTTTATTTTTATGTAATTTGACATAGTCAAAATGTTAAACATGGCATAACAACATTTTAATCATACTTTGTTGGAGAGCACCATGACACAAAAATGTAATATTTAAATACATACATAGTTATTTTCTTTTATTATAGTGTTTTTTGTCCATGCAATTTAAATTAATTGGTTTGTGTGGAGTTTGATTTTATGATATAAATTTTATTTAAATCTAAAAAAAAAAATTAATAACATAATTTTAACTTAAAAGTCACCAAAACCTAAATACTTATCTTAATTTCCCTCTTTAAATAAACTACATTCCACATGAATGCCATGGGTCAATACCATGGGCTATTTTATAGTTTATTATTTTTTTATTTTTTTATTTTTATTTTTTATTGTATTTTGACCAATAGTTATTTTCCTTTTTTATAGTGTTTTTTATCCATTTTTTAAAATTAATTGGTTTCTGGGGAGTATAATTTTATGTTATAAATTTTATTTAAATCTAACAAATTTTGAAGGTGTTATTTTAGTAAAAACTGATTATGATGTCGAGGATTATTAATTTGCTTACAGTAATGAATACGTGTAATATATAATATTCGAACAAATATTTATTTTTAATATGTTTAAAATAATAATTTTAAATAATAAATAATAATTTTCAAACAATTGATTATATTATAATTCAGAAGTTTCTACATAATACAATATCATGTAGATAATTGTCTTACATATTTTTTCCATAATTATTTTTGGATGTTGTGGCAATAGTTATGTTATGATTTTTAGATATTTGTGGAGTGATTTTTTATTATTAAGTTTTCTAGGAAAACCACCCAAAATTAAAATCTTTGAAAGTAAATCATACCCATATAAATAACATATTTATCATTAGTCACTTTCCACATTAATTTATGTGAATACTTGCATAAAAAATGGATAGAAACCATATCTAAATAAATGTGAGTTACTACCCACCATTATTTATGTTTTCTTAAAATGTAAATGTCCAAAGTTACTAGTGGTTACTACCCACCAAAATAAAATCCTTGAAAGTATATCATACTCATATCAATAACATATTTATCATTAGTCACTTTCCACAATAATTTATGCAAATAATTTGCACAAAATATGGATAGAAACCAATATAAATAAATATGAGTTATTGGCCACCATTATTTATGTTTTCTTAAAATGTAAATGTTCAAAGTTACTAGTGGTTACAACCCACCAAAATTTATGCAAGTCCTTTCCCTTTGGTAGGCAATTAATTTTTCTACTTCATATATCAATTTGCAATTTCCCTTTAAATTTTCCACTTTATATATCAATTTGTTGTTTCTCGCAAAGCATAATTTTCATTTGAGTGACCAAGAACACTTCTTTAATGTATGGAAGGTGGAAAATGGTGCCAATTGGAATATTTTAACGAATTTAATAATGTGGTTGTGTTGGTTCACTGTCTATATGCATCCAGAGGATGGATTAGTAGGGGATGGTTAACTATAGCTAAATATGTTGAAGTGATGGTTGAGGAGAGTCTAGTATGGTAACTATATTATAGTTCACTATAGGGATAATCATTGTTGTATGAATCTAACTATAATTTAGCATGATAGATTATTATTAACTATGATTCATCATGGTTGTTCATGTTTGAGCATGGTTACCCATGGTTGATGATGGCCAACCAAGTTTTACCATAGTCAATAATCGTGACCACATTTGATTATGGTTCACTATGGTTGATATAATAAACCTAGTAAACTAGATAAACTTAACAAACTTAGGTCAATCTAGTAAACTTATGTTTCCATAGTAAATCTAAGTCAACCTAAATAATTATGATTAACTAGTTGATCATGGTTGACTATGGTTGAGCTACTAAACCTAGTAAACATGGATCAACCTAGCACATGTAGGCCAACCTAGTAAACCTAAGTTAACCTTGGTCAACCTAGTAAAGCTAGGTCAACCTAGTCAACCTGGTAAACCTAGGTCAACATGGTAAAGGTTTACATAGATACATCCACCTAGTAAATCTAATAAACCTAGTAATATACCTAGTAAATCCTAGGTAAACCTAGTAATCCTTGGTCAACCTATTAAACATGGTTTACTTGCTAAACCTTGTAAACTTAGGTCAACCTAGCGAACCTAGTTTAAGCTAGTAAATCTATGTTAACCTAGGTCAACCTAAGTCAACATAATAAACATATGTCAACTTGGTAAACCTATTAAACCATGGTAAAACTAGTAAAATTAAGTCACCCTACTAAAATTAGGTCAACCTAATAAACCTAGTAAAAAAAGGCCAACATAGTAAATCTAGTAAGCTTAGTGAATTTGAGTTAACCTAATAAACTTGTGTCAAACTACTAAACTATGTAAAGTTAATAAACTTAACAAATCTTAGTTAAACCTGTAAACATTGTTAACCTAGTAACCATGGTGGCCATAGTTGACTATTATTGGCCATGGTTAACAATGATTAACTGAGTAAACTTAGTAAACCAAATACACCTACTAAATTTAGATTAACCTAGTTAGGTTATGTAACTTAGTTGACTATGGTTCACTCGCTCAAAATGGTTGACCATGGTTGACTGTAGTTTACCTAATCAACATAGATCAACCTAGTAAACCAAGGTCAACCTAGTAAAACTATATATCAAACTAGTAAACCTAGGTAAAAAAAGTAAACATAGGTCAACCTAGTAAATGTAGTAAACCTAGGTCAATATAATAAAACTAGGTCCACATAATAAACCTAGTAAAAGTGATAAATCTTGTAAACCTAGGACAACCTAGTAAACCAAAGGACAACTTAACACACTGAGGTTAGAGTTGGAAACATATTGATAAAAAACATATAAGAACATTTATTTTTCATTTTATAACAATAGAATTTGTAGGTATAACATATTATCATTTGTGTTTTAAGAAATTGTATTGCATTATTGTTATTATATTTTTACAAATTTAATATAAATATTTCAAATGGTTTAGATATGATTCAAATTGAAGTGGATAATATTTATATTGAATTCTCAACCACTTGAATTCTCTCTAAACAATACTATAGATATATTTCATATTAATATGAATATCACAAAGAAAAAAAGTTATTCTCTTTACTTTCACATGTTTTCTGTTATTTCGTAATAAGATACAAACTTTAATTAACAACCCCAATTCACTTCATAGTTACATACATTTAAAGTCTATATAAACTATATAATAATAATATTAGACATTGGAAAGTTAATAACCACAAACTTCATTGTATCTCACTAACCAACACACACACACACACATAATATCATAACCTTTGGTTTTATTATCAAAATTATAATGTTTACACACACACACACATAATATCATAACATTGGGTTTTATTATCCTAATTCTAATGTTTGTTTCTGTTCTAATTCTTCATATTTTTCCTACTTAGATATTTATAAAATATTTACAATTCCTGAGGATTATTTGTCTAATGTTTCCCATTACTCTGAAGAGGTGGTTGTCAGTTAACATAGAGAGATGAAGGACAATTGATAATGGTTGAATTTTCTCTCTCAATATATTGGTTCTAGGATCACCATGAACCAAATGTCCAGCAAAATTTGTAGTCTTCTACTATTGATTGTTGCTTTAAATATGACCACAAAATAATGTCTAGAAGAATATCTAATCTTTTGCTAAATAGTGATTTAAGGAAACCATGATCGAATTCATATTGGTGGATTATGGTTCTTTTGTATCTCTAAATTAGATATTCAAATATTGAAATGGGAAGCAATGTAATGAGTAGACACTTAGACTCGTTATAACCCCTCAAATGTTGCACCAAAGCATCATTGACTACTTATGTTTAACTATATGTTTGTGAATGGAATGTTGTACATATATTAAACTTCATGTCCAACTTCTCCCACAATGTAGTCCAATATGCATTAATAAATCTTGTGTCCCCATCTGAAATAATGATCCTTGGGATTACAAAGTGCACCTAAACATGTCCAAAGAACAAGTTTGTTGTTTTTTTTTGGTTGATGGTATACTTACATGACATCAGAACTCACATCGTGATGAACTTGTTAACTACCCGTAACATGTAGTTATGTCCCTTATTATTTGTTGGTAATCCTCCCACAAAGTCCTAGAAATAATTTCCCAAGGATTAGTAAGTAAAGGTAAAGGATTGTATAGACCATGTTTCCAATTACTAGGATTTCTAGAATAACAAATCATACATCCTCCTATGAATCTAGCTACATCTTCTTGCATCTTGGGCTAGTACACATACCCCTATAATTTTTCCACTACACCAGATTATGATTTCCACTTACGAGGAGTAAGCCTCTCTCATTATTTTTATTCCCTCACCTTTAAGAGCCCATAATTTGTCTACCCTATAGAGAAACCCATTTTGGAGATTGTAGTCAATTTTTTCATCGCCATTGTGCATGACTTTGGATTTGCAACTAATGAAACACCTCTTTTATTTTTTCACCCTTTATGTATGCCTCTTTGTATGTATCATGGATGAAAGGATACATGTGCATTAAATTTCCAAAAGTTGTGATCTTTTATCTCAATGGAATTGAAAGCATGCCGAAGTTTTGTGTTGCCCTTCTTATACTTGATCACTAAATGAAATTGTTGTAATAACCCCATCCACTTGTAATTACCAATCTATTTTAACTTACTCCGGTCTTATAGGTACCATAGGGAGGAGTGATTGGTGTGCATTTATATCTCATTTCCCATTAGATAGAGTTTCCACTTTTTGAAATCTTGTACCATGGTATAGAGATCTTTATCATAGAAAGAGTAGTTAAGAGCCATCCCATGAAATGCTTTAGAATGGTAGCATACAAACCTCCTCCATGTATTAACACTTATCCCATAGCATATTCACTTGCATCTATCTCCACTTCAAAGGATTTTTGCAAGTTTTGTAATGAAAGAATCTATGTGTAATCAATTTTATACTTTAACTCAGATTCCCTTTTAACCCTTACCCCACTTGAAACTCTTCCCACTAATCATTATGGAATGGAGTGGCATTGCTACTACTAAAAAGGAGGTTATAAATTTATTTGGGTATTTTCCGACCCAAACAAAATTTCCAACCTCAAAAAAATTAGTAGGCATCAACCACTTCATGATTACCTCTATCTTGGTAGGAATTATCTTCAAGTCTCCACCACCAATCATATATCTGAAGTACAAAAAATATTACGATGTAAACTCACACCTCTTGATATTTTCTAGTAGTTGGTTCTTCTTTAATTTCTTTAGCACTTGCATCAAATGTGAGATGTGATCCTCCTAAGTAGCACTATATATCATTGTATAGTACAAATAAACAATAAGAAAAGAATCTAGAAAATTGTGTATTATGTCATTAACTATCGTCATGTATGTAGTTGTTGCATTGCATAAACAAAATGACATGACTAGTTACTCACACAAACGTTGTTTAGCTTTAAATAAAAACTTCTAGGTATCTTCTTCCATGAGTCTAACCTAATAATAACTTAATTTTAATTTGAGTATGATAAAGTATTTTTCTTTCTACAACTAGTCCAAAAATTTTTTATCCTTTGTAGGAGTTAAATTTTATTAAGGATTATTTTGTATGGTACATTGTATTCAATATGCATCTACTAAGTCCCTTCCTTATTTGGCACCTTTATGATGGCTAATCCGCATGGTGAGGTACTTGGTTTGATGACATTGTGTTCTAGTAGTTGTTGAAATGACTTCTTGAACTCATTTACTTCGATAATCGATTGTTTGTGAAATTTAATGATTTGAAACAGAGAGATTGACAATAATTGAATCCCATTCTCCACTTCTCTCTTAGGTAGTAGCCCTTTAGGCTAATGGAACACACCCATGTATTCCTATAGAAGCTCTTCCAATTTTTTTTTGTTCCTTAGTACTCCCATCCAAGTTTGACTAGGCCCCCATTAGCTTTTCTACAGGATTATTCTCTCTTAAAATAACAAAACATACTTCTTTCTACAATTGATAAATTTCTTGGCCCGATTGGAACTTAATAGTGAGATCATTGACTTGGGCTTGTGTATGTTGATGATGAAGGATTTTCCATCCTTTATGAGTTAGTATTGTTTGTCTCTCCACAATAGATCACATCTTCCATGTACATATAAGGACTCCCAAATATAACTCCACACACATCAAGTTCAACTTCATCTAATAATACTCCATCAATAAAATGAGCAATAGTAGAAAATATGATTCTACATTGTATCTTTACCATTATTTTAGCCTCATAATTGATCCATCCAATTGCATATGGTCAATGACCATCATGAACCTAAAATCCCAATTTATTTTCCAAATATGTTACAAGGAGAGTTACCTAGAGGCTATGATATTGTGTTGATTATAGCATCACACTTTTTCTTATAGACCTATATGTTAATAGGGAAAGGTTTGATCATCTCCTTCTCTTCCCATAGCTGAAAATTAATTTGACTCAACCATTTTTACAATAATATGCAAATAATATTCCCATCCATGTATAGCCCACTTTCCACCTGTTTAGTTGAATTAGTGGCCATTAGATTTTTCTACTTGTTGTCCTTCCTTTGGTTCTTTTGTTTGAGTTCTTGATCTAGTTTCCAACACTTCCCTTATATGTTACCATCATTGTTATAATGGATGTAGTGGTTGTTGCTATATTTTCAGTAATTTTTTCAGGCTATTGTATTCTTTTACTTCACCCCTTTCCATTTCTTCTCCTCTGGAAACTTCCTAGCATTCCTTCTTCTTCGACCCACTTGATTTTGATTTCTTCTAGCCTATGATTTCCTAGTACTATTCCTATACACAAGCCTCATCCACCATTCTATGTTTGAACATCATCACTCTTTTATATATATGGCTATGTAAAGCCCATAGATACTTCAATACTAACTACGATTTCTTAGGAGAGATATCCAACATTATTTCCATCCTATTGAATTATATGGTGTACCCTTCTACACTGCCATTTTCTCCACTTGAAGTAATGCCATAAAATCTACTAGTCCTTTACATACCCAACAAGGTAGAATTTTTACTTTATGAGATATTCAAAATCCTCCCACTTGGTCACAAGAGGATCCCCCTCAAAGCTCTAGGTTTCCATATGGTTTTATTACCAGGTTAGGTCAAGGCCTTCTAGTTTCAAATAGGAAAAACATTTTTTTCCTTTATTTTATTGATATTCGAATAATCCTATAGCTATTGTAATTAGTAATTTAATTCAAAATTACCAATATCACCTTGATATGGCTTTATTTCATCATTTTCTTCCATCTTGAACAGGGACTGTTAATGTTTCATGGAACTCAAACTAGGTTCTTCTTTTATGGATTCTCTCTTAACCTCTTTATCTGATTCTTCTTGATCCTCTAATTTTATCTCTCACCTAACCTCTCAATTCAAGCCTGCATATCATCCAATTTTAGGCTTATTTGCAAGAGATACCATGAGAATATTCATATTATGGCTAATATTTTTGACTTACTCTTCCATCCTTGGGAATATATCCTCTGCCAGATTGTGAGTGTTATTAATAGATTCATCAACCATGGTTGGGGCTCTATGAATTTTAACTTAAATGATATAGATCCCTTATAAATATCCACAGTACATTGAAAGAAACATGTTTCTATAGAATTATGATCCATAATCTATTATGGATATTCCACTGGATATTTTGTCACAATATATTTGATAAAAAAATTACAAGACTCTAAAATCTATATTTGAGACTTTTTTTTTCCTTAGATTTATAGGAATATTAAGTTATTGTTTAATGTTTAAACATGCTAATATAAAAATGAAAAAAATATATATAGAACAAATAGAACAATCACTCACTTAATCACAATAGCATGTGATATGACCCAAGAAACCCTTTAAGGAGAAAACCAGTTGGAAAGTTAGGACAATATAATATAATGTTTGTCAAATAAATAAATAAATAAATAAATAAATATATATATATATATATATATATATATATATATATATATATATATATATGCAAATAATTATTTTGGGGTCAAATTCCACAAAAGGGGACGTCATCTACTTGCATATTGATTTCACCCTAGTTCAATCCTGACAAGGGCCTAACATTATGGCATGGTTTCATCTTTTTTGTTTGGCATGACTTTTTATAAGAAAAAATTCCCCTTTCCCTTAGTTAGATCCCTTGCAATATGCATACTAGTATGCATAATGGCTTACTAGGGTGTACATACTTTCCCTTGTATTACACGTGGGTCTTCGTCCTTACCGTATTCACATGCTTGACGTTTTATCAACCCTTTGATTTTGGATCAATGTTGATCACCAATATCTAATGTGGAATTTGAAAGAGGTTTATGGGTGCTAACTAAAGCAGAGTTGATCCCAAGTGCGTGGTTATGGTTGCTGGATATGTGGAAAATGAATTTTCACTTTCTAGTAGGCGCATCCCAAGGCTAGGGTTCAAACATGCTCTAGGAGTTTTGGTCTTCAGAATTTTCATTGTATCGCCTTTGTTCATTGACTCTTCCCTTGGATCTGTGATTTTTCTTGATCGGTTACTATTTTTTGTGGTTATGATGATATTGATTGAAAGCCTTCATTCGTTGACCCTTCCCTTGGCTACATGTATTCTTTTTCTATATTAATATTTTTTACGGTCACACTGATGTTGATTGCAAGACTTCATTCGTCAACCCTTCCCTTCACTTTGTGTATTCTCTTGCTCTGTCACTAAGGTCTTCAGTTATTCCCCAGGGAAATTATTGTTCTAAATGGGCTTTCAACTGTGTTGTTTTCTCTTCCATTCAATCCCAAGTATTCTTCCTATGAATGGTTATAGTTGTTTGTTTTATTTTCTTACTTCCCATTCCCCATTCTACCATTCAAACTTTGAGTTCCAATGACCTATGTTTCTTTCCTTCCTTTACGAAGTTTATCCCTATTGTGAGATTAATCCTCCTGCATTGTGTAACAATTTGTTGGTTTGAATGACATTATAGTAATATTAAACGATATTTTTTCTCTCTCGTTAATTTGGATCATGTCATTTTTTTTTGTTCATTCTATACAGGTTGTTAATGGCTCCCTTGTGTGGTTTAGGTAGGTTTTTCACCTCTTGGAAATGAAAATTAGTTAATGTTGAGCGACTGTCCAATAAGGGGAGGTAAGCCAATCCACAAAATCATTTCTGAATTATTTTCCCAAATACTGTGTTACTCAAAACAATGATGAGAGGATGGTTGCTTGCATGTGGCTTATATCTACCCACTCTATTTTCCCCCTTTGACTATATCCCCCCCTCTCTTTCAGAGAACTCTATTTTGTAGAGTCATGTAACTTGTTGTGACTTGCAGTTGTAATGTTGGGAGATTTTTAACACCTTGTGACCCAATTCTTTGTATTTTTGAATTCATTAAACATATATCACGGGGTTAATAGAAAAAAATATCATTGTTTAACATTTTTTATGGCTATTTACCAATAATTTCTTCTATGTGTACTTTGAATTATGGATAGGGTAAGGGTATCACACCCTAGCCCCATGATTCCACCATTATATATATATATATACCTCTATTTTAAATTCCTTACATGTGTGGAGCTTTTAATATGTAGTGTACGGATTTTCAATTTTGTTACCAGTGTATTTTACTTTTAATTTTAATTTGGAGTTGAACCTTCTAAACAATATAATGAACTCTCAACACATATTTCCTAGATTACATATGTTACTTCCCTTTTCTTTTCATTGTTTCTGAGATTATATTCATGAAATGTATTTCTTGGATGAATGGTTATATAATTGGAATGTTATATTCATTTTCCCTATTTTTTTCTTTGGGAACATAACTCATAGGGTGGTTCGCCCTTCCTAAAAATATGAAGCTTGAAGTAATAATAGCTCTATAAGGGGTGGGTTGAAAATTCCATTCTGATTTTTGGATTCTATGTTGCTTGAGTTCATTCCTAGAAATTTGAGGAAATTCACTGTATTATGGAAGTATATTTGGCACTAAGTTATTTTAATACTTCTCCTTTTGTTATCTCCATGAGGTTAATTATGTTATTTTTATTTGCAACACATAGGTTCTGATATGATCACCCTCGTTAAGTGGATCATTTAATAGTTGCATAGATACTGCTATAATCCTTCCCTTAAAGTAATTTAGATGGCCATTATTCTAGTCACCAATTATTCAATAAAATAAATAATGTATGAAAGGGGATTTAACATTTCTCCCTGTTAATCTGACACAAGGGTTTTGAGGGAAATAAAACTATTATGTGATTCATGTGTGAAGTATGACCCTCATTTGAAAATAGTCAGAAAATAAATCTGATAAACTAATGATAAACCTACATGAATTATATTCTATCTCAATATATAAGGAAATATAATATTCTATCACTAGATACATAAAGAATGTAACATTCTCACATCATAGATTAAGTAATTGATAAGTGAACTAAAAGATATTGCATGTAGTACTAATTTTACTCGTCATGCCATTTGATTCTACTACTATAACATAGGATCAAATGGACCTGTAACCAGATGCGGTGACACAAATTGATGAGGGACATTCCAACCATTTGTAGTCGACTGATAAACCAAATTTCTTTATTGAAACACCTCCAAGCCTCAATTTTGATTTAATAGAGAAAAATTCCTCATGCCTATTATCAACACTACAAATTTCACTTTCATGTAGTAAGTTTGGAACTCATTAATACAACCTTAGCCTAACACACTCTTTTTCTCATGTTGTTTTATACTCGTTTTATCTTCTTCGGGTACTTCTCCACTCAAAGTTGACCCCTCCCAACCTCCCAGCATGTAGAAAACTCCCCCCTCATAGTTAAATACTCCCTTGAACTTGTTCCACCATCAAGTCATATTCCCTCTATGTTAGGTGGACCCTTAAAATCTATTGCTTGTCCACCATCCAAATTTCCCTTTATAGAATCTGAGTTCTTGAAATTTCCATTTGTCATTCACAACTTTCCAGTCAAGCAGAGTTATCTTCCATAAAAGCATAATAAATACTCATTAACATCACTCATCAATTTTCATATGTTTATTTATTATTACTAAAATAAAACTCTCTAAAATATTTATTACAATTTCTACCATCTATTAAAGTATCTTAATTTAAAATAATATTCCAGAATATTTTGTTTTTAAATTAAAATTTCAAGATATTAAATTTGTCCCCATTTAATATTCAACACCATACATTATGTTTATTTCAAATTCTTGATCCTAGAAAAAATATGTATACATGTTCCTAAGTACATCCTCCATCTCCCAAGTAGCCTCTTCAAGGTTGTAGTGCTTTCACAACACTTTAACTTGCGTGATGACTTGATTCAAAATATTGGTCTCCCTTCACTTAAGAATGTGCAAGGGGATCTATTAGAAAATCTCCCTCTAATTCCACTTATAAAAAATTCCGATGAACAACATGAGACATATCATACACATATGTTCATAAAAGAGAAACCTGAGAAACATTGCGTACTCTAATGTTTGTTGGCAATCCCATCTGATAAGATATTGGACCTACTCAGACCAATACTTCAAATGGCCCATAGTATCTTGCTACTAACGTGGTGCAACTCCACAACCTGACTTTATTTTTTTTAAGCTTAACTTAAAGGTAGACATGGTCTCCCAATTTTAACTCTAAAGGTGTCCTTTTTATATCTACATAACTCTTTTTCCTATATTTTGTGGCCTTTAAATTCTTTCTTTCCTTTTATACAACATGTTCTAATTCTTTGAGCATGTTTGGGCCCAACATCATTATATCTACTGGATTGTCCCAAGTTACCAGTGCTTTGCATTTCTTTCGCTATAACATAGGGCATCATTTTTTAAGATGATTGATACATGCTATTATATGCAAATTCGTTCAAATGTAGATATTCTTCCAATGTCTTAGGCCTATCCATAACATACATCCTAACCATATCCTCTATAATTTGAAATTTTCTCTCTATTTCTCAATTTTTTTCTGGATGATAAGCAGTGTTGAAACTGAGTCAAGTACCTGAGCCCTCAAACAAATCTTTCGAGTGATTTCCTGTAAATTTGGGGAATCTATTCAACACCATAGTCCTTGGGATTTCGTGTAATTTGAATATCTCCTTCATAATAATGTTTTCTATATTATTAACCTTATAAGTGGATTTTATGAGAATGAAATGGGACACTTTAGTTAATTTATCAACCACTACCATAATAGATTCATGTTGTTTTCTCGTTTTAGGGAGTCTGGTAATGAAATCCTAAGTGATGGTTTCTCATTTCCATTCTGGTATGAGTAAGGGTTGCAACAACCCTATAGGATGTCTGTGTTCAACTTCAACTAGCTAGCACTACATGCATCTTGACATATTTTTTTTTATAACAAATTTGCTATGTTAATGAGAACTATAACCTCAAAATGAGAACTCTAGCCCGAAAAATGCCTATTCTTGCATAAAAAACATGAAGCAACACCCCAAAAACAAAAATTCACAATGATACGCAACGATATTTTTTTTTTTTTTTTTTTTGGGAGAGGTGAGTGTAAATTCCAAATGATTTTAGAGCCACATTAAAAACCAAAATTTATGTATAATAAGTATCACAAAGCACCCACATGAAAAAATAGATAAATAACTAAAACTATAAAAAATATTAAAAATTAATAATAATATATAAAAACTAAAAATAAAAATAAAATAAAACACAAAAAATGAGTTAAAAAAATCAAAAAGGAAAAAAATAATAATAAAAAAAATAAAACATAAAAAATAACTAAAAATAAACCAAAAATGTTGAAGCCCCAAAATTCCAAAGAGAAAATAATATATGGAAAAACTTTCCTCACATAAAAAAGAAAAAGGAAACAAATTAAAATTTAAAAAATAAGGAAAAACAAAAAATATCTCACCAAAACAACGTAATTTAAAAACAATAAAATTATAAAATTACACACACACACACACACACACATATGAAAACAATAAAAAAATGACTCGCGTTGCTTGTGGCACTTGCCACTCTAACAACCCTTCCTATGGCCCTAGGGCACCCAAGGAGGGCCACTGGAGTAGCACAATGTCAAATGATTCAGGTTCGACAATGATTATGATTGGTTTTGGTCTGAATTTTTTGACGACGTTCAAATGAGGTTCACCATTACGTTCATATATATATATATATATATATATATATATATATATATATATATAGGATAAAATAGTAAGAAATCAACATCATTAAACACCAAAAATGCTATCACGAACATGGAAACTGCAAAGATAAATTATAAGCTTGAGTTGTGACATTAGGTTATGATTTTTTATCTATGGACTTGGTTAATGTCTATGAGGTTCGATGAGGTTCGCTGAACCTCAACATTTTTTTAAGGTTCACCAAAATTTGAACCTCAAAGTTAAATTTACACGAGCCTTCTGTTGTAGGCGCAACACACCGCTCCAACAGGCCTGCCCACGACCCTTTACCACACAAGCAGGGTTTGTCATTGATTCCCAAAATCAACAAGTTGTTGTGTGGGCACAAAATTGCATGTAGATTCAACGAATTGACAAGGAGCCTCACCCCAAAGGCCAAAAGGTCACAGGTGAGGTAGGCCAACAATCTATCCTTCTTTATAAATAAATTTTTAATTGTTTGTAATAATTTTATATATTATTTTTTTATATATATTTCTTAAATATTTGCTTAATGCTTAATTTTATTTGATTTTTAAATTAATTTATCATATCCTTGAATTTTTATTTTTTATTATTTATTTAAATTTTATTATATATTTTAATTATTTTATCTTTTTTAAATTGTATCATATTTTTCATTTATTTATTTTTCACATATTTTAATTTTTTTGTATTTTTTTCTCTTGTTTATTTCTCAATTTGTTTATTATACCTGTCGAAGGAAGTATATTGTAATATGTTTGGATCAAAATGCTTTGACTCTTAATTAATTTGGAAATGTCTAGGAACTATTTCTAAATTTTATTAAAGTTTCTATAAAATTAAATATTAAACTTGTTTTTTAATTGAAAAAATTATTTTTTGAATTTTTAAAATTAAAATTTCTAATTTTTTTTTTGGTGGATGGCTAATTTCATGTGGTTTAAAATCAAATTTTTAGAACTAAAATTTGTTTAAAAAATTTTAAAACAAATAAAAACCTCTAAATGCCACATGCCATAAATTATTTATCAATTTTGTTTTTCCAAATTTCCATTACATTTTGAGCTTTTACTAACCATGGAAACTGGTCGATTTAAAAAACAAAAGCAGGAGCACTACATATTGCACCTTTTTTTTTCCAAAGACGATTTTCTTTATATTTTTTCCTCATTATTGAATAGAATTGGTTCAATCATTTTCGCAATTATATATTTTCACAATTAAATTTTCAATCATGATGCAATATAAAAAAGTAAATTTAAGTCAACATTAGAATAAATAAAATTTTCTCTTTTGTCTTCACGGTTTTAATCATAATTAAAAAATATGAAATAAAAAAATTATTTTTTAGGAATATTTTGCACTCATACTTAAACCATTGTGTAACTATATTTTTTATTTTAATTTGACTAGACATTGTAATTTTTTATATTAGATATTTTATTACATATAAATAATTTTCCATGTGATTAAGACGACTCGGAATATTTCATATCAATTTGATTTTTTCGACATAAAAATTCTACCATGGATTATTTATTTTGTGTGGAATTAGGATGAGTATACATTTAAAGTTCAAAAAATAGTTTGTTACAATAATTAGTTTTTAAAGGAATTATATATATATATATATATATATATATATATAATAGACATTGTAATTTCTCTTCCTTATTTGGTCTCATAAGCTAAAGATGGAATAAAAGGTGCACACACACATTTCAATAAACTCTTAACTTTTGTAACAAGTGATGATGTTGGGGCTAATGTTTCATCCAAAATTATCTATGCGCCTATCTGTATTTTCCTCCAAGGTTGTGTTTTCCATTAATTACTTTTGTTACTTCCCTTGGTCGTCTTCAAATGTGCTTCATTATTAGATTTATGAATTTGATCATGCATTCAATAATTTTTATCACTTTTTGCATAAAAGATAGGTTGTAAGTAGCAACGCTACATATTACACTTGTTTAATTTTATTTTTATTTTTTATTTTTAAATGTTTTAATATTTTTTCACAAATTTTGAATCATATGTTTTTTTTTCATTGTTTCATTTTTTTTGGTTTTTTCACATATATATATATATATCTGTGTGTGTGTGTGTTTATTCCATTTTATTTTTTTAGCTGGTTTATAATGTTAATTTTTTATTTATTTATTTAATCTTCCAATTGAGCTTTTTTTTTTCAATTTTTTTGTTAAATAATTATTGATTTTTTTTATAAATGTTCATTACAACTTATTTTTCATTTTCTCTTTAATTTTGTTTTTAAATTTTTTTTTTCTATTTCTATTTTTCTTTTAAATTCTTTTTCTTTAAATTGTTATTTATCTATTTTGATTTTTTTAATTTTGTTTTTTTACTTGAGTTTTTATGTGAATCATTATCTTCGGAGAAAAATATTCCAATATTATCATCTTTAGACATAAAATTCATAAAAATATCATAGATTTTGTTGTTGTTTTTTATTTTTTATGTTCAATCTCTTTCATAAAAGTCTTTTGTTTGGCATCCCATTTCTAGCAAAAGGGTCCCTAAATGTGTATTCTTTAAGTTATATTTATATGCAAAATGCACATTTTTTGTCAAGTATTTAAAATTATTAATTTTTTATTAACAATTGTTTTATGTGTATTGAAATATTAATTAATAATACATAAATATATAAAAATTATAAACTTCAGAATATATTCATACATAATACATTAGAAAATTTAAAATGTCAAAAATAAGCCCCGAAAAAGAGGGTTTGATGTTGCATCAATGATTTTTTGAAATTAGCATGAAAATAACTAATATTTAAAAGAAATTTTTTATATTTGATACATAAGAAAATTTAAAGTTTCAAAAATATGCTCCAAAAAAAGGTTGATGTTGCATCAACACTTGTCAAAATTGGCACCAAAATCATGATTTTTTGGAACATCTAAGAATACGATAATTCGATACAATTCTCATTAAGATGGTAACTTTGTTTTATCTCATTTTTCAATTTTGGATAATAATACTCCCTTTCTATTATTTTAAGAATTTTTTGGTAGCCTAGATGTTTGGAATATGGACTTCTATGAAACTCATTAAGCAAAATTTTCTTTAAACCTCCTAAATCTGGTACAAAAATTATGTTTTTGTATTTTATCATCCCATCCTCTTTGCATTCTCATTCTTTATATAGCATTTATGCTTCATTGTTTACACATTTTCCCTTAATTTTCTAGGTGTTTTCATCATTTTCGTATGTTGTTTTATTTTTTGCTAGCATCGCTATTTAAAAATAACTTTTGATCGTGGCATGTAATAGGCATATCCTTTTTCTAAGATCTTCTTCAGCCTTATTTTCCCAACCTTCGACGTGCTTCATTTCACAGTCGTATTCACTAATAGAGGGAATCCATCTATTGTGTTTAGAATTTAAGCTAGGCTAGTCGAACATATACATTACACTAACATTTTTACTCATTCACAAAAATCATCTTGTAATAATATAATGTCCCCACATTTTGAGAGAATTTATGATTTCTTCCAACTCTAGATTGTGAGTGGCATAAATTTTTTCATGTTTCTTCAATTTCCAATACTCGTAATAAATAATGTATCATTCTTGCAAAAAAACACCCCATAATCCATCGTTACAGGCATCGTTTGACACTATGAAATTTTGATATGGATCTGCAATTCTTAGCATGGTGGTGGTTGTAATCAAGTGTTTAAAGTTGTCAAAATTTTCTTAACATTTAGGGGTCTATTTAATCTTGTAGACCTTTTTCTATAATGAAATTATAGGAAATGAAATTTTTGAAAAACCTTTTATAAATTTCCTATAATACCCAAGTATCTCCATGAAGGGACTAATGTCCACTTTTTCCTTAGGTGCTAGCTAATCCGGGATGGATTTCACTTTTTTTGAGTCTACTTCTATCCCCTTTTTTGAGATGACATGTCTGAAATATTCTACTTCCTGCTAATGAAATTCACATTTACTGAATTTATCATATATTTGGTGGTCCCTTAAGGTCTGCAACACTAGACTTGAGTGTTTAGCATGATCCTTTTCATTCCTTAAGTAGATCAGGATATCGTTTATAAATATAAGGAAACTTCTATCTAGATATTTCTTGAAAATGTTGTTCATGAAGGTGAATGGTGAGTTCATCAACCTGAATGGGGTGACTACAAATTTGTAGTTTCCATAACAAGTTTGGAATGCATTTTTATGAATATATTCTTCATTAATATTTATTTGGTGGTTGGATGATCTTAATTATATTTTAGAAAATGCTGTTGCACCTCAGACCTAGTCAAATAAGTCATTAATCCTTGGTAGTGGGTATCTAGTGTTTATACTAATCTTGTTTAACAGTTTGTAATATATGCACAACCTTAGTGTTCCATCCTTCTTACTTACAAATAAAACTAGTGCTCCTCGCAGCGATATGTTGGGTCTTATATACTTCTTTTCCAATAATTCTTAGAGGTGTAATTTTAGTTCATAAATTTTTGTGTGCTCATTATGTAGGGGGTTTGGAAAGAGGTGTTGAAGCTCATAATAAATCTATAGTGAAATCGACATCTCATTTAGGCTATGACCTCAAGATTTCTTCTAGAAACACCTCTAAATTCCCTAATGCTGACAAATTCTTCAAGGTTGGATTTGTCATTTCCTATTGTTGTATCAATCAACTAAAAAACATAGATTTTACATCCTTTCTTAGAGCACTTCTGCAGTAGAATTTTTTCTTAAAATTATGGGCATGTGTATTCCCTTGATTTTTTGCGCATTCCCCTCATCACCCATGGAGTAAAAGGTATTACCTAAGTAATTTACAATCACCCTATACTTCTCCATCCATCCCATGCTAAATCAACACAACATTTGCACCCAATGGTAAGATATTCATATTTGAAAGTATTTGTAGTCCATTAATTTTTAAGGCATAATATGGAATCAATTTTGTGACCTTTCATTTTGTTTTGATGGCCAGATGCATAAACCATGCTTGTTTATGTATTGTTTTTCTCAATTTAAAACTTTTTACTACCTTCAGTGATACATAACTTTGACTAGAGCTTGGGTGTATAAGGATTGTAAGTCATTTAATATTTATATTACTGCATATTTTGACCATTGAGGGTTGATTTTCTTCCTGTCTATTGTTAAAGGTTGCACTTATCCTTGGAATTTCTCTAGCTACATCATTATCCATGAATGGTTATCAAATATGGTGTATGGTTATTGGTTTATCTCCCATTTCCTTTTCCACGTGGAAAATTTGGGGACAAATGAGGTTCTCCACACTCCTAAAATTCTAGGGGTTCCCTACTAAAACTCCCTTTACCATTTTGAAGCCTTCTAACTATGTGGGTTTTTTAACATGCTTAAATGGGGTGCTGGAATTTCTACTATAATTATTCCCTTGAAAAATTTTGGATATAGTGTGATATTGTGGGGATTTGAATCCCTTTCCTCTTAAATTTGATCTCTCATTTTTCTTAGCACGCCATGGTTTATTTTTTTCTATTTTCTGACTAAATTTTTGATGGCACAATTTTTCTTTCCTTATAGTTTTTTCCATTTTTTTTGGGTTGTTGAATACAATTCAATTTTGGTACAATGACAGTAAGCAACTTAGGTATGTTTGTACCTTTTCATTTCCCCCTTAAAGGTAGATCACATACCTCAACAACATTAGAAATTTAGTGGTGAGGTCATCTATATACATACTTCTAAACTTTAGATCATGGAAATATGGTATCGTTCATCAAAGTATCTCTCAGTTAAATAATGTTTGATAAATACCTCCTTGAACTTTTTCTATATCATCTCGTTTTCCCTAATTCTATTAGCACTTTTGGTGTTTTTCCACCAAATAGTGGCTTCTCCATTTAGGTAATATGTATTTAGCCAAGCCTTCATATTTCTATAATATTGATAAACTTGGGAATATTTTCTCAAATTCATTAACTACGCCTTTTCTTTCTCCTAAGTGTATCCTTTAAAAACTACTTGTGTAAGTTTTTTAAATTCCCACTGGAGTTATTCTAATTTTTTCCTTTTTACTAAATATTTTTCCTCATTTTTTTCACTACTTTTTTATGATTCAGAGCCGACATTAATTCTATTAGCTTTATTTTTCGATTTGTTTCTTAAATTATATAGTTCCTTTCTTCTTAAATCTTATTTATGTTGTTCTAGAATCCTTCCCATAGTGTTATAGTTATGCCCATTATTTTTTAGTTTTTTTTTCTCATTAAGGATTTTTAGCAATGTTGCATTTACCCTTTATTTCTCTTCCTACACTTTTTTTTTCTCTAGCTACATCTTCAATATGAGTTCGCTATGAATTATGTACTTTTCTATATCTTTTGCATGTTTTTTTGAGTTTTTAACATGAGGGACTGCATATATTTGATATTTTGATTCCTATATTTTAGTATTTTGACGTATATCCCTTGAACTAACTCTTTACCCTAATGTGTTTCACTACCTTCATGGCTCCCCTATGTAATTTCTCTGTCTCGACTCTCCCTCCTAAGTCATTTAACTTGTAAGAGTGGTAATCAAACTTATTAGCTATTTTGACTTTCTTTCTTTGTTCATTTTATACCCATCTAGGTCTGAGTGTTGTAAACTAAGGCTCCGATACCATTTTGTAACATCTCTTAAATTCAATATGTGTATAATTATTTTATTACAACATCTAACTTTTGCATTGGTATCATAATCAAATATGTTTTAGTCAAAGTCTGATGTGCATCATTGTGGTTATATATATATATATATATTTGAAAATAATTTTTCAGGGATAAAAACTCACCAAAGCGGGAATTGTCCACTTGCATATTGATTTTAGCCTAGGTCAATCCTAACAAGAGCCTAATTTTATGGCATAGTTGCATTGTTTCCATGTTTGGCATGACCTATTATAAGGTGGAATTACCCTTTCCCTTGGTTAACACCCTGACCATATGGATAGTGGGATCCAGGATGGGTGACCAGGGTGTACATGCTTTCCCTCATATTACATGTCGGTCCTCCTCCTTCACCCCATTCACATGATTGATGCAAGAAAGTGTTTCAAGCTAAGAAGTATAATGTGTAGAATATTATTAATGGTTCTGACACAAAAATGAGAAAAAATAGAGATCAAATTATATATTTAATGAAAAATTAATAATCCTTTGGGTTTTATAAATTGGTCTTTGAGATAATCATGATGTTAGAGTTTTACTCATGATAGTATTGCAGGAAAGAATCATGATTTTTGCAAAGAATTGAGTGAAGGTTTCTAAATAATCTCTTTTGTAGTGATTGAAAGATTAATAATAACAACTACTATTGTAGATGATGAATCTATTATGTATAAGAATTGTTACACGTAGAGCGAAGGGTTGTTAAACAAAATTTATAAGGGGTAGATTACTGCAGAAAACAACCATGCCAAGAAGACATTGTGCTCGAGGAACTGTGGGTTAAAATTATTTGAGAAACATTACATCATGTGTATTGTAATGGCCTTTAATTAATTATGCTTGATTTTAAGATTATGTTTCTTTTGTAAAATTTCAACAATTCACAAGAGATGTACTCCCTTGCTTCCATTGAATGATGGGTGAACTTCCTAATGAAATTTTTAATAAAATAAGTGTTTTCTAGCTTTTCCCTTTGGGGTTTTCATGGTAATATTGGTGTTCATTTATGTGCTTTTCCTATTTGGTTTTCTTAAAGATATGGTATCTTTGAATTATATTTTTAATAAGCCTGATTAAACAAAAAAATGTTAATGATGCAAAGTTGTAGTAGAAAGCATTATATTCTCAAGTTGCATTAATTATTATTACCTTATAAGATTTTCTAAGGTCACTTAACTTAATTATAGTGATTATATCATTTGATTATTAGTTAAAGAGTGTGGGTTAAATCATTTTGGAATATTACATATTAGTAAAAATGGTAAAAAATTCTAATCTTGTATATTTTGTATGTGCCACACTAAGGGAACTTACAGTTGTTCAATGGGAAAACACTAGCCAAAGCAGAGTTTAAAAAATATATTCCTTCTCATTCATTTTAAAATTTTCTTGACCCCATACACACCCGAGAATAATGAATACATGGCCAAAAAAATGTACCTCATAAAGCTTTTGTTTTAATTAGTTTTAATTACTTGTGCCATAACCCATGTGTGTGTGAAATGCTATAATTAGATATATAAATAAATATTACATAATTTCAACTTAAAATTTATAATAATAGTTATCATCACTTTAATCAATTATATCTATCTTAAATATTCTAGAGTGGAGGCTCGTTTATAAAATTTCTAAATGGACAAAGTATATTTGTCAAAATTAGTTTTTCAATTATAAAATACCAAATATAAACCAAAAATGCAGTGGAAGAATTCTCTATTCAATTATAAAATACCAATTATAAACCAAAAATACAATATAAAAAGTCATAGCCAGAGAGGTGTTAGGGTGAAATAGTTAGAAATAATGTGTAATCCAGTGAAGGAATTGTTTGGTTGTTGTGGCTAATGGATCTCCACTAATTAATAGTGATTGATTGAACTTGGTAGAGTAAGCTCTTCTCATAGGGATCTTCAAATTAGTAAATCCACTGTACAATCCATAAATTTTGGCTCAATTGTAATTAATAAATTAACCATGCAATCCCAAAAAATCATTGTATTCCATCATAAATGAATACGTATGGATGTTCTTTTCAAAAGTTGTGACAAAAACTGTTTAATGACGCTTCCCAATAACATATAAATTATAATATATACCAATAAAATAATAACAAAAAAAATAAAATAAAGAGAAATTTTAAAAGAAACTCGTCATTAGAAAAAACGACTTAATGAACCAAAATGTCGGTCAAATTTATGCTCTGATTAGAAATATCTCTGCCTAAACGTTTGCAATAAAATGAGACGCAACCATTAATAGAAACTCTCTCGAGGTTCGACGTACTTAAGAATTTTAATCTGATGTAAGTAAATCCTAAACATTATTCACAAAGGTTAAGCATTTTATTTACGGAGGGATTAATCAACCTATGTTATGCCTTTCCTCCGGAGACGGACTAAAAAACATAAAATGTGTTTCCCATTCGAAGACATAAAGGCGTGGGGATAATTAGTTTTAAAACTTTTAAATTTCAAACTAATACGAAAGCCTATTTATATATTGCTTCCGAAGACGGACTAAAAAAACATAAAATGTGTTCTCCATTCGAAGACATAAAGGCGTGGGGATAATTAGTTTTAAAACCTTTAAATTTCAAACTAATACAAAAGCCTATTTATATATTGCTCACCGAGGATTAATAATAAAACATATCAGAGTGCTATGATTGCAAGGTTTATATATTAATATTTATTTCACCATGTTAACTTCATCTGCCCTCCATGAAAGACTTATCTACTAATATTTATTTCACTATTGGAGCTCCATCTTTCCACATGTCATCATGTCCTGCCCAACAAGTAATATTCAAAAATTAGCGTGGCTTCAACATTTTTTTGGGGGTTCAACCTGTGTTATTTTAATATATTTTAAATATTTTAAACAGAAAATTAAGATGGTCGTTGATTTTTTAGATTAAAATAGGACTTTTAAACTGGATAAATGAGATTATCATGGAATGCTTTTTGTTAAAATACAAAATTTTAAGTAGAAAATAAGATTGTCCAGAACGAATTTTGATTAAAATAAAATTTTAATTTAAATGTCGACCTAAAGATTTTTAATTATGACTTTCGTGTTCTGGAAGGAAAAATGTAAATTGATATCTGGGAGGATCGAGTTTCGAAACTGTCGTGTTTCATGACGCCATGACTAAAAACGCGTTACCTGTGAAAGAACAACAACTCCCTGCGTTCCACATCATAGTCAAAAGACAGCCTTCACGCGGAGATCAATGGTTATATTGCGTAAGCGTATCGTCCATTCAGACCTCGTCTATATTCAGTAACGGAGTGATTGTTAAATTATGAGCTAATGTATTTGACGGAATTATTAATTTTTTCCTGATTTGGAAGTTTCATGGTCACCTCTCTTTTCCGAGTACTGTGTGCTGGGTCTGAAAAGGAAGAATCTTTGTCATGCATGACAGCCAATCACATTTATTTAACAGTGCAGAAATGAATAACTATGTGGCGAATCTGGCGATTGACTCGACAACAGAGAAGGATTGAATAAGTCTTGCCTAGACGCCGCGGAATGATATAGTTAGTGGTGCTGATTCGCTGAATAGAATAATTGTGTGGTGTTTGACTCGACAAGACAGGACTGAATAATTCTTGGTTGGGGCGCCGACATTAGGTGAGCGAGAACTCTGTGGGGAGGGACGCCAGTTGTTGGGCGCCCTCCATTCCACGTCCCCAAACCACGTGGCCAGCACCACAGACCTTGTACGACACTTGCCAGCTCTGCTCGTTGACGTGTCTTGGTGGGTGAGAGACTTAAATTCGCTTTACCACTGTACTTCTAGGGTTTCATTTTTCCTGTTTTGCAACATGGGTTCTTCACCCTTTGCATTTCTGTTCGGGGCGGGTAGTTGCTCAGAGAGCTCCGCCGGTGGCTGCGCGCTGTGTCGCCAGCGCTGGTGCATGCCTGCGTCCATTGTTGAGCAGATGTGGTCGGATTCTGTTGGTCTTCGGATGCTTTGTTGGTTTAGGGCTCTTTCGTTGATGTTGCTCCTGCGCCCTGCGGTGGACGCCTTTGGCTCCTGCGACCGCCATAGCTTGCTCCTCCATTGTGAAATTGCCCTCCTCGATTGCTCAATGCTGTGGGGAGATGTTGACGGCTTCGTCCCCTCTACTGGTTTGCAGAAGTACCATGATTTTAAGGTAATTTATCGTTTTCGAAGGTTTTTTCGAGTGCAATTTTTGCAGAAGTTGTGTTTCTTGCATTTTCAAGGGTTTTTACAGAGATTTTGGCTAATTTATGCTATTTTCGAGGGTTTTGCAGGGATTTCCAAACTGTGGCGGGCTCTGGCTGTCAGTTCGCTCTTACATCGACGTTTTCCTCTGCATTTGGCGTGGCGTCTTCACCTCCTGGTAGGAAAATAATTCCTACCAGCTCACTGTTGTGTTTTTCAACACTTGAAAACATGTGTTTATGAACACTATCAATCTACTTCGGTTCAATTTAGCGCTTCTTCGGCCTGTTTGTTCATGGCACTGGTTTTGTCACTGTGATTTCTTCTTCCTATGTAGTTTAGGGTCTAGGGTTTTTGTTTACATGTGCCTTTCTCGATTCTGTGATATGCATCTGTATACCTCTATGTTTGCTGCAATACTTGGTTGTATGTATATTTGCCGAGATACTGGTTGTATGAACTTCTAAGGCTGTTTGGTATGCAGATTTATGATAAACAGCCAGCTTATTTTGTGAAGGGATGTAACTATTATATAGAAGCTAAGGGGAATATTTACTGCTGTAATAAAGTATTTTCAGATCTGTTATATGCTTGAGAAGTGTGCCTTAAGTGCTGAAACATTGTTGCATCAAAGTACTTGTTCATTATTTAGTTTCTTTGGCTACTTGTTGAATTGGGTCGGATAAAAGTGAAATATATACCGTTGTAATTTATATTTCAGATTCAGCCCCAAGGCTGAAATTTCACAGGAAATAAATCCGGGAACCCTCAAGGTTCAGGGGAAATTTATGAATTTACAATTAAAGTCACAAATTTGAACTTTCTACGGTTTGTCTTTCCATTGCGTATTTAGTCACATTGTTAGCCTAGGTCCCCTTTAGACATGATAATCATGCAACTAGCTCATTTCATCTGTTAGAAAATAAGATCCATTCATCAAGAAAAATAACAACCTTGTTGAAATTATAAAATCATGATAAGCAGATCTGCACTTCTATGAATCTAAAACCTAGACCTATGAGTCTGAAAACTAAAACATGTTTTTCAAAACTGTAGGATTGTGCAAACTCAAATTCTGGAGTGTATATCCATAAGTGCAGTCAGTCTATAGAAGGAATTCAGAACAACAAACAATATCTATTAGAATATGCATAAACCGATTTTCTGAAAATTATGACAGCAGGCAGAGTTACTGGTACTCAATCACTCACATCTCTATTACTCATAAAACAATGAATACAAAGCAAACTTAACTCAAATCTACCACTGTCTATTCTATTATCTCACCATCCCAATGGTGCACCCTGCTAGATAATGGGGATGGAGATGATGTGTAGGTGCAACTGATTTTCAATGGTACTTAGATTCATCATCCATGTCAGGAGGAAGATTATCCTTTTATCTCTCAGTCATTTGTAAATAGAGCTCTTTGTAACCACACAAATTTTCACATTTTCCAAATCCATCTGTCATTTTCATGGTCAATCTCTTCTGGGTGCCAAGAACGTAGCAAAGCTATATTAGTCTGTCTGTCATGGTTCTCTTCTTCCTGAGAGACCAAATACAGCTGCAACAGTGCACCAGAGCATTGTTTTTAGATTGAGAAAATTGGGATAATCACGTTCTGGTTGTTGGTGTTGTTGCTCTTTTCATGATTTGGAAAGGATACTTCTCCCCACTTGTGTTATATGTAGTATAGGTGATTTTTTAGTTGCATATGGGCAGCCATTAAAGTACAGTATGACCACCGTGGTTTTATTGTGTTAATAAATAATGATAAGGTTGTTGCAAATACTTCCGTGATTACCATTTGGTTCTAATCAATTCTTACAGTGTCTCAGCCAATGGCTTTTGTCCTGCAAGTTGGACTAAAGGAGCATAAACTGCAGGCTTTTTATTAATGTAGGCTGCACATATTTGTTGTAGACACTTTTGAAAGTAGTCCCATGCCTTCATATATCCTGGGTGGAAGCTCAGAAATCATAGTCTCACCTCTACAGTACTGCCTTTTCTGTTACAGATCATATGTTGCTGCAATTTCATTAAGATTTTAGCTGTTGCAGTCTTGTTTCCTGCTGCTTGCCTGAGGAATCTGCTGCTGAACTTCATTGTCCTGGACAAATCCTTCCAGTGGCCTACGTTTAATCAAGGCTGCAGCCTTTGCAGGCTGACTGAGCATAGGCCAAGAAGGCTTCCCACCTGATTATTTCTGTCCAGTGTTGCAGATTTGCCATTGACTTACTGCAATTGTCAATTGTAGCTACACTCGCATTCTCAGGCTTTTCCTATGGATCTGTGTGCTCTGTGCGTATAAAGGGTTACTTCAAGTGATTCTGGCAGCATAACTAATTGGGGAGGAATAATGTTGGATCCTACAGGTATTGACCCTAGTACTCATAGGTTGTTTCTAAACAAACTGATGTCTCATGCCATCGTGCTGCTGATGCTGTTAGCTTGCTCTACCAGCTTGTATTCTCAATCCCCTTATCCTGGATTGTTCTGAGGAATAATATAGGGATTGTCAACCTGGTAACGGACTCCCAGATGCTTGTGTGGGAAAGAAAATGCTCTCCTTCCCACGCAAACAATGCACAGATTCTAGGTTAATGTAGGTTGAAGATTTCGTCTGTCTACTTCCACTGCGTGAAAGCTGCTTTTCAATTTAACCGAAATCATTCAATGTTTGTGCTGGAACCAAATTGAAAAGTCTGAAACGTTTTCCTTTAGGGATTTTCGAGCAAAATTCATTGAACAATGTTCTAAGAATCAAATTTTGGAATGCAAACTTCCACCGACTAGTGTGGGAAATCCTTTATACTCTTGTTGGGGTTTTGATTATGCTTTGACATTAGTGGTGATGAGATCTCAGAACCCAAGTTTGGAAGTAGTGGCTAGGAAGGGCAGGTTGAGTGAACAGAAAGTCTTCTAAAATGAAAAGAAAAGGTCTATTGACATGCAGAATTGATGGGGAAAACAACGTGTTGAATCCTTTATTGTCTGAACTCTGCTCCAATGGCTGCCATGGAATCATTGAATCTGTATTTCTCATGCACTCATTCAACACCCTTGTTCATTAGTTTAAGAATCACTCATTGAGCAGCCTTGCTCATCAGTTTCAGAATCAGTTGAGAACAGTCTCGAGACTTTAAAAGCACCCAAGTATATATAACTGAATATTTATAGAAAAGGTGAGAGTTTTTATTCATGCTACTATTAGTTCTTTTGCTCTGTTGCATTTTCTGTTGCTACTAACTGTTATTCATTTTCCTTAGTTGTATCATCTGGTGATGACATTGTTTCCAAAAATGGTTGCCATTGTTTATTCATGTTGTTAAGTGTCACTTCCAGCCCATGCATGGGAAATCTAGTGAATATAAGATGAGACATTTCACACCGAAATCTAGTGAAGGGAAATCTAGAATTTATCTAGTGAATATAACATTTGCACTTTGAGACATTTAGAGACATTTTTCTTTTACTGAACTTTCCTTTAGAGACATTTCTTTCTTCTTTTAGTGCATCCAAATGACTTCTCAACATTATTTTGCTATTTCAAAATACATATTTGTAGCATACTCCAGCTAAGCCCTGTAGTTAACAAGAGTGCATGCCGTATAACCTTTTTGTGCATTTCTCATCCATGACAAAGTGGATGTATTGCGATGATGTTAAATGCAGTCAATACTGCAAACAACTTGATGTAGCATGTGTTTCAACTTTACAGTTTCAGAGCACTTCATATAATTAATTAAGAAATTACTCTCGATTCTAATGATTTGTAGTATCTTATGTTGGTAAAGTATATCTTAACCTTAAGGTACAATGAGAAGCACTCGACCACATTAAAGTTAGATGTTAGGTTAGACTAGGAGTCTTGTTTGAGATGATCCCAACAAATAGGAGTCTTGTTAAATGTCGTCAATTGCACCTAACATTTCTTCTTTTGTCCAACCTCTTATGGCGCTGATCTTTTTAGTTGAAATTGCACCTTGGACTGTGGTTGACGGTGGCTCTGTGGCTGATGGTGCCACAACATCAGCTTCAGCCACATGGTCATCGTCAACAACATTTCTTGGAGCATTGGTGACATTGACATCACTTGTTCTTTCTTCATCTGATGAGGTGCATCACAGTTGGGCACCCCTGGTCACTCTTCTGCCACTTCTCCTTGTGCGAGCGACATAAGTCACTCTTGCCATGGATGCAACTACCTGCAGAATTTTTGCATGCATTTAGTTAAGAATAATTGAACAGAATTCTTTCATACAAGCCAAACATCATCTGGTAACATCATCTCTTCCCATTTATAACAATTTATAACAGTTTACAATTAGTGTGTGTGTTCATGCCTGAGTTTTCTAAATGCCTTTCCTTCTGTTACAGTTTTCTTATTTTCTGTCTTGTCATCTTTAATTCCTATGATCAGCTAATGCTCATCTACTCATGCTCAAATATTTTCCACAGGCTTATATGCTCAGCTAGTCATGTTTTGTTTTTTGTTATGTTTTGTTATTTTGATCATTTAATAGAAACATGCATGATCAATTTGTAAACGTAATAATAAACTTATAACAGAGGCTGTCAGGTCTCTGAGGTTGAGTGGTGGGTGAGTTTGCATTACTTTTACAGTTAAAAAACCTACTGTCCTAACCCCTTTCCTGTGTCTGCTTATTAAAAAACATATTAGTTGGTTCAAAGAAAGGATCCTCCCGCATATGAACCATACTCGGATATATACAAGGCTAATAAAAATTATAAGTCAGAGGAAACTTTAGTTGGGTGAGCCTCTTACATTTTTTCTAATAGAAAACCTTGAATAAGTTAAAAAATATAAGGAAATATAGGCCAAGAAAGCATAAGGATGGAACTAGTGTTGTTGCATATGAAAGATTCATATTTTAATGTTTTCATTGATAAGCTCATTGAGGATAATTTGAAGCAGCGTCTTGAAGACCTGTCTAATCAGAAAAAATTGTTTAAATCCATTATAGCTCTTGTTAAAGAGAAATTTCCTAGTCATCCCCCATCCCACATCTAAATATCATGGCATCACATAGAACCTACTATGCAGCAATTTAATGATGATTACATGATATTATGAAGTCTGGGTGGTGTGTATTTAGGGCATCATGAACTCTTAATTAAGGACCCAATCAAATTGGGACAATTATCTTGCTAATTTCTTTGAGTTTAAAATATTTCCTTTATCGTATTTGTAAATTATGGTAAGATGAATAGTTGTGATTAACCTCAAAGAAATTTAGTAGCCATAAGAGGAAATTACTAACTTAATCTATAAATATTGCAAAACTCTTAGTAAGACGGGGATAGAAGTTTTTTGAATTTTTTTGATAAATATGCAGACATGAGTTAGAAAGCTAGTACTTATACATTCACTGCTTTATTAAGAATCTTTGAATTCCATTATTGCAACTATATTCAAACACACATCTTGTAGTTGTTTACGACTATGCTTGAACAATTCATGTATGTATGTACTTTGTGAGATGTAAGCCTGATTCAATCTGTCATTTGGTTCAGAAAATTAAACTGATATAAAGACTTGTCATTGGGTTCAGAAAATTAAACTGATATAAAGACTTGTAAGACAACTGAAATAAAATTGATATAAAGACTTGTAAGACAACTGAAATAAAGGGTCAAAAATGAAAATAATAGTGTAAGAATCAGAAATTAAAATAAAATTGTAAGAAAATTGTTGAGAAAACTAACCTGATTATACTTTGAAATGTTCTGTGTTGGCTTGTCTCTAGAACTGGTGAATAGTTTGAATGTTCAGCAGTGGTTGAACTCCTTTTATAGTTTTTTGCAGTTGAATTTAATTGGTGACAATGATAGCCATGGATTGCAATGGCTTCATTTTGCATGTGTGATCAAGATTGAATTTGATGTGATCCAATGGCTAGGAATTTGTTTTTGTTGATCCATGTGCTTTGATCTATTTTGATCTGTTTTAATGGAAAATCATTTATTGAATTTATTGGGTGGGTGTCATTTATTGTACACAGTGGTTTTAAATGTTGTTTTGGGTGGGTGCCATTTATTGAACACAATGTGTTTAAATGTTGAATAACACATTATGGCTGACAAACATTTCTTTTTATTATGTGCAGGTATTGATATTTACTTCTCTAACACAGCATCAGGGTTGATCAGATGGGCTGAAGTGACTGTCTGTTTGTACTTATTGACTTGACCATTTTGGAAGGAAAAATGGTTTTATGAGTTTTTGAGTTGATATGATAGGATTTGTAATCTTGATACTTATTAAACTATTTATGGATAGTTGTGGGCTATTTATGGACAGTTTTGGGCCGAGTCAATGACTTGGGAAATTTTAGACTTAATTTAATATATATTTGCACTTCAAATTATTTCTTTATGTTTAATTATTGGATGCATATATATCTATTTTTGGTGGGTTGATGGGACTAGTACTATAATAATAGTGGGTTGATGGACCAGTACTATGCGCAATTCTTGGTCCACACTCACAACAATGAACACTCTACAATTATATTTCAAGAGCCTTATTTTCTAGTCTATACGCCCATTATTATATCTCAAGGACAGTCTTGGGAAAAGAAATCTGACATTTAAATAGGTTGTGACCCCATGTATATAATTTTTCAAGCAAACCTTTTTCCAAGGCAATTATTATGCGATACCATTAACATGCATCTTCATCCATGATCATGGATGAATACTATTCATTTACGTAACAACTTCACTTCTTTGGCAGGTACAACCCCCTCATCTTTCAAACAACTACTTCAAACAAACTCTGTTAATTTAACCTCCGTTATCACCTCCCACTTCTTTTTCATTTTAATTTGGAATTTTGAACTTCCCTCTCATTTTAATTTCGAATTTTGAAAACCACAAGCATTTCAAATTTTTTAAATCAGTGGGCAACGTACCTCTTAAATACACGGGAGACATTCTTTCTGTTTTTTATATTAAATTATATTTTAGATGTTTCTTAGTTTTTTTTAATTGAATTAATATATATATATTTTTTTTTTTCATATATTTCAATTTTTTATATTTTGATAATTATTAAATAATGGTTATTTGAATTTATATATAGTACTTATATTTTGATAATTATTTAATAATAGTTATTTGAATTTGTATACTTGCAACACAACATTTAATTTATATAATTTGTATTTTAAACATTTTGTATTAAAAGTTATTAAACTAATCAATATTATGGATTAATAAAAAAATATTAATAGTTGGATTTTTTACCTTTATTTTTGTTCTTTTATATTTTCTTTACTCATTGCTTAAGTGCATGATATAAAAGCAATAGTGTTTTATCTCTTTTCTATATTGTTATTAAACTAATCAATATTATGTGTTAATATAAAGTATTAATGGTTGGATTTTTTACTTATATTTTTATTCTTTTATATTTTCTTTATTCATTGCTTAAAGTGTATTATATAAAAGCAATGAATGTTTCATATATATATATATATATATATATATATATAATATTTTTATTAATTTGTGTTAAAATTCTAAAGGAGTGAAATATATAAAATATTAATTTCAAAATTAGTTGAACAATTAAAATTATATTATATTAAATGGAAATTATGTTTAAAGTATTATTTAGCTTTATGATTTTTTATAAATATAAAAAATATTTACAATAATTTTTTAATTTATATTTTTGTTGACAAATAAATAAATATTAATTATATATTATTGTTATTAAAAAACTATGAAAAATAAAAATATATATATAATTATACTAGTAATATATATAATTATATTAGTAATATATATAATTGTATTACTAATTTAATAGTATTTTTTAATTTAGATTATGTTACTGGTTGTAATAAGTTGAATTTTTTGTAATTTTAAAGTTTTTACTTATTATATTTTTTTGATTTTATAAAATAGAAATTTTAATGTTTATTTTATTAAATAAATGTTAACCATTTTGAGATATATATTTAGATATTTATGATATAATTATTATTTATATTAGATATAAATTTTCATATATATATATATATATATATATATATAGATATATATATACTATTTATAATTTTATGCATTTATTTATTTTGAAAATTTATCATTATTTAAATTTATTTAGTTATTTTATTATTTTTTCCATAAAAATAGTTTGCAATAATCTTTTTCTAATTTAAATTCAATCTCAAGTAATATCAATTAATTATTTTAAAGAAATAATATATTTTCTTTAATTTGATTCTTTAACATTTAAATGTATAAATAATAAAAGTATTTCTATAATGATTTAATATTAACATTGTTATTTACAAATAATCAATACACAAAAATAAGTTAATCAAGAAAGAGTATAATATAACTAGTATAACATTAAAAATATTAATGTGGTTGATATAGCAGAAACCTCTATTTGTATCTAACATGCCTTCCATTTGTATAAACTATTGCAAAAAAAATATTATTATTAACTATTGCAATAAAAGTATTATTATTAACTCTGATTTTACTTAAGCCTTAATAATCCTAGGTTTCAAAGAGTCATTATCATTTACAACCATGATATAAGGCACATTTTCTAAAATTAGGTATGCTTGAAAATCCATAAGAAATTGGTGAGCGTACCGATATCAAAATTTTTAAATTTATTAAAAGTAAACACATCTTAGCAAACTCTCTAACACACTATAATCATTAATAAGCATTCATATGAAGCATATGATAAGAATATTCCCTTGAGAATCAATCTAGGTTTTCAATCTAGGTCTTAAAATAGGAATTATGTTTAGTTTTTGTTTATGTCAAAAATTTTATATTCAGATTGTTGCAACGTTGCAACACAAGCCTGGTATTTGAGAAACACAAAACTTCATAATTATTGGAAAGACGTCTATTTAAAATATAATATTTAATCAAAGTAAAAGGATCTTGATTGAAGCACTCTGGGTAGCTTAATTAGCTATGATCATGAAAATGAGGAGGTTCGAGGTCCAAAGCTCCTCCATTCTCATGCCTACAAAAGAGCCATACATAGGTTCCCATTTCTCTAGATACACAAAAAAAAAAAGTATCCTGATTGCCTTTTGGTTAGAAAATATATTCTATTATATAGTTGTTCACTAATTATGAATAAATTTGAGATAAATTGTAAATTGATTTAAAATGGTTATTTATATTAATTGATTCCTAAAAATGATAAATAAATTATTGAAATTAAAAGTGGTTGAATTAATGTTCATTGGATAAATTTATTTCTTTAATGTAGATAAAAAGAAGAAGAAGAAATACTTTTACTAATGTATTTATGTTCAAATATATAGAGAATATTAAGGATCTCTCTTAGGTTTTTGGCACTTTCAAGGGGATCTAAGGTTTTGCAGTCATAGCCATAGGTTGTGGGTTGATCCTCCCTCAAACCTTAATCTTTACTCTCTTGTGCACTGGCTTCTCATCAAAGTCATCAAAAGTACATAGAATTTTGTTTTCCACGTTAGATTCAAATTACTAAAGCATTGGAATATTTTTAGAGGACTCCCTTGATGGGATCAAAATCTGGGCCTTCTTGCTTCACGTCACCTCATAGTAAATCATTATGGATTTGTCATTAAACAAGATATAGGCTCTAAATATCTCCATAATTTAAGGAAATTTCAGCCTAAAAGTGGCCTCTTAAGGAACAATAATAAAATAATACTTAAAATAAATAAAATAAGGGTTGAATCGACGACCAAGTTGTCTAGTGTTAAGGAATGACTCAATTCCCTTACAAGGCAACAAGAGGAGTACATTTGGGAGTTTCATAGCAACCCTCTAAAGGGGTAAATATATAAGGCTTTCAACACTACCAACCCGCCTTTATACACTGGGGAGAGCGGAGAAGAGTTATCCAAATGGATCATGTTGAGTGATTGGGTGGAGCAACATGAGTGGTGAATCGAGCAACATAAGCATAGTATATATGTTCCATGTGAAGGTATTCATCTTTCCCATGACATCGATTGGTGAGAGATTATGAGATGGTACTCTATTGTTGGGATGATTATTAGGAGGATACTCTTATCCAAGGGCATATCATAGCAGGGGCCCTTAGGCAAAGGCAATGATGGAGGGTTGAGGTGGTATCATAACCCACAAGTACCCAGATTTAGGTGGCATTGGGATCCAGGTGGATCTATTGATGACAGGATTGGTTGGAGGATTTTTTGGGATCCAGGTATCGGACGATCCATTCATGATAATTCAACATGGAGGCATGAGATATCACACTATTTTGTGTGTGATCTTGGTATCAATGTAAAAATTCTTCTACTATGGATAGAATTATATTGATTGAGGGAAAGTAATCTTTGAGTGGGAGGATTTATAATATTATGTTTTCTTGATATGGTTAAAGTGGACGAAATCTTCCCATGGTATTAACCGTGGTATTTTCCCATGGTATTTTCCTTCATTTTTCGAGAAAAGATATTAAAATAAGGTTTCTAGATATTCCATCAAGCCTATAAAAGGGGATAGGAGCCTGCTAGTGGGGGAATCCTAAGTTTATATATCTTATTGTGTTTTCTTGATAACTTGGCGTGGCTGAATCCAGTTTGATCCCAGGGACAAAAACCCTGTGGGTGTGATTTGTCTGGTGGATCCATTCGGGGTCCATGATTGTGCTTCAATGTTTGTTTTCCATTTTGATGAGCAGTCGTGCATGTCATTGCAGGGGCTCCAATATTTTTGTGTGGGCATGTACTATTTTCTCAATTAATAATATAAATAAAGGATGCATCTCTTTAGATCCCTTGTGATGTATGCTTGGCTTGAAAATATTTCATTTATAACACTAAAATATTCCAGATCTATTCATTGTTTAGCGATTTGGGTTCTTACATCCCATAAAAATACAACAGTTGAATGAGGGCAACTCATGTCATCTTTAAGACCGAAACTATAGCCTCAACACCACTCAGCCTAAAAGCTACCAAGAGTATAGTGTTTTAATCTCCCTAAGCATAAACAACTATCTAAATGATAACATAGCTCAAGTGCTAAAAGTTCATATGCAAATGAGGCATGAGGGTATAGTTACATAAATGGGGAAGTGACCTTTCACCTTCCCCATAAATTTTCAATTTCCTCACGACTCTTCTATTCCTAATAACTTTTACAATTAATCTTGAATTTTTCCTGATTTGGCATTTTCATAATTTTAATAATATAATAAAATAATATATAAGTGATGGGAGAGGCCATTCATTTTGTTGTTTCTTCTTCGCCATGCAAGTGTTTGATTCATTCATCCATGAAGGTTCAAGTATATTGATTGTACTTGCTTCTCCTTTTACATCTTAACAACTATGACTAGACTTTGTGATGCAATATTAGATGCACACATTTTCCTAATTTTATATCCCTTTTAAGTTTCTCAATTACTATGCATGGCTTAGTTGAGATGTTTGGCCTTTTCATGAAATGATTATGTTTAGATTCCTCGAAGATACATTGTCTATAATTGAGTTGAATAATGCAACATGGTTCCTGATCATAATTGTCTCATAATTGTTGTCCTTTATGCTAATTTTGTGTACAACAACACTTTTATATATATTCATGAGCTCCCTTTCATTTTGTTTTTCTTTGTTAGTACCATTTTAATGCATTTTTTTGCACGGAAAAATATCTCCATGATAACTAACGAACAAGAAGAATTCTACCCCCTACATCTTTGTAGGTAGGTGATCACAAACTCTAGGATTGCATTAGAAAGATTCCAACCTTCTCTAAGAGAAACCATGTTATATTGTTGTCCATCAAAACTTAATTTTGGCTTTGCATAACTAAAGAGCTTCTTGTAAGTTTGTCTATCATGCTATAATTTCACTTCTCATATGGTGTAAGACCTTCCAAAAGTTCACTAATACATTTTACCTCGGTTATTTTCATTGGAGGAAGGATTGTGAAAAGTTGAAAATAATGCAAATTGGGAAACATGGGAAAATTTTGGCTTTGTACTCCATTCTCACACATATTCTAAACATAATCTTAATTATTTTTCTCCTATTTCATGTATCACTTTATGTATCTAATCTTGGGAAACTCCTTTGCTACAATTTGAATTGCTTTCACATAGTTAGTATTTGGAATAACATTCAGTAATTTTAGATATTTTAATGTTGCTTCCTCCTCTTTGTGAATATTCTCCTCTTCACCTATAATAGTGCAATCATGCCAAAAATTTGCAAGAGAATCATTTCCATCTATTGTGATTATTTATGTTTTATTGGCCAGAACATTCCTGAGATATTGTCCTTATGTTGATCAAATGTTGCAATGCACTCATTTGACTTGATTTTCCACATATTTAACAAGCCATCTACACCAAAAGGAACAAAAATTGTCCCAGATTGAGGAAGGAAGCTCAAAATACACTTTGCAATATGACCTTCAAATGTATCCAAGAAAAAAACATTTGATGATGCCCATATTTTAATTATCGTATCACCAGAAACTACCATCACACATTGTATGAAGGTAACAATTCCACATACCAAACTCCTCATTCAAATGGGCGTCCATAATGATCGAGATACCTTCGATCATTAGGTCCATTATTTAAGGGATTTTCCACACATAGTGGCAACAACAGAGAGGAAAAAAATGACTGTATAATATTGAATAGGAGTAGTAAAAAATGATTGTGTAATAGAAAAGCAAAGTGGAAATGAATCTATGAAGACTGTGTGACAACATATGTAACAACAAAACAAAGTGGCATCAAGTGTGATTTCAAGGACAATAAGTATGATTTTTGAATGAACAACAAGTGTGATTGTTGAGATAAAAAGTGTAACAAATGAGGACTACCAAGTGTGATGGAAGTAGGACACAAGTGTAACAAGAGGTGACCTAATGTGAATTTTGAGCAATTTAGAACATATTGTAGAGAGTTGAAGATAATATTGCATATATAAGACTAAAGAGTCGATTGGATCAACAACAAACAAATGAAAACTAGAGATTAATAAGAGATTGGTGGCTCTTGCAGGTTGGTTCCTGCAAATTCAGTTGGGATTGGTGTCTCCAAAAATTTTGTGCCTACAAAGAAAAGGGGAATTGGTGCCTCTTATAGGGTGGTTCCTACAAAAATAATTATACCTACATATGGTGCTGGAAAACACAATTAATCATGAGGATTTTTTTGTTTTTCTCCCATATGGATTTCCACGTACATCCTATGTTCAATATTTATGTATCATGATCGATGATTGGTTATGTTTCATGATTTAGACAATTACATATTGCTATCCTTAAATTCCATACTTGGTATTTCCTTTCAAGATACAGTTTGATACAAACAACTTAAACCAAAAGTGACCCCAATGTGATTTTTTCCCCTCCATTCAGTTTGAAATATGTGTCTAATGATCTTGGTATTGTTATATTTACATAGAAACCTAACCCGGTGTTGTTACAACCTCCATTGTTGTTGAGATTGAGGTTGCACCCAAAATTATTGGACCACTACTCCATATTTTGATATCAAACAAGGTTTCAATTCATTCAACTATCCTTTTTCCCAATTGGGCCATTGCTACTAGGAATCCTCCCAAAAGAGTGCTAAATTTCCATCCATGATTTCCCAAAAACTTGTGATATTGAATCAAGTGATTATTATTATAGGATGAATTCCAAATATGAGACCCCTTAATTCCACCCCCCATCGAAATTATAATACTATCATCTATTCTCGACATGTATTTTTCCTTACATAATTTTCTCCCTAAAGCTTTTGGGTCTTAAAGCCATAACCACCAAGTTTTGGCTCTTAGTGATTGACTGAGGATTTTAGGGTCTTTCAAGGAAACACTTAATCCAATTGTATATTATCAAATCCTTATTACATGGTTGCTCAGGCCCACCTCCCCTTGAGAAGAAAACTGAGATGATGTTGAAGGAATGAGGTAGACGACACTAAACATGTGACAAGTGTCACTAGTTGGGGATTGTAGTTTTGGCAAGTTCCATTTCTAGTCAGTGGATTGAATTAGGGAATCACCACATTAAATTCCCGAAGAGTAGATTTCCAAGCTCCCATATTTCAAAGTTGGAAATAATTATGATTTTTGTTTTTCAACTAAGGAAATTACAGTGGATCCTCGCTATTTTCACTTCATGTAGGGCGGAAACGTGAACTTGGGTTACACTTTTGTGAGAATTGCGGGTTGAAATTTTTTTTCGGAAATAGTTCGGCCAAACATTTTATCAAGTTCGGCCGAACTATGAAATAGTTCGGCCGAACTCGTGATTCCGTTTAGCCTGACGGCCTACTGACGGCGCGGGCAAACAGAATTTTTGCCGGAGATTGGAAAACCGGCAACTAAAGTTTGGCCGAACTTATATAAAAGTTCGGCCGAACATGGAGTTCGGCCGAACTTTTACATTTAAAATAGTTCGGCTGAACTATTTTCTATAAATAAATCGCCCATGTCAAGGCTTATTTTTCCCGTTGTCATTGTCGTCAGCTGCTTCTCCCGTTTTCTCTCCACAACAAATACGCCAAGCTGTCGTCATATTGCTTTCCACGGTTGTCCTCGTCGCCGCGCTAGTGTTTGCCACGGTCATCGGGTATTACGAATCTGATATATTCATATGTATGTTTAGTTTTTTATGTAAATTGTAAGTTTAATCTTATCAAAATGTAAATTCTGTAAATTTTTTAGATTATTCTGTAGATTATTCATAATCTTATTCTATAGATTATTCATAATTTTTTAGATTATTCTGTAGATTACAGTTAATTTTACTGTCTAGATTTATCTAGATTATTCATAGTCCCTTTCATAATCTTATTCTATAGATTATTCATAATTTTTTAGATTATTCTGTAGATTATTCTGTAGATTATTCATAATCTTATCAAAATCTAAATTCTGTAGATTATTCTGTAAATTTTTTTAAGACTACGACTTCCATTGCCTGTATTCCCTGAAGTTTCAAAAATCAAACAATAGATGGACACTGACTGCATAATTCATAGAACCTACCAGTGTCACAATTGGACTGCCATTGGCCTATAAACTAACACGAAAAAAATGATGCTCTGTTCATCTATAAACAGAGCATAAAATTGAAAGCAACTTCGGCACCAACTCAAATGAAAACTTGACATCGCCTCCTTCCCAGCGCAAAACTTTATATTTTGACATAGCCCCCTTATTATTGTTGTACCACCTTATTAATATTATTATTTATTGTGTACCATTAATCTTTATTGGATAGGTTAGGATTATATTGTGACCCCATGGACTCTTATTATATAGAAGGAGGTTTTGTATTTTGTATCATCCAAGAATTATTCATTTATGTAATGTAAAGGAGGTTTCCCCCTCGAAGTGGCTTATTTCTAAGGCGTTGATCTCTCTTTTCTTCTATTTTTGGAGCTGGTTTCATAACACCTGGCGACTCCTCACAGTTTTAGGTTGTTTCAAAGACTCCACTAGCTGAAGAACATAGAAATAAAGACATTCATGGTGACTCCACTGCTCACCGACCAGGTTGCTTACTAAAACTAGATGACAAGGTATGTGGAAAACCATGTATCTTGTGAAGTTTTGAAACAAATAAGGGATTATTTAGTGGATTTTCCAATAGATGAATTATTTTCAATGATTGTGCTTCATTGTTTGAGATCTACCAAGTTTTCATTTGAAGGTAACACCTATTTCTTTGAATTAGTTGTTGAAAGGCTTGAGAAGGAGTGTGAGCTTTTAGATATTCAAATCCAATCATATAATTTCCATGATCCTAAAAATTTCTTGGAAACTCTCCCTCCTCCAAAACAAGAAACAATAGTGTTGCATTTTGATGTTTAAATTAAGGATTATTTTGACAGAAATTGGATGAATCATGTATAATATTTTATGATGATAGCTAAATCATATGTGGAATACCCAAGCATGACCATAAAATTGTAGAATACTTCGAAAATCAAGAAATAGGTCATGTATTTCATGATCCCATAGCTATCTATATGGATGGGTTTTTCACTACAGAGTACCAATCAATTTCCAGTACCTCGCATGTTTTTCATGGTCTCATAGCTCTCTCTTGTGAAGATCAAACTTACAATCAATTTCTAGTGCCCTTACAAGCTCTGGCTCTGACTTTTGTTAAAGGTAGTGGAGCCCAGGTATTGGATCAAATTTTTGATTTTCTATATTAGATATTTTACATTGATTGAATTCAAGCATTCAGTGTTTGAATAGGACTATATATACATAAATAATATTGCTGGGTAAGCATATTTTCAGCATTCATATTTTTAGTGTGAAACAGGATTTCATTTTTTCAATGTGCAGATTTTTCAATTTTACTATTTGCAGTACAAAGTTCAGTTGTTAGTTCTCAGTTTCAGTTCATATTTCAGTATACATATTAGATTTGTATTTGAAGTCTAGAATAGATGACTAAGGTTTTTATTTGAAGAAATTTTCATGGAAAAGCAAGTTGCAGATTTGGAATCAACCCAATGGACAGAGCATTGATCTGCAAATTCAGAGATCTGTAGTTCTTGACTCACCTCCTAAAGGAGCTGCAATACCCAAATGGAGCCGATGTTATCACTCCATAAATTTTTTGATATTCATGAGTGATTTGGCTCGCGACATCTTGTAGAACCTAAGGTTTTCAAAATTTTGATAGTTCTATCTTTGCCAATATGGACAATAGAGCATGTTTTAGAAAATTTACTAAGTTGGGAAATACAAAATAAAATGGCTTCTAAGGCCATTTTTGTCTTAAATTTTCTCTCGGGACTTTGTGGATATTTGAAGGTTAAAATACATTAGCCCCTTTGTGCCAATATCCAAGTAACATATATTCACAAGCCATCACCAAGAAACCAATGGAGGAGTTTACAAGAGCCTTATTTTGTACACAACGCGTAGAAATGTGTTGTGAATACATGTATTCCATTTTGTAGCCTTCATGTGGGATAAGTCCCACTGTGATTTAAAGAAAAATAAGCACCGAGAAATTAGGGTCAAACCCTAGTGCACTTAGGTGTCAAGAGGGTAAAAAAAACCAAAAGTGATAAATGCAGAGTTCGTAGGTGTTAGCTAGATCAATCGCTTATATGGCGCCTGTTGTTGAGCACGTGAATGTCACAAGTGTCAAAGGTGTCTAACGATTGAAGTTAAAATTGATGCATTAAAAAGAGCCTGCGAGGAGATAGAGCACGTGCCCAAGTGCTAGTTCATAAGCATTTCCTCTATTTTTTACGTTTAAAGAGATATTGAGTTATCAAAAGAAGCATATCCTTGGGTATGGGTATCACTTACTCATAGAGGAAAGAAAATCAGTGCCCAGACTCGGTTGGATCACAGCCACAAACATGGGGCCATGGGAGGTTTTCCTGAACTAGTTTCAAAGCCTATTTTTCAAGCAAGAAATGGAGTCTTCTTTAATAGTTCAAACTCAAGTTTGATGAATTACAAGTTTAATTCAATCAAGTATGAGTACTATCTAGTGGCTAGAAAGCATAGGGTTGACATATTTCTTGGTATTTTGGTACGTATCAATTTGAAACAACATTGTCAAGATTTGAAAGTCCCATGAATTCACATGATCTAAAGGATTACCTTGACAACAAGGATAATTTGCACAAAGCAGTATCCTTGCAGGCTATATACAACATCACCTCATGCTGCAGGTCCAAAATTTCTACAAATTCACAATTTTTTAGCAAAGATGACCTCAAAAAGTATTTTGGAGCATGATCGAGTTAATTGGCTTGGGGATTTGAATTATCATGTTTCTCTTTGCCATGATGATTCTTTATAAGATGATGGACTTAATAATGGCCAAAGGTCTGACTTAGAAGAATGGAGATGGCATTTTAGATCCCATTTTTGGGCTTTGTAAAGATCACTTTCATTTGAGGACTTTGTTATTAAACTATGGAAATATACCAATGTGAAAGAAGATGATCCATTTTCCAAGTGGCATAAGGTCAATTGTTGAATATATCAATTACAGATTTAGAAAGATCAAATCTCAATATTTTAGGAGCATAACCAGCATTGGATCCTTCTAATAGCGGATGGAAGAGCATCTCTCAAGTTGATACTTTTGGCTAAATAATCGAGCATGCCCAGATTTGATGACTCAAATATTTTCGACAACTTATCAATCATTGGATTAATCCTAATTTTATGGATATTACCAATCCAAGGAGTCTCTGAATATCCCGCAAATCAATGCTTAAAATTCATATTTTCCAAGATATCAGATTCAACATCTATTAGTTAAAGTTTTGTTGGCAATTTCCAGAAGAAGGCTCGAGGTGGCATTTTTAATTGCCATAGGTGGCAGCTTTCAAATTCATCCTCTAAGAAATTCGAGATATTTGCAACTAGTTTTAATAATTAGTTGTTATCTTTATTATTTTTATTAGATTTCATTTCCAAAAAATTAGAAATCAATTTCAATTTTCCTAAATTTTTGTAACAGTTAGATAGATTATGTTTAGGAACTCCTTAAATATATCATGATCAATTATGACAGGATTTTTGTAAATATTTTCATAAATACCCATCATTTCGAATAATAAAATGTTGGATAATTACACCTTAGACTTGGACTTGTGTACTAACCTATTTTTCATAAATACAATAGAGACTTGCAACTATTTTCGTGGGATTCTTGTGTTGTGGTTTGTGGCTCTATTTTTCCAATGTTTTATTTATATTTGATGATTCGATATATTTAGTTACCATCTTTTGAGCATAGAAAATGTATGTTTTTACCCTTATATTAGCTTGATAAATCATTTAATTTTATGGATTTGTCTTCACTTTTGGAAATAATTTGGAAGAAAATATCATGAAAGTTGAGTAAAATTAATTATTGACGAATTGAATGATTTTAGCACAAAACTAAATTTTGCTTGCCTTTATGAGCAGAAAATCAGAATTGGACAATTGTTGTTCAATCAATGAAACAACAGTGCCAAAGAAAGAGATAAGATCGCTTCTTGATTTCATGGGATAGAGAAAGATAGGGAGGATCATGCTAATTTTATAATAGAAATCTGAGTGTTAGTTGCGAAATCCTAAGGATCTCCTAATCCTTAGGATTCGCTTTCATCCATTAGTTTTTCTATTAAGCTATATAATTTTGATGGGTGAAAAGGATCATAATTTTTTAAAAACTTCAACTTCGAGCTTTAACTTTCACCCTCGTTATTATTATCTTTGTAATGAGAACATAGCATAGTCACTACAGTGATGTTGTACCTTTATTACTGTGATTAATGAGAAGCATAGAGTTTTCCTTTTAATTTTGTTTTGAGCTTTTTTAGATGTACCTTCTGGAGGCTTTGGGCCCGGTTGCAAGGAGACTCGCTGCTTCTTTGTGCCATAATTATTTTTTTCTTTTTTGTAATTATTTATTATTTTTCTTTCATAGAATGAATTTAATTTGATCATTGTGTGATGTTAGAATTATTATTTACAATTTAGCTTTATGTTTGAATATATATTTATACATTATTACTTTTACATTCATATACCATTATTTGATGAATTTCGTAGATTAATTAATTTGTTACACTTAATTGTTGTTCTTTCTAATTGATGTTAGAGATCGAATGATGAATTATTTTTATTTCCAGTTAATTCTTGAGTAATTGATTGTTGTTTATTTGTTGTAATTTATCTTTTCATCGGATTAGTTATTGCAGATTTCAGATAGTAATATTTTAAGTGTGATTTCCTTTAATGCATATGTTTGAGTTCATTTTCATGACAATTCAATTATGACTGGATCTAAATTTATGGCTTGAATATGCTTTAAGATTTGTTCTTGGGATTATTTTATATGATTGAACTTCGAGAATTAGAAATTGATTATTGCAATGATTGAGTAAATTTTAGGAACATTTAGTTCTGAAACAACCTCCAATTTCACTACAAAGACAGTTCTAAAATTATTGAAATAAACATAGGCATCCTAGGTCGATAATTAATGTAGGTACTAAGATTGATTTATATAGACATCTTAGTTCACCAACATTTTGGTGTCTTTTTCGGGGAGAGTGTTAAAAGGTGACTTTATTTTTGAATTTTACTGCCGTGAAGACTTGGGTATTGAAAATGGGAGGTAAGAACCTACGTACCAGCAAGTAAACTACTTGATCAAGAACCCACTCTCAGCAGATACATAGAGGTCAAGTAGGAATAGCTGTATTTTATGAATGACTAGGAAGAGAAAGGTAGGAATAGATCTAAATCCACCACCTAAATCCACCAAACCCAAGGGATCGGTGACCCTTGGAAGACCAACCTTTATAGATGAAATCATAAGAAAAAATAATCTCTGGCATCAGTAGGACCCCGAACCACATCTGTAAAAATCCCTATAATAATCCCTCAAGCAACAAGCTAACCATCTAAAGCTCATGCCGAGATCCATAGTAAAACAGAAGGGTTTGAATAGAGCCTTTATATTACAGATCATTTGCATTTTGATCCTTCACATGAGGGAAAACAATGCAATCTGCAAGAAGGAGATGGAGAAACTAGTGGTGGTTTAGGAATAGAGCTACAACCACCAGAAGTTGGATCTCCTGAGATCTTGGTTGAAGGAAAGATACTCGATATCCCATATTAAGGTACTGTTGTAACACCCTTTCCAAATCTAACTAGCAGTCTTTCCCAAATCAACCTTCCATATCAAGAGATTCCTGAAGGTTATTGGCACATCTTTGACCAGATGGCACAACAACAAACTCGGGGACAAACATCGACGTTATAATATCATATCATCGACCCAGTCGCTAATGCCCCCATGAAATCCATTCCTTTACAAAACATCCCTACTTTCCATAGTCTAAACTTAGAAGACCTAGATGCTTTCTTATTTGAGTTTGATGTTTTATGTCTGGCCACCGATGCCCAAAAACTAAAACTATTTCCCTAAAAGTTAAAGGGATAATATTTTCGATGGTTTATGGGGCTTGGTGGAGGAACTACTAACTCTCGGGATCAAATGCAAACTTCCTTTATTACTAAATATCAATATTACTACAGAGCTAGAGATTTGAAATATGAAATTTTTAATATGACCGCAAAAGATGATAAAACTATAGAAAAGTATGTTGAACAATTTCAATATAATTTACAAAGGTCCCCTTATGCTGAATTATCTAAATATGTTTTAAAAGTAACCATGATAAAAGGGATGAAATCTGAATGGATAGAAACATTAAATTTAATGGGAAAAGGGGACATTTATCAGGAGGATTATGTTGATATTTTTTAACTGTGTATCAGGTGCTCTCGAGGCAGTACATGCATCAAGCCAATTGGGTGAGACACTATAGCCAGAAATAGTAGAACTTCTAGTGTGAGCGTGACATGAACGAAGATCGGAAATCTCTTGGAAGATTTTAAAACCAATATCCTAGGCACCCACTTGACACAGTTAGACGTCCTGCAATCCAGGCAGAAGAAAGTCGAAGCAGAACATAATTTATCCATCTTCTTCCCACATTTCCGGAAGAAGCACAATCGACAGCAGTGTATGTTGGACATGATGCAGACATGCACCATTTGCACTAACGATCATGCCACTAAGTAGTGCCCATCACTTCTAGGATTAAAAGAAGTTTTTAAAGAGGTGGAAGAAGGAAAAGAACCAGTGTATTTAATGAACCAACATCATCAGGGGAAAGCCCGACCCACAGGTATGTCACTAGACCCATCTTAGTTCTTTTCTTCTTCACCATTTAATCAACAACATAATTATAGAACAACGTGGCAAGGCCAATCGCCATTCTCTACCTGGTAGTCCCAACCATTTCCTATGTCGCCCTGGCTGAACTAGACCTTTCCAAGTGTTGGATGGCCAAACTCTCATTTTTATGCTCCTTTTTGGAAAAAAATAGTAAATAATCTGTACCCTTCCCAATGGCCTTCTTCCACTTCACAAAACCCAAATTGGTCTTCAAACTGGAAGCAAACTTCGGGGATAACTAATTCACCTATGGGGATGGTTGCTAAACCTCAACCTACATTTCCAGCTCCATATCAATTGTAGAAAAATCTGCAGCCTCCTATGTGTCCTCAATTATCAGCTCAACCAAACCTAGATCCAAATAACAAACCAGTTCAACTAGTGCAGATTTTTGAAAACTCAGATCTTGAGATAGAACAAGTATAAGCAACGAAATTAGGCTAAGGTCAGGACGCATTATAAACTCCGAGGAAAATAAAAATCAACAAAAAAATGTGTCAGAAACAAAATTCGTAACCAAACCTTCGACTTTGACCAACACAGAAATAAAATTGGGACAAGACATAGTCGAACAATAAGATTCTGAAAAACTTATAACCACTTCTCCTTAGTTCCCTGAAATATTAGTAATAGCCAAGCCAATTTTTTTATCCAGATTTTGATCTTTTAGGGGAACTCAAAAATTTATTTATTAAAATTCATCTCCTCCAAGCTATCCAAGATATTCCTATTTATACTAAGACAATTACAGATCTATGTGTGAAAAATCCCATGAGGAAATAAAAAAATTCACCAACTGTCCATGTTGTAGGGATGTTATATGATATGCTTTTAGGCATGGAAACACCAGTCAAATATGAATATCCAGGGAATCCCAGAGTTACATTTCAAATAGATGGTCACAATTTTTTGAACACACTAGTTGACTTGGGTGTGGCCATTAAAATTTTAACTTCTGAAACATGTGGGGAACTTGGTATCATAGCTCTGGAACCGATCACTACTTTACTAGAACTTTTTGATCGATCGGTCGTTAAACTGGAGGGAACCTTACAGAAAATTATTGTTTCCGTTGACTCATGGGAATAGGACGTGGATTTTCTATTTATTGACCCTAAAAGTCTATTATGAAGATACCCTTTAATTTTTGGTCGACCTTGGTTAGCAACAATTGATGCTTATATAGCTTTTCGTGAGGGTAGCATAACTATTGCAAAAGGAAATGTTGTAAAAAATCTTGTTTTATATCCTCCCGCTCAACCAAGTTTGCCCATTTTTAAAACTCATGTACATCCACCCACATACCTAGAAAGAAATATTTGTTCACCTCTTACAGTAGAGGAAGCATTTGAGTTCAAGAATTAGGCTGGAGATGATGTAATTAATAATTTTATTAATCAGTCAGTTACTGTGAATAATCTATAATGTCAAATGTTGAAAAAAAATCTTGATGATGAAGCCCATGAAGACTCTTTGAAATATGTTGATGATCAACATATACCAACAAATTTTGTTCATAACAGCAGGCCTATTGAAATTGAAACATGAAAGACATTGAACATTAATGGAAATCTGGACAACAACTAGTAGCAAAAGCTTATTAGGGTTCTGCGAAAATATAAGGGGGATTTTTCTTGGGAATATCCAAACATGAAGGGAATAGACCCTAAATTGTGTACAAACCACACCTACACCGAAAAGGATGCTCGTCCTATCCGGAGACCTCAACGTAGATTAAACTCACATATCTAGGGTATCGTAAAGGAAGAATTGCAGAAGTTGCTGGACGTGAATTTTATTTATCCTATTTCGGATAATCAGTGGGTATCCTTGCCAATGGTTGTTCCCAAAAATAACATGTTAGCTCTCCATAATTCTGAGGTTGAAGACAGAATCTCGGAGGCAACATCAAAACCGCTTCGGGCCTAGGATCTATCCCTCCTAGACCCAGAGAGGGATCTCTATGTTAGATGTAGGTTTGTTTGATTTTCCATTTTAGGCTAGTTAATGGGTTCAGAGTTGGGATTTTGAATTTGGTTTGGTGGGGAAAGTAAGGGAAAAAGGGCATTGGGAAATGGAGTCAACAGGCTTGGGTGATCAATTTGCAGAAGTAATAAATCATAACAGGGCAAGCTAGGTGTACTACTTTGGACCTTTGAGACTTTTAAATGGATTATGAAAAAGGAAGAGAATGTAGGACTTGGCAAAGACTGAAGAGCAGTTAAGAATTCCTCATGCAGATTGTAAACATAGCCAGGATAAGGTGCTTTAATCAACAAATCATATTCATCACATTCACAGTTTTACAATTAGATTTGCAAAAATACAGAGAAAGAGGAACAATGAATAAATATTTTTAAACAGAAGGAACTTGACCATTTAACACACCTCATGAATCCTAAACAATTGATCTTGTATTACTTTGAAAAAAATCACTTGAAATTCAATTAACAACATTAAAGAATGGGAATGTTCCTCATTACAGATCCCCTCCCCCCAGATACTTCGACTGAATCAAGTATATATGCTAACCCTAATAACTGGTCACCCTCCATGTCGTAACTAACAGTCACTTTCTTATTAGCTACATACCAGAAAAGGGCTAACATTATTTGACATGTGTAAATAAAATAGTTTGAGTCATTAAGGACATCTAGACATCTGGTGCTACTTTGATTCCCTTGAAATGCTCAATTTGATCGAATATCCCATCTTCTTTCTAAAATAGAAAAATGTTATAAAAATAATGACACATGTATAACTAATAATCAGTATTTAAGGAAGTGATTGCAACAAGGGTGACATGTGTAAAACTTCCTCCTACTTCTCAGGATGTTGTTATTAACAAGATCCTCTTTGCCATTTTATCAACAATAGTTTCTACTACTTCTGTAGGAGAATAAGTTGTTTTGGCATCCAGCAAGGGGACTAGAGACATGCTTATTTCGTTGTTGGATTGCCTCAAGGGTTCATGGAATTTTAATAAATTCTCTTCTTTTTTCTCCATTTCTTCTGTATCTGATAGGCATTCAAGATTGTTTTCGTAACGAATATGTTCGAGACTTATTTGAGATGGATGAAAAATGGATGTGTCTCTATTTCCATCGAGGTAAAAGGCTTGTATCTGAGTCTTCTCTAGACATGATTTTGTTTCTTCTTATTTGGAAAAACCAGAGTGTGGTGGGTTGTTTTGAAACTCGCTAGAAAGACCAATGTCTCCTTTTGCATAATCAATCATATTTGGAAATGAATTTCTACCTTTGCCAATGCTAGAATTAGACTTATCCACTATTTGAAATTGATCCTTAATCCTCAATAGCTCTTGATTTTAATCTTCTTCGAGGTCTGGTCTACCACTTCCACTACTAGTGGAGAGACTTATTAATTCAAAAAGAGCTCTCAATGCATCTTCATAAACAAGTTTATCATTGATCCCTATGAAATAACCACTATGATCATCTTCTGCCTTTAATTTTGAAGCACCGCTAAGATCCCCTCTAACATCAAATGTCTCCAATTCAATGATTCCGCCCTCTATTTTTGTAACTTGCAAGTTATTTCCTCCTACCTCCTGATTAAAATCATCCCAATCACCAACATTGAAAGCAACATCAGAGTTTAAAAGCAAAGGATTTTCCTTTGTAGTTCTGTTCGAAGTCGTGGCTAGATACAATGACCTATTCTTCTTTCCAAGATAGGATACATCTTCATCATCTTTGGCATCTCCCATCATTGAATCAAAGTCACTCTGGCTATATAAATATGAAATATTCTCTCACAAAGATGATACCTCTGAATTCTGCAGTGTCCTCGCAAACAAATCTCCCTCGAATGCAGACCAGCCATTGGCTTCTTCATCATGCCCTGATTCAAATACTCTCGGTTGAAAACCACGCGGATGAAAATAATCAAATGCCTTAACATCAGAATTATCTAAGCTCTCATGTGTGGCCTCATGGATTGAGTCTGATGTTATTTCCTGAGATATCTATAACAAGGTTTCAAATGACTGTCGAAAACCCTTTATCAAAACCCCATGTTAAACAACATCCCACGTCTTTGCAGAGTAAACTGTGAAAATTTCAATAGGGGATTTGAAGGTCTGCGCCAGAATGAACTGCTTTCAACGTTCTCAAGTATGTTTTTTATCACACCTGAAATAGGCTTTGAACATTCCATGAATAAGCTTGAGGTGTCCCTCTTCCATCATTCAACCTCTGGATGTGAAACAATTGAAGTGGAGGTCAATTAATTTCAATCCTAAAGTCTAAATTTTCTTACTGTTGAGTTTGTCATGCAAAACCCGAAACCAGATTTCGAAGGGTCCAGTAGGTGGTAAGTTGCTTCGAACAACCAAGGGGGGGGGGGGGGGTTGTTCGAATTTTTTTGGAGACGACACGTAGGTGTATGCGTGGAGACTGAAACCATTTATTTCAGACCCCCCAAACAGTAAATTTTGAATGGTGGGGGGGAATAATAGCTATTGGATGCAAAGTGGGGGGTTTATTACAGGAGAGGGGCTGTCGGTGCTCTCTTTGATGTGATGAGATGATGAATTGAATGAAAAAGGCTTATATCATAAACATATGGCACATGGTAATGTAAAGTCTGAAAATTTTGTATTAGGGTTTAGAAGGCTTAATAAGATGGATAAGGTTGAATAATATATTTAGGCTTAGCTTGGTCTATATGGAGAATCTAGTTAGCCATGTATCGGAACTAGGATAACTTCTAAAGTCTTTTCAAAGTATTTCCTCCATACGTCTTCAAAAGGATTTCCAAACCTAATAGTAACCATTCTTTGTCCTTTTGACCAACAATACCCAATAGGAAATAAATGGAGCATTATTTTCAATATGAAAAATCTGAAGAAAAATAATTAGTCGCCTTGAGATCCTATAGATTATAAGATACTAACAGAAGAGGAAATGGAATATTTATGTGGACTAGAGGGAACTTAACAAGGCCACACAGAAAGACCACTTCCCTCTTGATACAATGGTAGGAAAACAATTCTTTTCTTTTCTTGATGGCTTCAGCGGCTACAGCTTGATCCAAATTTCCCCTGAAGATCAAGAGAAGACCACATTTACCTGCCCCTAGGGTACGTTTTCCTATAGAGTGTTACCTTTTGGTTTATGAAATTCCCCAACTACATTTGAGAGGGCCTTACTCAGTATTTTCATTGATCTGATAAATGAGGGACTCAAAGTTTATATGGATGACTTCACCCCGTATGGGGACTACTTTGAGCAAGTGCTACAAAACTTAGAGAAAGTTTTGGAACAATGCATTTCTACCAGGCTTTTCTTAAGTCATGAGAAATGTCACATAATTATGACAGAAGGTGTAGTTCTAGGAAATTACATTTCTACGGGTGGAATACAGGTAGACCTAACAAAAATAGAGGTAATTCTCATGCTACCTACACCCTGTACTCAAACTGAGGTTTTATCTTCCTATATTCTACAGATTTCATTAGGTGACTGTGGATTTTCTACAAGCAGCTAAATATAACATTCCTTGCCTATCAGCTATCTTTAGAAATCTCACTGCCTTCATTATCATTATAAGTACTTTTCCATGTTTCTCTGTTTACCTTTTTAAAGTCACCCTGCTTCTCTTAAAGAATTCATTTTGGGCTTATTTCTCTCATTTTCACTCTCTTCCCTACCAAAAGCCACATTCCATCATTTGCCCCACCCAAAAACCCCATCAACTCCCTCCCTTCACTATTCTTCCTCCTATACACTAAAAAAATGTAAAAATAATTTTTTACATTGTTTTAAATTTAAATTTTAACTTTTCGGGACCTTTGGTTTATATTAAAACCCGAATGCTTTATTATTTTTAAAACCCTCACATAAATCCTCCCCCTTTAACTTATAAATAAATTTTTTTTTGCTTATTTTACTATCCTTGGGCCCCACTCTTCATCCAAACGTGCGCCCCATTCAAACTCTGCCACCTGTCCATGGGCCCCACTCCAGTTGACTCGACCACTGCTCCAGATCTCCTAATCATCATTGATCTTCATCCTCCCAATCTGACGACCCTCAGCGCTTATCACAAATATAGTGGCGCGGGGGTTAAAAAAACCTCAACCTTGCGATATAACAACTTTTACCGCTTATACCCTTCGCTGCGTGTCACCTGCTGAGTGGAATCACAATCGATTCCCAAAAACCATTACCGCCCCTCCCTTCATGCGAAACCCAACTTCCCCTTGGGCGAAAATCACCGAACAATTTCCCTCCAAAATCTAATACTGCCCTCCAATTTAAACACTTCAGAGCCCTGTGTCTCTGCGACGAAGCATAAACCGCCATTTACACCTCTGCTTCACTCCAAAAGCCCACAAAACCCCAAATAAATGCAGAAAATCCACCCACGTAGGATTTGAACTTCAAATTTGTTTTATTTTTCAAGTTTCATGGCAGAAAATACAAGAGATGGCATTTTAATGTCCAAAATCGTTTTAATGAATGTTCTAGGTGACGATTTAGAGGTTTGTTTTATTTTTAAATTACCAAAGGTGTAAAAATAAGCAATAATCCCAATGAATCTAGATCATTGGTGATTACTCAAAGCCCCCCAACAACAGAAGATGCCTACCCTACATAGTGAACACAGACATAGACCTGGTGAGAAGAAAAGATAGTCATAAGACTGCAGCAGTAAAGATTATAGGACTAATCATAAGTCAAAGGATAAATAAATGGGATTAGTCACAAATCAAGGAAAAAGAAACTACAGTAATAAAAAGAAGTCAGAGATATTTTAAGCAGCTCGGAATTTATTATAAAGTTAATGTAAAGCCTTAAAGTCAAATGTTTCCAAAACATTTAGCTAAAAAGTTAAGTTAGGAACTATTATTTCAGTGAATCACTCTCAGATATTTTGCCTTGGCCCTTGCATGGTCTCAAAGGTCAAAAACTCATTAAATTTGTAATAAATACACATCTGAAACCATATCTTAGGATCACCTCCTCATTTGCAAATAAATACTACATGTAAAATTCATTTTTAGTGTTGGTTGGTTAGTTAGTTGACTGATTTCTATTGCTGAGCTAGTTTAGGATTGCTAGGCTGGATTTGAGAAAGCTCTGAGTTGTAGAGGTCTATTGTATTGGATTATTGTAACTGTCTTGAACATCAGTAATACAAGCATGTTCATAGGATTCTTGAGCTATTTTAATGGTGACTTTTTCCTTTTTGTCATTGTTTTCCTTATGTTTTCTATTCTGTCCATTATTTCTCTGATAAAAGAACATAAATTTTAGAGTAGGATATGCTGTCTTGGAACCCTATTTTTTCTGCATTATTTATATTAATGTTTTCCTCTACAAGGTCTGATTGGAGAATTATTAATTGCTCTCTAGTTCCACCTAGCTTGTTGTCTTGGAAATTATTTGATAGAGTCAAGCCAAAGAATTCTATGGTATGCCCTGTCCTTTGGTGTAGCTTGAAACATTGTTTTTAAGGCCTTTCTTTGAAGTATAATTAGTAGATTCTAAACCAGGGAAGTCTATGGTATGCCCTGTCCTCTGGTCTACATGAAACTATTTCTTTGAAGGTCTTTAGAGTGTTTAGTTAAAGAATATAGGTTTAGCTTGATCTTTAGCTGCACTCGCTGTTATCTTAAATGTTTTCTTTGTCTAAAAGTAATTCTAGGATTGTTGTATTGTTGTCTTAAAGGTTTGCTTATTAAAGTCTAGACAAAGAAGTCTATGGTATGTGCTATCCTTTGGTTTTCCTCAAACAGTTACCTAAAAGGATTTTCTTGTTGAAGTAGAGTTAACATATTCTTGACTGACTTTTAGTTTTGCTGCCTTCACAACTTATTGTTATTTCATATCACATATAATCTAAGAGATCCACTTGATATAGTTAGCTTGCCCTATAAAAACCCTTGCAGATTTGATGAAAAATTAAATCCTTTTATGACTCCATAGCACAATGGATTAATATTTCTCATGGTCTATCTATTCAGTTCAATAATTCCTTCAATTAATCACACCACTTGATCTATCAACCTCTCAATCAATCAATCAAAACAAAAATTCCTTAGAACTTCATAACTAGCCTAATATCATAAAAAAGAGAGCACAAAGACATATCATCTATAAAAAATTATATAGAGAGATCCCTCTCTGAGTCCAGGAAGGCTAAGTCTTAGGATTCCAAAGTGGTTCTGATGTGGTTCTCTACAGAGTTTGTTCTTGCCAATATTGCAAATCACGGCGATCCAACATGAGGTACGTAGCTTCCTTGGATATATAGTATATTGTCGTAGATTTATAGAGAATTTTTCACAAATATATGCACCTTTGTATGCTTTAACAAGAAATTTTGAATTTAAATGGCCTGACAAATGTGACATTGCCTTCACATATTTGAGGAAGTTAGTCTCGACTACACTAGTATTATGAGGACCCAATTGCGAATTTTCTTTCCATATCTCTTCAGATGCATTAGACACGACAATAGGTGTTGTTCTTTGGCAAGAGGAGGACAAAAATCCCTATGCTATCTATTATATCAACAAAAATATCACTTCTACTGAACTCAATTATACAATAATAGAAAAAGAATTTTTAGTTGTTATTTATACCATATACAAGTTTAGATATTATATAACAAGCTATCAAATCTTTTTGTATATTGATCATTCTGCCATTATATACTTAGCTAATAAACCAATTACTAAAGGGCGAGTGACTCGTTCATTGTTACTTTTGTAGGAGTTTAATATTACGATTAAATACTATACAGGGAAAGAAAACCTAGTTGCATATTTCCTGTCTCGAGTACCAAAAACGAACGATACGCTAATAGTAGATGATAAATTTCAAGACGAAAATTTTCTCATTGTAGTAGTTAAAGCACCATGGTATGAAGATGTGTCAAACTATCTGGTAGTAGGAAAGCTACCAAGGCACCTAATAGCTAAAGAAAGGAAGCTGATGGTTCAACGCAATGCCAAATTTTCTTGGATTGGTGGATACATTTTTCAAACGGGTTCTGATATGAAAATACGAAGATGCATCCATGAAGATGAATTTTACAACATTCTGAAGGCTTTCCATGATGAACCTTTTGGTGGAAATTTCACAGGTCACAAGACATGACATAAAATATTACAGATGGGCTATTACTTGCCCACTATCTTTAAATACACCAAGAAGTATGTCTAGGCTTGTGATAGCTACCAATTGATGGGTCATCCTGGTCAATCCGATGAGATGCCACTGTAGCCACAATTAGTAATGGAACCTTTCGAACGATTGGCATTGGATTTTGTTGGCCCATTCAATCTGCCATCAAACCAAAAATACTACATACTAGTTGTTACAGACTATGTAACAAAGTGGGTAGAAATAGTAGCTTTTCCAAGAGCTATGGAAGAAACTGTAATTAATTTTATTTTTGAGTTCTTTGTGTGCTATGGTTTACCCAGGGAAGCGATAATAGATGGAGGGCCACAGTTTGTAGTACATAATATTACAGCCACTCTACGAAACCATCACATTACACATAGATTCACTTCTCTGTATCACCCGCAGGTGAACGAGCAGGTTGAAAGCACCAACAAGGTCCTTAAGGTGATTTTGACCAAAACAATTTCAACACATCGACAGGACTAGGCTGCTAAAGTGCTAGAGGCCTCGTGGGCCTATCGCACAATTTGGCGAAGTACTATTGGGTATTCCCCATACCAACTCGTATTTGGCAAAGAACCTATTTTTCCTATTGAATTCGAAATAAAGACTCTCAGAACAACTCTGGAAGTGGGAATGGATCTGACAGAGGCCCAAACTAAATGACTTCAATATTTAAATGTATTGGATGAAGCATGATTTCTTTCCCTACATTGTACATCATTTATTCAACAACAATGGGCTAAGTGGCACCACAATCTCATTAAAAATAAGACCTTTCAAAAAGGAGACTAGGCGCTCATCTACGATTCCATATTTCAAGACATTCCTGGTAAATTGTAGAGAAGATGGCTTGGCCCGTATAAGATTCAAGAAGTGCACAACAGTGGCACTATAACTCTGATTACCATCAATGTATCTGGTTCTCCTTTTTTGGTGAATGGACGTAATTACTTATTAATCGTAAGCCGATCACCAAAGAGTCTTTCTGCAAATAGGTACACAATAATCCCACTATGAAAATATTAGCTGCAGGGAGAGATGACCCGACATCTTTACTTTCATGAAAATTGTTTCTTTCCAAGTTGTAAATAATGTATATGTTTTCTCTACAAACATAACTTATTAATTTTTTTCTTTTTGTTTTTATTTGTATGATTGAATTAGAGTAAGCATTATTTTATAAATGAGTGGTTTTTTTTTTTTAAATATTATTGTTTGAAACAACTATTGTTCCCTTCCAATTAAACAATTGTTGTTTCTTTTATGGCTTGAGTATTTCGTCGTTGCTATTCCTTTTGATGTGAACAATCATTGTTTCGTTAATTTAATATTTATCGTTCCATTCTTAAAATGAACAATCACGGTTTCTTTTTATGATTTGTGTGTTTTACAGTTGATTTTTCCTTCATAGATAGCACAACTACTATTTATTTTATGTTTTGAGTGTGTCACAGTTGTCGTTCCTTTTGAATGAAATAATTGTTGTTCCATTTTTCAGAAAATCGTTTTTCTTTTCCAAAAGAACAGTTGATGTTCCATTTTACTAACTTTCACAGACATTTGTTGTTCTATAAAATGCATAATTATTGTTTAGTTAAATGAACAGTTGTTGTTCAGTTAAATGAATAGTTGTTGTTCAGTTAAATAAACAGTTATTGTTAAGTCAACCACACAACTGTCGTTCCATTTTCGATTGAACAACCATCTTTTTATCTCACATTATTTACTGTTTTGCTATGCAAATCATCTTTTTGGTTGGAAATTCACATCAAATTCTGAAAATAAATAAATAAATAAAAATAAAAATAAAAAAATTACATTAACAACATTATGACTTTTAACCTTTGATTATTATCTTTATTCTAAAATTGACATAGTTCATCTATTAAATGACTTGCTAAATGTCTCTTATTTGGATATATCATAAAATGATTCACTCTCTATTTCAACCCCATGCTACTATGTCTTTCTCACTTTCAATTGATAATTCCCTTTGGTATGATGATATAGGGACAAATGAATAACTTTGATTGTAATTATTTTACTTCTCACACCATCCCTAACTCTTAAGGAGTTAACGAGCCTCCCTCAAATTATAAATACAAATTTGGAGATATAATTAATAAAAAATTTCTCAAATGGGATAGGAGGTCTCATTATGATCCAGCCTACCATGATCATAAGGAATTAACAAGTGAAATTCCCATTATGTCTAACACACCAGGGTAATGGTCTTTCAGACATTTCAAATGTCGAAAGGACAAGAGTTCTCATCAAGAGCCGGCCTGGTCATTTTTTATGCCTAGTGAATGGAATTGTGAGTATCTCGTTACAACGCCAGCATAGTGATATCTTTGTAGAAATGTACAATCCATAAAATTCCTAAGTGGAGGATTTTGGCTCATTATTGGGTTAAAAGGCAACCCTATCAAGGCTATATACGCTTGCTAACAACAGTGGCTCTGTCTGTGGTATTGAAGTTCTATTTTACATTGCCAATTATTCCATATCCTAATATTTCCTATTCATCCATTTCCAAGGACTTACTTACCATTGAACATCATTTATATTTTTATTAACCGATATGCATGGTAAAATATATATTAATGTGAATTATATCAATAACGTCCAATCAGTTGGTGCTAGCAGTCATTATTATTATCACCTTGTCAAATTTCATCATACTTCTTCACCAAAGGGAAATCATTTCTAATAATGATCATTTACATGCTTTATCTCTTTTTTTCGATCATTTTCTAAACCAATTTTATGATTTTTCATTCCCACCGCTTGGATTTCTATGACCATTTTCTATTGTATTTCTACTGATATGACCGTTCTCTGCCATATTTATGAAACCCCCTCAAATTTTGCTCTTTTCCGTGCTCCAAGGACGTCACCACCAGTTTCTGACTAGGGGGAGAATGTATGTATTATGGGAAAGCATGTGAAGTAACTACCAAACAACTTCATAACTTGTTGATACAACAAATAGTATTATTTCATTTATATAAAAAAACACATTTTCTGATTCAAAGCTTTGGAGGCGATTTATTTGTGTTGTTTCAAACTATGAAAAACTGTGAAAAAATGTGAAATGAAAGAAGTTGCATGTGAAAGTGTGAATTGGTGACAGAAGCACAACAACCATGGGAGGTAACTCTGTTCGCAGTGAGCCTACATTACTGCAATTAATAGAGAAAGCTCGTGCAATTCTCGAGCGTGTCGGTTGGATACTGTACTTGGTCAAGTTACAGGGATTACATAGCAAAATTTCACTTGAATTCTTTCAAAATCTACAGAATGGATGCATAACCGTTAAGGGCAGAAGTATAATAGTTTCTGAAGAAGTTATAGTTGAAGTCTCTAGATTACCAACAGAGGGCATCAAATGGACTAAAAATAATGTTCAATTACATGAAGCAGTTGTTTTATTTAAAGAATCTAATGAAGATTTGATACGCAAGGGAAAAGGCATTCATCCTGTGTATTTGAAGGAACCGTGGTGAGAATTGGCAACAATCGCTGAGAAATATACTAGTTGTGATGGTCGTTAGGATGTGGTAAATTCTAGACAACTCAAACTGTTAGCAATAATTAGAAAAAAAATTATAGTTAATTTTACATTCTTTTTAAATTATTTACTACATGATGTTGATAGTCGGGTTAGGAAAGACAAGAATCTACATGCTACCATTAGCCACCATGGCCTAATTAAGTTCATAATTCTTCAATAACTAGCCCAACACCAGTTAACCTGGGATAATTTTGTAAACCCTACTTTACCCTCATCACAAGAAAACCCAGGAGATACACAGACATAGAAGGTTGTTGGCCAAACTGTAGGTAATGTTGATGACTCAGACACTGAGAAATAAAATATAGAGGTAAAAACCCCAAAGAGGCATGGAAAAGGAAAAAATTTGCTTCCTCCTTTGTCCCAACAAAACAAAGACACTCTGCAAGGCTAATCTCATGATAGAATGTTGTGGATTTGATAGATGAAGCTGGATCGTCTCGTACACCCCCTGCAAGCCCACAAAACACTTTTCCACAAGATTTTGAGGAGGAGGTGGCCCGAGATTTGGAAAAATTAGGGAAACTCTGTGAATAAGGGAGTCAATTTGAACACTCTCAAGGTCAGAACCATGCCCTTAGTGAGTCTGCCTCTTCCGGTGGTTCTATTCATACTGAAATATTGTCGTCTCTTGGAGAAATGGAGGATTTGCAGGCACAAGGGGAAGCACTTCCCTCTATAGATGAATACCCTGAGTTAGAAATTCATGAAGAAAGAAAATCTGAATTGGAAAATTAGTTAGAAGATACGTTCTAGTAGAGAATGACCCTAATAATGGCATAACTTCTCTTTTACCCGAGAAAGATACCAAATTTTCTTCTCCAATTAAAAATCCTACAACAAGGGCAAAGGAAAGAGATAGTGCAAGGATGAAAACGTTGAGTAAAAAGAATAGGAAGATGAAGAATTTTATTAAACAACTAAGAAAATTTTTGAAGGAAGCAAACAAGGCCCGAAGGATAAAAGTGGAACTAAACACCACCAACACCCAGAGTGAATAACTTCTTCATACCACTGGAACTAAAACAGAGAAATTCTTTACCAAAGATATTGGGACCCAAAATGAAGGTATTTGCGAGATTCAAAAATATTTTTCTATGGATTTTATGGATGTTGTTGTTTAAAAAGATTTTATAGAAGGCGCTCAAATAAATGGATGTATTTCTCAAGAAACAACCGATGTTGTAGAAATATTTGTTCAAACTGACTCAATGATAACCTATGATAATGTGGCTCAGACTGTAGAAACACCATGTTATGTTCCTTTGGCAAGGGAAGCTACTTTCCGAAAATTGCAAAGAAAATTGACAGAAACCCAGCATGTTTTGTCTCAGTACCAAAAAGAGGTGTTACCCTTGAAAAAAAATTAGGAATTATTGAATAATTTTTTATGAATTGGCTACAACAGAGGATGATACTTTTTCCAGTCTCAGAAGTGAGAAATAAAAGGTAAAGAAAGTAAAAAATCAACTCCAGAAAGGTAGGGAGCAAATGGAAATAATTTTTTCTATCTATTCCGATGTTTTGTCTTGTAGGTCACCGGCTACCAATTATGCGTTATTTCTACTTGAGAGATATTTTCTACTAAATATTAAATCCATCCAAGCTAGTAAGCCAATTGAGTTCAAATCTACTCCATATTTTATTAAATGCTTCCAGGAACATAATGAGAAGGTTAAACGTTTACTCTATGATTTATATTTTCATAACTTTTCCTTGGAATATGAGAGTGATGCTAATCCTAGCCCCTTCATTGGGGATGTCCAATTTCAAGCACTTATTTCCTTTTCTTGTAACCACGTTAAGTGGGCCGAGGCCTATAATACTTTCCAGAGAAGGGAATATGATCTAGATCTATGGGTTATAGGAGAACCTACCAAGTCTTTACATATTTTTATTCAGCATAAAAGGTTCATGGAACAACCAGGGGTTGTGACCAAATTGGCTCCTCTCCATAAATATATTGTAAAGGAAGGGGTAGAATATTTTTAGGATATCAAGGGAGAAGCTCTGTTAGTAGCAAAACAAATATGGAAAGCTTATACCAATAATGTTAAAAACCGAGAGCCTTTCGGTTAGAGGAATTTCAAAGTTGTCGCTGCTCATTTAGATCTGTACAAAAATATCATTTTATGCATGGTCCCTACCTGGATAGGTAGTCCTTAGAGGTGTCCCATCATTTGGTATCCTCCTGATGGGTATGATGTTGATTATGAATTTTTAGAATGCTACGACTATCGTGCTTTTGTGATACTCAAGAAAAAGAATGGTTTTATAATGTACCAGGAAGAGACTTATCCTGCCTACTCTCTGACACAGTTACACCTCAATTATCTTATTGCATGAGGACATGAAAAAAGGTAAGCATGGGAGTATGTTAATTCATAGAAAAGGTATGTTTTTACCCTTATATTAGCTTGATAAATCATTTACTTTCATGGATTTTTCTTCACTTTTGGAAATAATTTGGAAGAAAAGATTGTGAAAGTTGAGTAAAATTAATTTTTAATAAATTGCATGATTTTAGCACAAAAACTAACTTTTTCTTGCCTTTATGTGTAGAAAATCAGAATTGGATAAATTTTGTTCAATCGATGAAACAACAACATCGAAGAAATAGAGAATATCACTTCCTGATTGCATGGGCTAGCGAAGGATAGGGAGGATCGTGCTAATTGTATAATAGAAATATGATTGTTAGTTGTAAAATCATAAGGATCTCCTAATCCTTAGGATTCACTTTCATCCATTAGTTTCTCTATTAGGTTATATAACGCTGATGGGTAAAAGGATCATAATGTTTCAAGAAATTCAACTTCAAGCTTTAACTTTCACCCTCGTTATTATTATATTTGTATTGACAGCAGAGCATACTCACTACGGTGAGTTGTGCATTTATTATTGTGATTAATGAGAAACACAAATTTTTCCTTTTAATTGTGTTTTGAGTTTTTTCAGAAGTAAATTTTGGAGGCTTTGGGTGTGGTCGCTGGGAGACTTGCTGCTTCTTTGTGCCATAATTATTTCCTTCTTTTCTGCAATTATTGATACTGTTCTTTCATAGAATGAATTTAATTTGATCGTTCAATGATGTTAGAATTATTCTTTATGTTTGAATATATCTTTAGACGTTATTAATTTTACATTAGAATACTATTCTTTGATTAATTGCTTAGTTTAAATCATGTGTTACACCTAATTGTTTTTATTTCTAATTGATGTTAGAGATTGAATGATGAATTATTGTTATTTCTAGTTAATGCTTGAGTAATTGATTGTTGTTCATTTGTTGTAGTTGATACTTTCATCAGATTAGTTACTGCATATTTCAGATAGTAATCTTTTAAGTGTGATTTCCTTTAATGCATATGTTTGAGCTCAGTCAATTATGATTGGATCTATATTTATGGTTTGAATGTGATTTAAGATTTGTTCTTGGAATTGTTTTATGTGATTGAAATTCAAGAATTAAGGATTGATTATTGCAATGATTGAGTAAATTTTAGAATCATTTAGTTCTGAAACAACCTCCAATTTCACTACACAAAAAGTGCCAACACTCTTGAAATAAACAGACGCATCCTAGGTTGATAATTAATTTAGGTATTAAGATTGATTTATATAGTCACATAGTGCACCAACACCATCTACATGCTTCTTATGCTTTATCTTTTAAGGTTTAAAATATAAATCATCACATGTATGCTCTGTTTTTATTCAAGATAAGTTCTTAAGTGTTTTTTTCTATATAAGTGAATTCATGCTCTTGCTCACTTAACCTCTACTACATCTTCCTCTCAATTACTACTACAAAAAAACTTTTTGAGCCATTGATTGCATCTACCTTGTCCCATTTTATCTCTGCAATTGACCTTTAGAAATATTTTACATAGTTCCTAGTTTTAGAGCTCTTATCCAGCAAAACCCTAAAATCAAAACCCTAGTGAGCTGAATATCTAGCCTAATATCTATTTTTCCCTCATTAGGGGAATTTTGAGGTCTAAAATGGGCCTCCTAAGAAAAATGTACAACCAAAATAAACTCTATAAGAACCAATAGGATTCAAGATGATGATTTCAACCATGGGGGATGATTCACCATTTTTGGAGTAAAAAAGTAAAAAGATTAAAAATTAATAAAATAATAAAACTACTTTTTCAACTCGTATTTTCAACTTATCTCCCTAATTTTTTACTCAAATTTCGAGCGCGAGTACAATTTGGATGCCAAAATTTATTTCCTCATCCAAGGAGTACCCATGTTGCATACTTTCAATGGACCCCGCTACACAAAAAATGAGAAATACATGAAAAAACATGATTGCAATCACATTTTTCATGTGTTTATCATTTTTTGTTTACCAGGGTCCATCGAAAGTAATCAACATGGGTACTCCTTGGATGAGGAATCAAATTATGCATCCAATGAGTGTTGCCACTCAAAATTTGAGTAAACCCATAGGGAGATAAGTTGAAAATATGGGTTGAAAAAATGTTTTTTCTTTTTTCACTCTAAAATTTGATGATGTAATTAGATATTATTTGATGATTTCCACTATTATTTTATAATTTCCTTAGGAGGCCCATTTTAGACCTCAAAACTCCCCTAATTCCAATCACTTCATTATTTATAATATTGTAGAGAGAGCCCTCTCTGATTTGGTAGGGCTAACTACCAAATCCAAAGTTTATCACAGGTTACCTCCTTTGGTCTCCTTTCTTAGCCTTGGGAAACTGAGGAGTGCTAACACCTCCTCCTCCTAAAACTCCATCTCAAGCTCCTTTATATGATCCTTTTCCTTTCAACTAGCCCATGATTTTCTCGTGGAAATAATCTTTGGGATTGTTAGCCATGAATGAATCCACTATGGTTTCCTATCTCGCCACTATGTTTTAGACAACCAATGTTTCTACCTCACCCATTTTTGTGACATCGCTAAAGACACATTTGTATGGTGACCCATCTGTCCCATATTGTTATAAATAGTTTTCTGGTACCTTTTCTATTCTAGCATCCAGTCCATGGACCTCTCCCATGTTATCTACTTTTGGAATTCCATCTGGAAATTATTTAATGAAAACTATTTATTATTATCCTTCTCCTCCACCTACACCTACAGTTGAACAACAAGTTGGCCCTTATCATGGATACCTACAACAAACCAATTCTCCTTATGTTGGGTACCCTCCATATGGGGGCAGTTGCCTCCATCGCCCCGTCCTCCTATGGCAGGGGAAACATGTTTTCGGTATACCATAGATTAGTGCTCAACCTTATTTTAATCCTTCATCTCCTGGAATGGCTGCTAATTTTCGGAAACATACTTTTCTCGTACAAACTGGTTTGTTCGTGGGTCCATCTTTAATTTCTCAACTCGTTCCATCTGCATCCTAAATTCCTACCTATCAATTTGTATCTCAATAAGCTCAAATAAATGCAAGACAATGTTTAAAGGTTGTACCTATGACTCAAATGATTCCATCAGTATCTGGTGTTTCCCAGGTTTCGTTGAGTCAACATTTACAAGGTAAATTACAGTATCAACAACTTGGACAAGGAATTCCTCAAATTCTGGTAGGACCAACTACCTATGGTATGGCACCACTATCACCGACTCCACATTCTGTTGGGATGATGGAAAATCCCACGGGGAAACAATATCAATCCTATCAGTGTATCCCTTAAGTGCCTTATCAATACCAACAAACCAAAATACAAACACTCTATTTACAAGGTTATCTTGGATTTGGAAAACAAGGTTATGCATATTATGGTTATCATAATCCTCCCTATTATGGTACCCAAGTCCCTCTTTATCAGAATCATCCTTATCATGGAGTGAAGATACCCATTTCTCAGGATATTACATCTTATCCAGGGTATCCTCCATCGGATTTCAACAGGCAGTTGCCTTTTGTCACAACTCTTAAACTGCCATATTTGAATCGGCTCATGAATGATCGTATTTCTCATTTTCCTTGGTGGCTGATAATTCCCAGGAAATTTCATTATGATATCCAAAAATACAATGGGAATCCTAGAGAAGACCCATCAACGCACGTCATGAAATATCGTTTGTGGTTTTATTTGAACTTCCTTAATGATGATTTTATCCGTTTGTGTCTTTTCCAGCACATGCTTACTAGTTTAGTAGCTAAATGGTATATCTAATTACCTAGAGCTTCGTTCAGTAACTTCATCTCCTTAGCCACTTCATTCCTATCACATTTCTAGTTACCCATATGATATGAGACTGGAATGGAAATTTTGACCAATTTTAAACAGAATAATGCTACTCACATTTTTTATCATATTCATGAGTGGTGATGTCATATTCGACTGGTTAAAACATATGTTCCTGATTAATTTTTATCGGAATGGTTCATTAAATATATATTACCATGCATCACATAGGATGTAGATAATTATGAAGATGTGACTGAATAGAAATTAATTTCTTGTGCCCAGTATTTGTATCTCATTTATACCCAATCGGGCACGCTTTATGAGAAAATACCAAATGATCTGAGACCCTCCAACTCTATTCCTAAACCTCCTAGTAAAGAATCACATGATGCTGATGGCAAGATTGGTTCTGCTAGCTCACAGTCAGAAAGTAAACCATCTGGTGCTGTTGTTTCTATGACTACCCAGAATCCTACATCCACTCCTCCTATGGATTCTACTTCTGATATCAATGTCGTTTAATCCAATAAAGTAAAATATCTACAACAACCAAGAAGTAAGAAGAAAGGAAAGGGTAAGAAGAAGAAATATTCTCCTTTGCAGGATAAACAAAACAATCAGTCTTCTATCAAAAAACGGAAACCTTGTTATCCATGTTTGATTTGTAACAAGTAACACTTCACTCATGACTATCCTCATTGGGCAGAAGTGAACCAATTCCTGAAATCCTCTTCACTCGTTGTGTTGACTAAATTGTTTCCAAATCAAGAGATTCATATGGTTGCTCGGGACCCTACTTCCTCTAACTCGGTTTTAATGCTTTCCTCTTCTAAGTAAAACTCTGAAATGATGGTGGCCACTTGAATTAAGAAATATGGTAATGTGAATTCCCCGAACGATCAGGCTACTGATAAACATACCAGCTAGGATGCATCTCCATCAGATCCTACTCCACCTACTATTCCTATAGAATTAACCTTTGAGCCTCCCAAAGGTGTTATTAATAAATATGTTTTCAACTCTCGCAAGAGAGTTGCTCAAAATTAAAATGTATTTCAGGAATTGGCTTAGTCTCCATATTCGATGTTCACTGTCAAGGTTTTATAAAATTGTCCCACCCAGAAGAAGCCTTTGATTTCTTCTATCGGATGTATTGATTCTTCGGATTCCAACCTATTCATTTTAAATCATGAGAAATATTCACCACGACTTCCAACCCAATTAGATTTCATGATCCAGGTTGTTATTTGTGGTAAGAACATCCATCGTTATATTTTGGATAGGGAGCCTCAATCTGTATTATGTCCTTATCTTGATAGAAGGTCATTGGTTCTCCTCAATTGAATCAACCATCGAACACCTTGAAGGCTTTTGATAGAATAACATATAAACCTTGTGGAATTTTGAATTCGCTACAAGTATAATTAGGAGGTAATTATATATCCATAGAAATCGAAGTTATTGATAGACCGCTACACTATAATCTTCTATTGGGTCACATGTGGGTTTACGCCATGGCTACTGCATTTAAACTTATTTCTGAATGATCATTTTTCCTCATAAAGGAGGTATGGAAGCCATTGATCAAATCACTTTCTTTACCTCTAGTTCTCATGTTACTGGAAGTGTCCCTCTTTTAGGCGAAAATCTACACTCATATCATCATGTCAGGGTTTGAATACTTAAGAACTCCTCTCTCATGGGAACCTTTTCGATTCCTCCTCCTTCACTTCCCATAAAATCTCCTTTGGTTTCCTATATCAATATGATAACTTCTTCTACTATTCCAAAAGACCCTTGGATAGTACCAGATGACTCTAATGTTGACTATTTTGGTGATCGTATGTCTCTTAGCCCCATCGAGATTGATTATGAATCCATTTATTTGGCTTGTGAGGCTTGTTTTGATCTCTCCTCTTCGATCAATTGTTTTCATCATTGATTGGATTATGGAACATCCTCTAGTATTTTCTCTCACATATTTCCTACCGATGAGAGCATCATGGAGATCATGATGCCAGACGACACATTATCAAACAATCATCACCATCATTCCACCTTACCAAATTTTGTTGAGAATAATATAAATGACCTATATCAACATAATATCATCAATTTTTCTACGAATTTTGTATCCATTCACGAAGTCAATTATAAAAAGAACCTGTTGAATATTGAAGAGAATATCCTTCTCGATATCTCAACCAAACCTGACATTTTCGAGAATCTACACATCGGTGTGTCTTGCTCTCTGTGTGATATTAAGACCTATAAATCCCTATTGCAGGAATTTCGAGAATAAATGTTGGGAATTGATGTAAACATCATGATGCATGAAGTCAAAAACTTATCCTCATTCCAAACCAGTTTGGCAACTCATCCCTCTGGTCCATCCCAAGGAGGTTGTTGCGATTAAAGCTAAAGTTGAAAAACCTCTACATGTTGGTTTCATATACCCAATACCTTTAATTGATGGGGTGTCAAATAATTTTCATGTTATGAATAGACAAGGAACAATTCGTGTGTGTATTTATTATTGAGATGTGAACCATGATTGTTCAAAGGAAAACTACCCCACCCCATTCACTGACCATATTGTTGATGATTGTGCTGGATATGAGATCTTTTCATTTATGGATGGTTTCTCTGGCTATAATTAGATAATAATTCTTCAAGTGGACACACCTAAAACTACATTCATTTGTACCTGTGGTGCATTTGCATTAGAGTATATTTCATCTTATAACTGCCCATGAAATTTTCATGTCATAATATGTAAACCAATCAAAATGATTTAAATTTAAAAACAGGTACATGTAAATATTTTGGAGGTAAAAGAAGAAAAACTTCTTTTTTTAATTGTATTTTTTGTTTATCTCCTTATAGGTTTACTCAAATTTCAATTTTAGACACTCATTAGATGCGGAATTAAATTCCACATCCAACGAGTAACCATTATGTATAATTTTGAGAAGACCTGCCTTGATAAAATTGCAGATACATTAAAAAAATGTGCTCTAACATGTTCTTTAATGTATCTACAATTTTATCAATGTGAGTCTTCTCAAAAGTATGTATAATGGGTACTCATTGGATGTGGAATTTAATTCCGCATATAATGAGTGTCTAAACTTGAAATTTGAGTAAATTTATAAGGAGATAAGCTAAAAATACAATTAAAAAAATTAGATTTTTGTTTTCCCTCCAAAATTCATAACTTATTTTATTATTTTAACTATTATTTTATTAGTTTTCCTTAGGAGGTCAATTTTAGGCTGAAATTTCCTCTAATGCATACCAGAAACTCCCTTTTGGATTAAAGAATGTCGAGGCTACATTTCATAGGGAAATGGATTAAGCCTTCCATGATATCAAACATATCGTGCACCTTATTTGGAAGATTTTCCAGCTCACTGGAAACATCAGACTAATCACCTGATGCATCTTGCATCCATCTTCTTATGATGTAGACATTATAATATTCGACTCAATGCTAAAAAATGTGTGTCATTTTTTAAGTTCTAGTCGGATTCTCAGTTTTGTTATAACATGGAATTCGTATTGATCATTTGAAGTTTCAGGAACATTAGGGGAATTTTCAGGTCTAAAATGAGCCTCCTAAGGAAATTATAAAATAATAGTGGAAATAATAAAATAATATTATATTACATCATCAAATTTGTTGGAATCACGATCTCTGTTAGACCAAAACCCGCAGGCATTGGTCTCCGCTACATTTTCCAGAGTTAGGATCCACGAGAGGCGGTTATTCCATGTCACAAAACACACGGGGAGCATTGAACCCAATGTCCAACAATCTCCCCCCCAACGCGAGCTGGGTGAGTTTCGAACTCGAGACCTATCACTCTAATACCACTTGTTTGAATCACGATTGCTGTTAGACCAAAACCCATAGGTGTTAGTCTCCACTACAATCGCCAGATTTAGGATCCATGAAAGGTGGTTATTCCATGTCACGAAACACATAGGGAGCATTAAACCCAATGTCCAAAAACATTTTAGAGGGAAAAAAGAAAAAAATAATATTTCAACTCATATTTTCAACTTATCTTCCTATGGGTTTACTCAAATTACGAGAAGAAAAACTTGTTGGATGCAAAATTCGATTCCTCGTCCAAGGAGTACCCATGTTTCATACTTTCGATTCACCCTTTTATACGAAAAATGATAAATACATGAAAAATTGGATTGCAATCAAGTTTTTTCATGTATTTCTCATTTTTCATATAGTAGGGTCCATCAAAAGTAGGCAACATGGGTACCCCTTCGATGAGGAATTAAATTTTGCATCCAACAAGTACTCTTACACAAAATTTGAGTAAAACCTTAGGGAGATAAGTTGAAAATACAAGTTGAGAAAGTTATTTTATTATTTTATTATTTTTTAATCTTTTTAATTTTTTACCCAAAAATGGTGAATCATCCCCCATGGTTGACATCATCATCTTGAATCCTATTGGTTCTTATAAATTTTATTTTGGCTGTATATTTTTCTTAGGAGGCCCATTCTAGACCTCAAAAGTTCTCTAATAACCATCTATTTTCCTGCTCCTTATTCCCTCCTTTAGCTTCAACGACTCCAAGGGAAGGATAACTTTCTACAGAGGTTTGTCCCTAACTATGTCACATTAACCAAAGGATTCACTCACATGTTAAATAAATGCATTCCCTTCCATTGGGATGACGCTGCTCAGAAAGAGTTTAATGCCTTGAAAGATGTACTAATTCAGGGATCCTTGTTATATCCCCAACATTACCAGCGCAATTATTGTGTGTATCCTGTCACTTCAATTATTACAATCAAAATTTTATTGATCTAGGAAGATGATCATAGGGACTAAGTATCCTATCTATTAATTGAGTCATAATATTAACGATACCAAGGTCAAGTACACTCACATCAAAAAATCATCTTTAGCGGTTGTCCAAGCATTCCAAATATTTCACCACTATATCATACTCCTTAAAACTATGGTCTTTTAGATTTAAACACTATGACATACATTTTTTCACTTCAATTTTTTGGGGGGGGAATACTCCAAATGGACCATCATCTTGCATGAGTTTGATTTGGAATTCATAAAATCCAAATCAAAGAAATCCTTAGTTTTTCTTGAGCTGATATGTGACCTTCCCACTATTGATTATGAATAAATGCTTGAAAATTCCATCCCAAACGAGTCTTTATTTTTGACTCGTCATCTGACCCATGGTATGGAGACATTCTTATATATATCCATACCCAAAATTTTTGTTCTGAAACCTCTCTCTTTGAACAACGACATATTCTATATCAAGCCAAGAATTATATCACCATTAGTGAAACCATCCATCGTCGTAGTATCAATATGATTTTCTAAAGGTGCCTCACTCATAAGGAGGCTGATAAATTCTTAAATGAATGCCACTGGAAGCCATGTAGTGGTCATTTATCCATGTATGCCACTGCACAGAATATCTTGCGTGTAGGCTATTTTTGGCCTATCATATTTCATGGTTGTATTCTTGTTTTCCAGAAGTGTCATGCATGTTATAATTATGATAGTAAGACCCATGCTCTGCCCACTACTTTTCATCTTTTTGTCTGCATAGGTCCTTTTTCGAAATGGGGTATCATTTCAGGACATGTAACCCTCACTCGACCGGGGGGCAAGGCTATATCATCGTAGTAGTAGAATACTTTACAAAATGGTCTGAGACAATGCCTATATTTAAAAACATTGGTGAAATATTTGCTTATTGTTTTCTTTAACCATGTAATTGCATAGTTTGGTGTTTTGAAAGCCATTGTTACAGACCATGGAAAACATTTTCGCAATCACATGATGTCTGAACTTATTGCCAAGTTAGGACTCTCTCATGAAATTTCAGATCCCTACTACTCTCAAGAGAATGGGAAATTTGAGGCTATTAATAAATTTCTCAAGAAAATTCTTCAATTTATGATAGGGGTCCATAGGTTATACTGAAATTTGACTATTTATGTTGCTTTTTGGGCATACCAAACCTCCATTGGGACTACTATCGGATTTACTCCCTTCCAATTGGTTTATGGTATGGAAGTTATCCTTCCGAATGAATGTGAAATTATATCACTAAAACTTGTTGTAGAACTTATTCCTGCCACTTGCATAGAAGAGGAACATGTCTTACAACTGACGCACTTAGATGAGACTGGGTGTGATGCCCCCATGGCTAATGAAGCCCATAAGAAACATGTCAAGGCACAATATGACAAGAGTGTCAAGCCTCATCTATTCTCGGAAGGAGGCCTTCCATTGCTTTATGACCAAGAGTATGGTAAATTAGGATCAAGGAAGTTCTAGCCTATGTGGCTAGGTGCATATATTTTCAAGTGTGTTCTTACTAAAGGGGCTTGTGATTTTTTCATTTTTGATGGAGTTCCACTAGCGCAACCTAGAAATGGGTTGTATCTTAAGAATTACCATTATTGATTCTTTGTATAATTTACTGTGTACAAACTTTATATAGGTGTGTTAGTATGTTTTTGGTGTGTCCCTTCAGAGTTTCCTTCATTTTATGTTAATCCCGTTTATATTTGGTTTGTAGATGTCGTTATCCCTTGAACCATATGTTGGTTATGCTGATGGTGCTAGTCGTATTACTCAGAATTTATCCTCCACAGTGGGGCTATATTTTCTCCAAGTGGCGAGTTAGTGAGTCTAAAAGGGATTTTTATTGGTCGTTCTACCAATAATATCATTGAGTATAGCACAATGGAAGAGTTGTAGTACTACAAATGACTAATGTTTATTCAGTTAGAATCAATATATTCTTTGTATGTTCTTAAGGGTTCCTCTTCTAGAAAGATACTTTGATTTCATCCAATATCAATGTATTTCTAGAAATATAAATACATTGATTGATTCATTGGCTAGGCATGTTTTAGATATACATTTGCGACATATGTAAATAAATTTATATACACATCAAATCCATTGAAATGGATCATATAAACATAAATAAACATTGAAGATAATTTTATATATATAAGACTTTTTTTCTACAAAATTTATGCCTAAGACATATGGCCACATAGCCTATAATATACAAAATATACATGAAAATATGGCTATAAGATTCCTAGTATACTAATCTTAATTCCATTGGTAATATTCCACAACATGAGTTATCTTTTGTAGTAGTCAACTAATGTGACCAAGCACTCTAATAGTCTGTCTTTGTAGTCTCATAGGAAGCTGGTCAACCATGATCTCAACTATGCCATGTGTCAACCCCTTTATATGATGCTCTACCTCTGCTAGGGTCTTAATCACACTGACATCTTGTAGTACATCTCATCCTGCTACAAAAAATTGTGTTGGCATTACTACCTACTGTAGATCTCTTGCATGCTAAAGATATGAGGAACCCATGGTCGAAATGGTCCAACATAAACATGTAAAGGTCAATTTTTTAGTCTTGAATACATAAAAAACATAAAAACATAAAAAATAAAAAATAAAAAATGGTCAATATGTCTTACTTGTAGCACCCCATTTCTCCCCATCAGAAAGCACAGGCTCAGGGTCTCCACTAAAATCCACCCTTGCATATGGATACTCTTCTATCATAATGAGATACCTACACAAACTTCTAAAGAAGGCTGGTGAGAATATTATCACTGATGGACCTACATGTCGGGACATGAGATCTAACCACCTCTTTGTTCATGGAACCCTTGGATCAGTGGGCTCGGGTGAGATATGTTAGGGATATAACAATCGAATATATTCTAAATAAAAGAAGATCAGGTTTGAAGCATAGCCAAAATTATTAAATCTTCCATTCTTTCCCTTAGTTAGCTTCTCTTTCATGTTCACGAATACTCCCTCACTCTAGTGGAAAATGGTTGGTTCTATATATTCTAGAGTGTACTCCATGTATGCCCTATTGGCCACGTGTAGTGTAAAACGATCGGCCAATCTGCTAATAATGAATAGGATCATCCTTAAAGGTAATCATACCACATATTTTATGTTTATATTCCCATCCTTGTTCGGTTGAGATCGAATTCTGCAATGAGCGATAGATAATCTTTGACTATCTCTCCACCCGTTCTCATACCTGTGAAAGAGATGGGGGCACCTCTCCTAGATAAACCAATCAAGTAATATATGTCCTAAACTTGTGTTTAAAGCATATGTGCTCTTATTTTGAATGCATTCGCCTAAACATCACATGCATGCACAAGATATTCTAGTAACTCCATTTTTTTCCTCATTCTAGGAAGCCAGAGGAATTTTAGTGATCCACAACCTCTTAATGTCTAGATGGTAGCATGGTCACTTGCTGCAATCATATATTTTTCTTCAGGTTCTCTTTCTCTCCATATCAAATCCATTTTATTCCAATGAAATCCTAAAACATCACAAGGAGATTCATTAGAGACCATTTCATGCAAAAAACTTGACAAATTATGAGAGGAACTGGTAAAACAAAGTTTGGAATTGCTCCCAATACACCCTCCCAAAGGGATACATTGCATTGCTACACTATCCCTAATGTAGATGATCCCATATCAATGCTTATTTCGACCTTCTAGGGATGCATTTATCCTGGTGCAAAGTATAGAGCCCTAGGACCCTTAAAACTAAGAAAATATGTATGAAATCACAAAATGCAACCATGAAATAAAATTTAAAGGTTTTAGCTCCTACCTCAAAGTGATGGCACCTGAAATGATCCACCAGATTAACCACAATAAGCTGCATAATATTGAGGGAAAAATTACTTAGAACTCAAACTTCAAAGGGTAAATGTGAAATGGTAAAAATGAAATGTCATTTTGGTTATTTATGGTCATTATTATAATTATTTTATTAGTATTTAATGTTTTGACCTAGTTATGATTTCTTTCTATCATGAAATAGGTATTTTTGATCTTTTGATGGTGTTGTGAGTAGGCTAGCAGTTCTTTGATGGATTTTGTCATGTTGTGAATCATTTTGTTTGAAGAGCACACTTTATCACTTTTTTGGGCTTTGTAAACTCACGAAAAAGGAAACCCCTAGAGTCCTCTTTCAACTCTTTTTAGACTTCCAAAATATGAAAATATTTTCAAGAACTTGTCTTTGCAAACTCATTAAAGTAAATGAAAGACGTCTACTTAGTATATTTTTACCCCTTTTCTAGACTGAGAGAGATTATTTAAGAAAAAGAATACCTTAGTTGATCATGGCTAAGAGGTTCTCTTAGGTATTGTTTTCCTCCTTTTCAAACTCAAGGGACTATCTATGAAAATTAAACTTTGGAGTTTTCTTTTTCGTCTCTTTTTTAAAATCTATAAACATGAAAAATATGTCGATTTGTACCTTCGTTAGACTCGTAAAAACATAAAACAATGGTGGAATCGTCGATCATGATGAGCAAACCACCCCTCAATGTTCATTAAACATACTAAGAATGATTCATATGAACTATGAACTTACAGATCAAGCATATGTTATCCTCCTCAATATTGTTAAAAATAAAGAGGTATTGACCAACAATGGTTGGGGAAATTTGGAAAACAGGGTACTCCACTTGTTAATAGTAGAGAGTCGTACTTTAAAATGACACTTTTCCACTTAATCTTCATGGTTGTTGGGTTTTGAAAATATGCTTGTCTTTTGGTTCATCATACTATTTCAAAGCCTTTGTTTTTGGTATTGGGTTAATGCTTCCAAAGCCATTCATTGGTGTTGATATGTTCAAGAGAAATCATTCAATCGATATCTACTACAATACTCTTAAGCCTTCATTCCATGTTGGTCGTTCCTGATCCAGTTTCGTATCAGCATCATTTTGTCTCAAATCATGATAATAGTTTTGTGTAATTGATGGGGGATACATCAAAGCCCTCACATGACAAGTTGCTTCCTGTTGACATCAAGTCATTATCTAGGAAGCTAACTCAGAAATACCCTTTGGTCCCTTGGTTCTTTCATACATAAATGGAAATTTTACTCGCTCTCAGCGACAATTTTACATGGTTAACCTTCGACCGACATATTTTGTGTGGTGTTCGACTTAAAATCATTCATTCACACCATACATATTGTATTGTAGTACCTTGAGAGCTATTAAAATCATCAGTGGTTTCTCCCATGTTATTTAATGACTTACATCAACTTCCAGTAATAAGATAGTGTCTACCATGTTTGACCTCATCTCATTGATTCACATGGTTTGACTTGTACATTGGATGATCGAGTGAATGAGATAGAAGACCCCAAATCTAGTTTCATCCATCTAGGTTGTGATTTCAAGATTAATACAAAATTACAAAGTATGATGGCTATGATCATACAGACAGTCATCCAGTCATGGGTCCACCCTTTTTCATCAATGGATGTGTCTTTTTTATCATTGTAAATGTAATTTTAGCTTATTTTTTTATCATGAGTATGCCTCCCTCAACAGAGACGTCAAGATGTAAATATATTTTAACAGACGATGATCTCGACTGATTTTTCTTTATCCAGACTTGTCACAAATTAAATCCCTCCTATCATCAGCCACTGCCTTTGGATTTTCGCTTTAGGGGGAAATATTTTATAGGCCATTTTGTCACATCTGGGCAATAAGCATGTTAACTATATCAATCAACATCCATCCACACCTTGTCATCACCCTTGCACAAATTCTTTGTCGTGACTCTCCCTAATCCATGATTTTCTAGGCTTAACTGCTTCATTTCCATGTTTTTAAGGCCCAACACACCCTTCTTCCTTAGGAGAATGGGTTCAGTGCAGGTTGCTCCACTTTGCACCTGCACTTATCATTAGTAGGTTATCACTTCTTGAGGTGCGTTGGTTCTAGAAATTTTGGAAAAATAAAAAAAAATCTTGAAGCTCCCTCCTTCAAAAGCTTCCAGGAGTTGTTCTAACCATTTACCTAGGATAAGAAATTTGAATCCCATCTCATCCTAATTTTTCAATTTCACCCCTTATCTCTTGAGCTCATCCTCCCATTAAGAGTGGATGTCAAGCCTAGATTGGTAAATGGATAAGAATTCCTAAACTACCATCCTCTCCTATATATTTATTGTCATCCTCAACCTAGGGGTTAGATTTTGGAGATTGATTACCCTCATGATGATGCCTTGCTTCCAACAGAGTCATCATTCTAGGCATTGAGATGACATAGAGGTGTACTTTGTGGCAAGGAATGAAAATTCAACTTGGTGAGTTATCTACATGATCAGCCCCTATATTTCATTGTAACTCTCTCCATTTATATTAATACAAAGAGTACATTGTTTTCCTATATATGATGTTGATATTGATATGTTTCAATGCTTGGATGATCCGTTGAATGAAGTGATTGAATAGTGCTACATAGATATTTTAGATCTTTGGCTTGTTTTTTGTATGTGCAGGTTCTAATTATAGCAATCAGAGCTAGGATTGGAGCATACAAGCCGAGATGAGAGTGAATCTGGCGACAAAATCCAAGGAAGCCTCATCTTGTTGTTCAATTACTTTAAGGGAAACATTATCTTTTTTTTCTTCTTGTGTTCTAGACCAAGCCACTTGGTCTAGAGAAGATACTTTTGTCAGCAGAGATACTTTTGTCAGCAGTTGTAAATTCCGCATAACACCATGTACTGTGCATTTTTTTTATAATATAATGGAAACTTCGTCTTTGACTTGATAAATAAATAAATTAAAAATAAAAATTATAATAATAAAAATTATAATTGGAAAATGAAATTTGCAATTAGTTTAAATACTAAATATTTAAAAAGAAAAGAAATAAAATAAAATAAAAATAAAAACATTTATACGTATTAAAATTAATTGAAAAAATAACTAAAATATTTTTTAAATAATCATATTAAGAAGAAGAAACAAAGTTATAAAAACAATAAAATTAAAAAAAAAATTAAAAATATATAAACATTTAACAAAAAAATTTAAAAGCAATAAAAACAATAATTAAAATTTTGAAAACAATTTGAAATTTTTGAAAAATTTAATAAAAATTTAACAAATCTTAAATTATTAAATAGATTTATTAAAAAAAGATAAACCAAGTAAAACTAAAAATAAATAAAAACATTAGACATTTTAAAATTTAAAAGAAATTAAATTAAAAATTAAAAACAAGTCATGTTATAGCACCTTGTACTATTAACAGGTGCGAAGGGGTGATGCTCACCATTGACCCGCGTGCCTTATGAACAGTGTAAAGCGCTATGTGTATTTTTTAAATTTTTTACTATTTTATTTTCATTAATAAGTTTTTTTTTTTAATGTCTTTTTTAATTGTTAGAAATGTTTTCTTTAAAAAATCAATTCTCCATGTGCAAGAGAAGAGACTTGTGAGGGTCAAAGGTGCCTACCTTTTATAAGAATATAATGAATCTCTTTTTATAGGATTTAAATAGGGATTTACACCTCTTAATTTATAAGGGTAGTATTGAAATTTTTTATGGTAATTTCGCTACAATTCTCTCTCTTGCCATTAGCAAGTTCTTTATTGAGGTGTCATATAAAATAATAGTAGAACTACTAATCCTTGGTATTATAATGATTGTAAAATTGCTAAAAATGAGAATTAGAATGCTCTTAACAAAAACTTAAAACTTAAAGCCCCAAAGAATATGTAGAGACTACATTCACTTGGGATTTAGGTATAGCATCAAAAAATCGAGCTAAATTTCTAGCATTATGGAAAGGCTTGGTGATTATTTAAAACAAAGGAATAAAAGATATTAAAATCCTTCAGGACTCGATGATAATTATTAGAATGATTTCTAGGGATATTTCATCTTGTTCTTCTTCTTTCCCTCAGTTGAATTTTTTTAAAGAAGATTCCCTATTCCATATACTTAGGCACCTAAATGGAGGTGCCAACAAAATGGAAAATTATGGGGTGGATCTAGACACAGGAATTATTGAAATAAATGATGAGAGTAAGTGATTATCTCTCGTTCCTTAACTCAAATTGTTTAAACATGGAAAGAAGGACCATTACCACTGACATCCTCTTCAATAATTGGTCTACATCAGTCCTATTCCGCATGAATAAGGGATTTTTTTTTATAATCGAGGATCGTCCACCTGGAGGCTTTAATGAGAACATAACTTCACGTGGTATCTCGTTGTACCTTATGCTCTCTCTCAAGCACACTAATCCCAGGAGGTTGGACAAATGGACAGCTTCAACATTTGGTTTTAGTGGAGCTCACACGGGGTCATTAATATCGCAGAGATTATCGCATTTCCTTTCTCTGTGATCTAGGTGGATATTGGTGGCCATCCACCTATTCAACTTGCGGCCTCACCATTATTTCTTTTAGTTTTTCAATTTTATTAATTGTAGCACAGTTTGCAGTTTTTAGTATTTTTTCGAGTCGTGAACTTCCGGAGCCGTTTTGAGGCCCTAAACGAAGTTTTTTGGGAAAATCGGGAGCAACATGAAAGTTCTTGCAATGTTTCCCACATCAAAAGTTTTAGTCCTCAGATAGATGTTTCTACCGAGGTATTGTGCGCGTCAAGCAGAGATAATATGCCAAATTTATGTCCCCGGGAATTTACTGTACCAATTTACTCAAACAGGGCCCATAGTTTTGGTGCTTCATCTCCTAGCATTAGGTGTTTGGATGTTTATGGTTTTCCAATTTTTTTGGCAAAGATCATATGCCAAAGTTACATCCCTGGGAAGTTGATGTACCAATTTACCCAAACAGGGCCCATAGTTTTGGCGCTTCATCTCCTAGGGTTAGGTTTTTGGATTTTTAGGGTTTTCCATTATTTCTCAATAATAAATAGGCCATGGAGCCTGATTTTAACACAATTCAGAGGCCTATAGCCACCACATGTCTTCCTAGAGATAAACTACAAGTTCCCTAGCTAGTTTATTTCCATTCCGCCTGTAAACAAATTTCAGTTCTTTGATATTAATGAAATGAATTGGTATTTCCACTGCATCTTTGTATTTATGGTGATATATGTATTCTGTTGCATTCCTACATAAATTCAGATCACTCTGACATTCTTAAATTCGTAGGAAGGAATTTTGGTCCAATGCCCCATGAAGCTCATGCTTTCGTCATATTTATGGATCGATGGAAATCTGGATTTAAGGGAGCTAGAAGTGTTCAATCTCGGGATAAATTGTGAGGAATGTCTATTTATCCAGACATATTATGGAATATGTTCATTTCCTTCTCTTGTATCATGGTGTTCTCATTGCCTCTGTTTAAATTTGGTTTTATTAGTAATGGCATCAGAAGAGGGTCAATCTCTCGTGCGTGAGTTGGTTCATTGCAAGAAATATGTGGTGATACTCATCAAATTGTTGATGAGAAGGGTGTAGCTTCTCTATAGAAGGCTAGAACTCATGGAAAGTGAGAGAGAGGTGAGAGAAAATTTGGAAGAAGCGAAGTTTGAGGGGTTAGAAGCAAGAATCGAAAGGAAATTTGCAAGATTGGAGCTAGATTTGTTATCAGGAAAGGTGGTGGTTTTAGGCCTCAATCACTTTACAAGTGTTTCGGAGCTCATGTTTGGTAAGAAATGACCTATTGTAGAGGCGTGAAGGGAGAAAATTGGCAGTGCTACATCAAGCGATGGAAAGAATAGAGGAAAAGAGGTGATTTTATATGGAGTTGAGGAGGTTAGGCCTTCAAATCCCTTTTAAATTTCCGATTGTCAATGTACTATAAACATGTTTTTTTTTTGTCAATTCTTTATATTTTATGGAAGGTATCAATGTATAATTGTAGTGCGGAGGTCCTGTAGAGGAAAAAAATATATGTATGGATTCACTGGAATGGTGAAGTTGATGATATCATAGAAGAAAGTTTTTTATTCACATATGTAAATGGATTTGGTCATGACATCCAACTTATATAATAGACAACTAATCATTCTGTTAAAAATATAACAAAACCTTAAAATTTGATAAGATTAATATGTATAAAGCTCTTATTAACAAGAAAAAAAATATACTATAAAAATAGAAAGAAAGAGCAGTTATTGCATATTTATAAGTGTATTCCTAGAACGTTTTGGAGGAATATTTTGATTTCTAAAACTAAAGAAAATAATTTGATTCCATTGAAGAAATAGAATATTTTCCTTAAAAAACTTTTTAAATACCATAATTACTTCGACGCCATTTTGAATGTCCCTATAGAGGATTATATTTTTTCTTTGGAAAACATTTATTTTAGGGTTAAAAATATCTCTAATAGTAAAGCTAAGGATATTGAAGGCTACCAACATGAAATTTTTAAAATGGGAGGGCCTATCGGCATCCCTAATATACATAAGTTATTTGTTTTAATAGTGAAGCAAGGCTTCCGTAAGCCTTGGACAAAGAGCCTTATTGTGCTTATATTTAAAAGTGTGGATAAAACAAATCCTTCTAATTATAGAAACATTATGATTAACCACATCTTATCCAAGTTGTATGGGCTTATTTTGGAAAATAAAATTACCCTTGGGCTTGAAAGCCATGGTAAAAGAGCTAAATGCCAAGTTTCGTATATTTCACTCAATTGTGGACCATTTTGTTACTCTTAGGATAATTGCTAAATAATGTCACAATAATAAATCTAAGCTATGTTTTTGTTTTTTTTACTTTAGAAAATATTTTGACATGTCATGATCCTTGTGCCTTAAAAATTATATGAAACCAATAATTACAATCCAATTCGAGGGGGAAACTTCCTTTTATAATAACTATAATGAACAAGACAATATTTGATGATCATAAGACTAGTTCTCCTCAATATATATAGGAGACAAATGATACAATTATAATAAAATAGGACCGTGAGGGCTTCTAGCCTACATAATAATATAACAATATAAATGTAATCACTAAATATATAGGGATTAATAAGGAGTTTTTGGGTTAACATGGGGCTTATAAAAGGCTTAACATGACACCATCCCTATGACAAATATATGTAAGAAGCAAGATGAGATAATGGTTCCTCTCGAGTTGAGGTTTCTTGTGACAAGGTTGTACAACAAATTTATTACCAACCTTAGGACCATTGAGGGTCAGTCAAAAGAAGCTAAAGGAAATATTGAAATCAAGCACGGGTGTCCCTTATCCCCTACCCTTTTTGGCCTATACATTGATAAGCTAGAAGAGTGTTTTGAGGAGGCAATTTGTATCGACCCCATGCTCATTGCTATATTCATAACTCCTCTCCTTTATGTTGACAATATTGTTCTTTTGGAAAGGATCCATTACAGTATTCACAAGTAACTAAGAACCCTCTAACATTTCTGCTCTAAAATGGGTATGGTTGGTAAAACTGAAAAATTAAAATTCATCATAATCAAATCCAAAAATATTACTTTTAATACTTTCATTTATGGAAATGACTACTTGGAGGAATTTCCTTCATATACATACTTGGGAATCAATATCTATAATAATATCAAATGGAATATTAACACTGATAAAAGGATAAATTGAGGTTGGAAAGCTTATTATGGGCTTGAAAACAATTGAAGGTTTATAGATCCTTAGATATGGGAAAAAAATTTCCTCTTTCTGTCTCTCGCCACTCCTATTAATTTATATGGATGTGAGGTGTGGGGTCATAGTATATCCAATGATTCAAGGAGTATTATTGAGAAAATCCAAAACTATTTTATAACCCACAATCTGAAGGTTAAAGGAAATATTTCCTACCAAATCCTCCTAGTTGATGCTATACTTTCCCCCATTGAAATCATGTCTATGACTAGGTATCTTATCTATATTAAGAAATTATTAAAAATGGAAGCCAAGGGATTTCCTAAATTGTTTTATAACTCTAGCTAAAAACCCCCATCTTCAACTTAGCCAATGGTGGCATAAGGATGCCCAAGATTGGCTAGCCCATTGGGTGATAAGGGAGGAGGTCATATTGCAAGATAAGGATAATATTGAAACATTAGTACTTCCAAATTTAAGGAGAATTTATAGGACAATAAAGAGTTAGAGGGAAAAATAAAATTAAGATATTGTAAGGAGGCGATTAACCCAAATCTTGAAAACCAAAAAAATCTCTCTCTTTACTAGTGTTAAGAAAAAAGTGAACATTGCTAAGATATGAATTAATTCTCATGAGATCCATAGTGAAATTGGGCACTATTCAATTCCTAAAACACCATTGGATGAAAGATTCTATCACTTCTGCAATACTAAAAGGGTTGAATATGAAAATCACTTTCTCTTACATTTCCCATATTATACTCACATTCAATCTAATTTTCAAATATGTGTAGCAATACCAAACTTCTTGACCTTTTAAGTTATTAAAACTATGGTGATCTAGGAACACTTCTCTCACTTCTTTTCGAGCATAGAAATAAAATTTTAAAGAATTAAGATTAATCACTTACCTTATTAAGGTTTGGTAGATCACATGGACTTTAATGTACATCATCATCATCATCTACTATTGTGTGTGTGTGTGATATTTTTATTACTTTTTAATTTTTTAAAATTTTGTTTATATATATATCTATATATATATCTATCTATATATATATATATATAACTAAATTGTTGATTTTTAAATTTTTTTAAAGTATAATTAATACAGTTTTTAATATTTTAATTTGTTTACTTAAAAAAAAACAATGTATCAAATAATTATTTAAAACAATAAATAAATAAATAAAATAAGGTTATTTTTATTTTTTAATGTTTTTTTCCTCTTCAAATATAATAAAAATAACATTTTTGTTTGTTTATCTCCTTTAAATGTTCTAAAAAAAATGGATTTTTTTACCATCCTAAAATATTATAAATTATTGGTTCCACATAAGCTTTGAACCTCTCTAGATTTTGTCACCAATCCTTTTTCCAATTCAAATTTTCTTAGTGAGAGAGAGAGATGTCTAAGAGAGTAATAGAAGAGAGAAAAACTAGAAGCTTAATAACCAAGAAGAAAAACCCCTTGATTTCTCATCCCTCTTATTTTTATAGACACATCTTGACCCTTCATCTTCCAAACCTTTCAGCTTCTTTGGAAGAGTAATCATCACATCAAAGGGAAATATTCACCTAAGGTATATGTTTCCTCCTAATTCAAGTTTTCCCCCTCTAAAAGGAATCATAATTAGTCTGTTTTCCCCTTTCTTCAACTCTATAATTATTATTATTAAAAATAAAAATTACACCATACAATAATTTTTGGCATCATAGCATCAATGCTAGGACCCTGATGTTATGTATTCTTAATTACATTACAAAATTTGGAATAATGAAAGGGGTGTCACATTTTTCAACAAAAATGAGAAGGAATAATATTGGGATCCTACCACCATTAATTGAATGTGTTACAAAATCATACATTCTAGAGCCTATATTTCACATATTGGAAGAAACTATTGACATGCAAATATTTCCTAGGAACGCTTGGTGAAGAAAAGTGCATTGAAAAACTTATGACCTTAGCTTCCAACATCAATTTGTATCAATATAATTGATGGGAAAACATTTATATGGGGCAAGTATTATTCAACTTCTGCAAAATGGGGGCCTTCATTAAGTTTAGAATTTTTGAAATTTATTTCAGATCATCTAGTATTTACACCAAATTATTGTTATTACAATATATTTATGACATCCATAATGCACGAATCTATAACAGATATGTATATTATTTTGAGCATTTGGAAGAAATAAAAAAATCTCTTAAATATACATATGAGTACTTTGGTATTGTTGATTCAGTTTTGTGGGAGTTGTTTTTCAATGATCAAATGTCATAATATCAAACTCAAGAAATGGTGTTATGCGTCATTTTGTCACCATGACATTCGACGACCAATATGGATCTATCACCATCCATACTCATGTTACTTTAGAAGTTAAACATTTATATTCCTTAACCAAGTCTTGGAAACTGGGAAAATAGCTCTTAAAGACTCTTAAATATGGCCTGCACACTTTTTGTAGTCACTTCCTGCGCATGTGTTGATATTACTAAGACTTTTGTGCTTTGTCTCCTCTTAAAACCTGTGCACCTGATTTAAAGTAAAGTAAAGGCGAAAAGTAACTTCTAGAAGCATACTGGGGCGCATATTATTCCAACTAAAAGCCTTTGAGTTGCACCAGTTCAAGCTAAATCCCTCCAATCATGGAGCTTATCCCCTTGGATCAAGAAGCCATAATCCCCTCATTTGTGGATCACACCCTCTATTGGTGGATTTGAAACCTCCTCAGTTTCTCCTATAATTTGAGTTGAAACTTCAAGGTTAGGGGGTTCATTTATGATAATCTTATGTTGGTCACTCTAGAGTGGAAAGCTTGTTAAACCAAGGAGGACGATTTGAAAGATGTATGGGAGGAATCTGTATGACATCAAGGCTTGGTTGTAATATTTCTCTTTATATTCCTGAATATACATTTGGATACTTTTCCTCATTGTGTTGTTTTCAGATTCATTAAAAAAATTACAATTCTTAATCTCCTTTATCATTAAGTTACGCTAATATTTGGATTATTACATACTGTAGATGCTTTTGATTATTTGCATGTTTGTGATTGTAGGTTTATTATCAGTATTCAAGGACTTCTTTGGGACAAAGAGAAAAGTCTTCAACAAACATCTCATTGAAAGGTAAGAGCAGTATCCTCTCTTATAGTTTTGATAATCTGAATGCTAATAGATTAGGGAAAGATATGTTCTTATGTTAGTTTGTTTCTAATTATCTATAGGGATATTAGGGAGATCACTCTTGTCTGCAAGAGGGATTTATCTGGGTAACAAATTGGCAACTCTGCTGGGGAACGAGAGTTATCCTTTCTGTCCTTTTGTAACCTTTGATGCCTTCAAACCCTTTTAAGAATTAAAATTTCTGGTTTGAGACATTTTTTTTTTAAATTTTGTTGATCTATGTGATTTATGTTCAGAAACAGAGCATAGATTTGCGTAGTTTCGCTTAAGCAACAGTGCGCATGCAAACTAAACTCTATTTTCTACCTGCGCACCCCTATGAAAATTTTGATGAGAATTTTGAAAATTTGAGGTTTCTCTTATTTTAATTCCATAATTTTTTGTTTTTATTATCCTTTAGCTTATTTAGAGTCTCATTAAGTCTCTATTAAGTTAATTGGGTGTTTTGAATTTTCTTTTTGAGAAATTATTAATTTGATTTCCTTTGGTCATTACTTCTAGGTTTGTCTCAGTTACTTAACAACTTTTGCATCCTTTTTCTTTTTTCCGAGTCTTAATCGCCTTTGAGTGTTTTTAATTTTGACCTTTGGAATTTTCACCCAATTTTTTTTTACTTACACTTGATTGGTTCCTTAGATTACATTAGTGAACAAAATATTTTCCTTATTCTTTCATTTATTTGGAATCCTCTTATGTTTCATAATTATCTTGCACATATTACATTTTCATAGTCAGAATTCTCATTTTCAAAATATGAACGAAAATTGTGCATAAATTACATTTGCATAGATTTCAAGAAAATTGTGCATAGATTACAACTACATAGTTTACATTCTGGAAAAAAGAATCATAGATTTAGATCAATATTTTTGGCTTGAGGTGTCCTAACCTAGGTTCAGATTTTATGGATAAACCAACAAACCCTCCAACTACTAGCCCTTTCGGCAGTGATCTACTTGTGCACACCAAAGTCTCACCCGAAGCCGTATGGGGGGGTGTTGGAACCAAGTTTCCGTACCCTGAGGGAGAAATTAATAAAGTGGTCCTAAAAAAAACCCAATGTGAGCTTAAAAAAATGTGTGCAACAATATATAACATAATTACAGAGAATGCGCAGTCATTAATAGAGTAACACAAAATTCTTGCTCGCTTTAGCGTAGATAATAAAACAGAGTCAGACCTAGATATTAACCAATGCGAATAATTAAACCGTTCTATTAACCATCACTAATCATGTGTAATCAGATCAGATGTCTTTACACAATCATCAATAATTAAGGCATATAATGTGATCTTAACAAAGTATAAACAATAAACAATTCATATGCATAACACAGTAAACTTCACCAAAACTGTTCTTTCTATTATCTTCAGATCTGTTAATCAATACATCCCTTTGTTCCTTGAAAAAACCTTACAAAACCCCTTAAAAACCCTTCTATGCACACAACTAGGAATAGGTCTCTACGTACAAAGCCAACAGGAGCCTGTTAACCCAACCCAAAAACCGTTACAGATGCATAAACTTATAAGAGCATTCATAATTAATTACATTTATTTCCTATTTACCTTAGACATAATCTATCTATTTATGTATGCCTAGCGCGCAAATACTATGCTCTCAAATCATGGTTTGAGGCCCACAATTTACATTTAAGCCCATTTACATCAAAATTGGGGACTTTGACCCACCCCCAAGCCCCTTGGCTTCATTTGCGCAGCGTGCACATACAAAATCATAAAAAAATGTCTTCGTAACTTCTGCCTCATGGGAACATGCTCCAACAGGCCCCCAACATGAAAATATGACTCATTCCAAGTCTTTGAGGCGTTGGATCCTTAGTCTTAGCCTAAAGTGTTTTGACAGAAGTTTGGAGAGGGAGCACTAACTCGAGACTTCTTACTGATGCACTCTGTGCTTGCTGAACCATCTTTTCAGTAGTAGGCCCTTCAACAGCCATCTCGATGTTGTGATGGGTCTATTTAATGATATTTAAAATCTTGTCCACCATTTGCGACAAGTGCAACGCTTCTTCTACCCACGGTTGCATGCGCTCCTTCAGGACGTGTTACTTCCAGTGCAAGTTTGTAATTTCGGCCTGAATTGTTGTGCACTCTTGTAGATGAGCAAGGCGTTGTGTGAGAACCAATGTTGGTGCTACTGTTTGGATTTCTTCAAAATATTTCTCTTTCTGGTTAAGGGCATTGCACAAATATTGTACTACTAAATCATTTTAGACAGAGGCCTAAATATCCATGGCCTAGTTTAATAAACTGTCACACTGCCTGACCGCAACAGCAATATTGTCCTTTTCCTATTTTGCTTCCGCTTCTCTCTGTGCGTGAACCTCTGGTGGTGTCTCCACTGAAATTTTGTCTGGAGGTCCACGATCTGCTGCTCATACTCTGTTCAGATGGTTTGGAATTACGCGCAAACTTCTTTCACCACAGCAACCAATCCTTCTAACTTTATAGTGGGTGTAGCTATGGCCAAGATAGCTAGAATTTCTAGGCAGACTTGGTTGACTTTATTCTCCAGTGCAACGTGATGTGCTTCAACTTCTCTACAAGCTGCTTCTGCTTGTTTATGTTGTTGGTGTGCTTGGGCGGCCTGATGTTGTGCATCCCTTGTCTTCGTCTGTGCATTTTCCTCTTTGTATTGAAGCTCATCTGCGATCACTAAATGTAGAAGATGTAATTTACCTGTAGGCAACACCAAAATATTAACATTCAGATCACCTATACCACTGAATTGGACATGCTAGTTAGCACCCATCTGTTAGAAGGGGGATGTGGACAAATTTTCATCCCCTGACGTAGGTAGAGCAACATCCATTGCTTGCATGCTGGTAATGTGCACACTGGTATGGCTTGCCTAAATCAGGCTCTTTTGAATCTGGCTCAGCTAAACTTTGAGCTCCTAGAATCCGACCTATACAATTTCAAGAGAAAACTTGTACTAGACTTCCATGTCTGTCCAACGATCTTTAGTCATAGACGTGACAGTTTTGTGATTTCATTGACGTCGTTATTTGTCAGTTTCGGGACCTAATACCCTAACTTCTTAGATCCTTCCTTCTTCTTGCACGATCCTCCAGTGGCCTGAGAGTCGCACTTGGTGCCTTTAGATATCTCAACTTCGCCTGTCTCCTTAGGAGCAGAGCCATTATTATTTTGCACTATGGTTGTGTCGAAAGTTTCTCTTGTTGTAGTAGGGGTTGGTTTCTTCTCTGTGGGTTTCTCATTGACCTTGATTATCACTATCGCTAGAGCTATCTCTGTAGGTTTTTTAGTGGCTTTCTCTGTAGATTTTCTTTTCAGAGTGTGCTACTTCATTGGTGTAGGCGGGGTCAACCAGGCTGGAGGCCACTCTGTTGTTACACGCATTAAATCATCCTCTCTTACCAAATATGGTATCACGTGCCATACTCCCTCTATATCACCCTTTGCGCGGATATGAATATTATGAAATATAGCCTTTAAATCTGCTAACATTTTGTATTGATCGTATAGGGTAGGTGAGTTGCGACTTCGGCTGCACTGCTTGGTTCAGGGTGGCATCAAATAGAACCCAAAATTCAAGGACATTATCTAGGATCAAGTTTACTTGGATACTCACGTGCACATTATCCAAGTTCTTAGGTTCCTTTACAGTGGTTTTGTGTGGCACATTGTCGCTTGGCAGTCGCGAGAATGGAGCTACTTCAACTACCTCTTTGTCTTCTTCCTCAATTGTCTCTGGAACTTCTACCATGGGCCTTTTAATATTTTCACCCACTGAATGGTGAGATATTTGGGTATTTTCTCTCGAATATATATGCGTTCCAAAGGATTTCCCCTTCTTCATCTTAGATGATGCCGGTGTTTCCATAATAGAGTCTGGCATAAGCAGTGTTGAGTCCCAAATTTGCATCTTTTCCATACATTTTTCCACACCTTTTTCACTCACCTAAACCTCCCAAATTGTCAATATCATGTGCAAAAGAGCATCTAACATGGTTTTTAATTATATTTTTGTGTTTGCTATTTGGTCTAGATTTTGTTCATTCAGCTGCGGAATCTTGCCACTTTCCGCAGCTGCTGCAACTTTCCGCAGCTATTTTGTGGAATTATATGCTACAGGTGTCTACAAGGGAAACAAGCCACATGGGCAGGCTAGGAATGACGTGGACATGGTTCGTGTCCTATTGGTTCAAGCAAACTCGTCCAAAGAAGCCGCGGTCAAAGGCGTCCACGTGGAGGTCAACTATGGAGTTTCATGTCGGCCGGACTTTGTTTCGTGGCACATAAACATCCATACGGCCGTTTCTAAGCTTGCGGAGGTTAAATCGACATCTGTGCAGAGCTCTGGAGTTGAATTCAAGCATCCACCTTCCGTAGATTCACTTTCCAACACGGCCATACTCCTATATCCGTGAGCGTAGTGGTCTACGTGCTCTCTGCCATCATGAACTTTAGGAGACAGTTACAGTTTATTGTTATATATAGAGCGTTTGCATACGCACATAAAGTTAGTTGTCAGTTGATAGTTGATGTTCGTGAATAAACTCTGTTATCTTTTAGTCTGCTTTGTAGTGATTACGCTGCCCTTGAGCCGTAACACTACCATTCTGTAATGAACTACTTTTTAATGTGAGAAGACTCTGTTTTTCAACTTAATTCGTGTTTGAGGATCGTTACCAAAGCTGTGTAGAGGGCCCCTGCTCAGCTAAGGTTTTGTGTATTAGTGTACATTTCTCATTTCATTTCTTTAAAAAGTCATTGTATCATAATCCATCATATGTTTATACTTTGTAGTTGTTTCATTTCTGTTTATACATTTCCATAATTTCCATTTCATTTCTGTCTTTCATGTTTTTTTATGATTGTTAATCACTGATCAGTTTTCTTGTGCAGGTTTTAGGTAGACAGCCCGGGCATTTTCATAGTATTTTGACTAATGACATGAAACTAACATTGTTCTGTTGCTAGTTTGCTTTTCATAGCTTTTGTTTAACTTCAGTCTTGCTTTGTACATTTCAGTTTTGCTTATCTGATTCAGTAGTTAAATTTAGATATATTAAGCTGCTCATAGCGTCTTCAGTTGCCTCCGAAAGCCACAGCTGGACTGATGGTGAGGGACTGCATTATGAAATGTGTAGTTTAGTATTAGTTTCTTTACTGCAAATTTAGATATATTAAGCTGCTCATAGCGTCTTCAGTTGCCTCCGAAAGCCACAGCTGGACTGATGGTGAGGGACTGCATTATGAAATGTGTAGTTTAGTATTAGTTTCTTTTCTGCAAATTTAGATATATTAAATCATGCATGACATCTTTGGTTGCCTCCGAAAGCCACAGCTGGACTGATGGCGAGGGATTGAATCATGAGTGTATGGTTTAGTATTAGTTTACTTTTTGCAAATTAAATATCAGTTACACAAGTTGTTTATGATTACTTCCGAAAATCATAGCTAGTCTAATGATGAAGGGTCAGAAAATGAATTGATGTAATCTGATTTAGATTTATTTTGTTGCAATTTTGAATTTCCTTAAGCATAGTTTCTTTTGTGTTTAGTTGGCGGCAAGAATAGTTTGGTTTTCATGTTCACTAGTTTACTGTTTTGATTCATTAGATTAGCAGCACCTTTTCATTTCAGCAGTACACTTTTACTTTCTTTCAAGTCTTGTCATTGTAATTTTCAATTTGCTTTTAAAGTTTCAAGGGTAAATCATTATAGGGGATATCACTTCCTTGAACAAATATAACCAAACTTGTTTTCATTTTATAATTTCCATTTCACCTTAGAAAAACCAAAAACGACAAAAAGTTAAGAAATAGGTTATCTTGCACATATAGTGCGCCGCACTTCATCAGCTTACGATTCCCGGATTGACGAATTAAATGCAGCAATTTAGGACACACTAAATTGACGGCATGATAGGGTCATCACTCGGTCTTATGGCTTACCGTCATCTCACACAGGATTACGTACCCCTATCCACCTTTCGGCGTACAGCATCTTTAAACCACTGGATCAAATGAGATATAGATGCAAAAAATGTAATGGCAAAAAAAGAGATCAAAACATAAAAATCACTCATAATGCGAGGAAATTTTGCGACCCCATAGGTAATATTTATACTTGTGGAACATCTTCAATTTCTCCTTGTAAATTAATGAGCTCCATTACTAACAAAAAGGTCCCAAATCTAGAAAAATCCCTTCATTAAATGCATCTTGGACGCTCCTAAAAATGGTAATAAATATGTCTTATCCAGTTTTACTATTCCAACGGCTATTTTTGGCTGACACCTTTGCACGTCGATCAGCCTCCCTCATGCTAAGGATAACCAGCGGCTGAACGTCCACCCCCCACACACACACATAGCCTTGTTAACCATCGATTCAAGGCATATCAAGTAGTGTCCATTGCATCCCTCAATAAATTCAAACTTCTCGACATTCATCATCCCAATGGAGTGTCGCATCTTCTTGAGTAATCCGGTCATGGTAATTTGGTCATGGGCGTAGTTATCAACTCATGCTTTGGAATGCTCTTTCTATAATATCCCACAAGGCTCGGCATGTAGTCATTTTTCTGATAATCGAGAATAGAGGTTCATTTGAGGGAGTGCATGGTCCAACAACTTCCACAGGTTCAAATGCCAACAATTCACAGTCTCCCTTATCGGTGCATTAATAATTTATGGGATGTTGTTGGGGTTCCCATGTTTTGGCCAGATTGGCAAGACCAAAAGATGAGACAACATTAGAACCACTTTCAGACCTCAGGATCTAGCCCTCCTGGGTCCAGAGAGATATCTCTCTATATGAGCAAAGGTTTGTGTCAATGAAGCTCGAAGTTTGAGATGTTAGGCTAGTTATAAAGCTTGGGGTTTGTTTGTTTGATTGTTTGTTCTGGTTGTTGGTTATCAGGATAGAAGGATTCAGTGCAAGACAGAGCTGAGCAAAGAGGAAAAAGGCAGAGGTGAAATGTTCCAAGAAATATTCAAAACCATTGGGAAATGGAGTTACGAAAGGATTTGCTTACTACTCAATAGGCAGGCTTCCAATTGGGCTAGTCATCTAAAACTTAGGATCTTCAAGATGATTATGTGATATGGAAAAGTAGGAGGGAGGAGATAACACTGATTCAGAGCACAAAGTTACAGATCAGCTGGTCGCACAAGGATCCTAGTGGACAGGGCTAACTCTAATCCCCAGTGTTCCCAAATCTTCCAACTAAATCTATAACAAGAAAACATCTAAGAACTGAATTCATTTAATTCATACATCAGAGAGCAGGAAATAACATCCACTACACTAGTTAAACCAACTAAAATCACTTCTTAGATAATACGTTTAGAAGAGAAACATAAATGGCAAGGAGAGCAGGAACATAGGGTACCTAACAAGGGTAAATCCTATGCCAATTTTCTAATGCAAGCCAGTAGAAACGAAATGAAATGAATGTAAACACAAAGACAGGAAAACATCACTGCTGCTTCAGATCAGGATCCAAAGAAATGTGCTTGTCATATTAAATAGCAATACCAATCGAGTACAACATTGCCAATAGCAGAATACTCGGTCTAAAAACATCTCCTTCAACCTATCTTACAATCTTTACACAGAGACTGTATCTCAAAGAAACTACTTGCAGTTCTCTGATAACTGATCAACAACCTTTACAATGTTTTTCTCCTGAGTTTTATAGCTGAAGAGAAGCGGAGGAGGTAGGTAGAAAACTAAATGCAGCATTAACACTCAGAAGAGGAAGAGGGTCGAAGCCCATTCTCTTTTAAACATCAAGGCATTAACCTCTGGCATTTTTTGGGTGCACGAATGATCTCCTTCAGGCTTCCAATTACTCTGATATGACCCTAGATGTACTCTGAATGCAGTACTGTGCAGTACTTTGGTGTATAAACAAAATGACTGAATGGACTTCCATGCTTGTGAAACAAATGCTTCTGATAGCATATGATTGCTGTAAGGGGGGGAAACCTTGCTTGGACACAATATAAACTGAAACAATAATGTGTACTATGTCCTTGTTCTGGAAGAAACATTCTGCTGATTTGAACCCTGATTTCATGAATCTCTGCGTGTTGTACCTTCTGCATGATCCTTAGGTTCACTGATCTGTTGCTTTGCCTCTAAACTGTTGTATTAAGGTTAAATCCTTCAATGTTGAACGTTGAAATCCTTGATCATTAGAGGGTTCTCTCTCCACTGCTCCATAAATGTCTCGATTTGCAAGATCTGGGCTTTAATGGCGCCGGATAGGGCTTGCAAAGTTTCAAACTCTGTCCTTTGATGGAATTTATGCTGCAGGCACCTATCCAGACGTTTTCCTACAATCAACAGGCTCTAGATTTCAGCTCTTTTTGTGCGATGTGCCTTTACAATGGTGTATATGAATCATGGCAGCTTTCTTCCCTTGGAATAACCCTGCAAAACACGAAAAATCGTCAAGAAAACCATGGACAGGGTAATGGATGCAGTGCAGACAATGAGGATGGCCATGCAGACTGGTGAGATGGCGGAAAGGCGCATAAACATGGTGGAAAACGTGCTATGACAGCGGGACGTGGTCTGGCAGACATGTGCAGAGCACAGTAGAAAATTAAACAAAACATATGGAAAATCGACCTTGGAATGAATATATGCAACAAAATGGGCGGGTTTACAGTGGATGCACGTGGGGGTGACGTGGCGATGGCAGAAAAGTCGACAGCGGGCAAACGAATCTGGGCCGTCTGATCTCGGCGGAGATCGACGGCTGAAAATGCGTCGGAGGGCGATGGATGGCGGGTCATACCCTGAGTTATCGCGTGTGCATCTGAGTTAACAATCGCGCATCTTCGGCGAGCGATAGTCGTTGGATGGCCCGACCCAGATCAGACAGTCCACAGCAATATCGTTGGGCATCCGTGTCCTAACAATAATGTGCGATGGACGGCACTCAGCACGTGGGGACGGCGGTTTTGAAAAAGGTACAGGGGACAGGTGTCGAGCGCTATATGGAATCGCTGGGCAATGGGAAAATACTGCCCAACCCCCGTTAGCGGTGCAATAAAAATCGGACTGTTTTATGGTATGGCGCGCGGCGGGGACCACAGCGGTGGATACACTCCAAACCGTTGATCTGGCGGTGAATGTACGGCGATGGCGCGATTGGTGGTTTAAACGGGTGAATCACGAGCGCTGTGGGGTTTGATGATCGTCGTCCGATCTATATGGATCAACGATTGAGAAAGTGCCCGATAAACATATGGGGCAAATGCCTTGGGGTTAGCGCTTTGGTCACGGCGCTGGGTTATATGGAGAGAAAGGTTATGGGGCTAGCGGAGAAGGGGCTGAGGCCTATTATATGGTCCGGAAGTGGGTTTTTTACCCTTTTTAATGCTTTTTGAGGCCTGAGGAGGGTAACGATAGAGAGATAGAGGGGAATTTTGAGGAAACAAAGGGCAAGGGTGGGACTTGATGTAGATTTTGGAGGAATTTAGGAGGTTGATGGGGATATTAGGGGGAACAAAAGGGGATTTAGAAGAAGGGGAAAAAAGGATAGAATGGGGGAAAAATGCAGGGATACAAGGGGCGAAATAAATCCTTTTGGAGCATAATTCTTTATCAGCAAAGCTTATTGGCTTAAATCAGCAGAGGGAAACAGTCACAAGGTAGGGAACTTGACAAGGCTGCAAGGATGATGTGTTTTCAAGGGAAATACATTCCTTGCAGGCTTACAGAACAAACTAGCCCCTTGCTTGCTAGTCAAGAAATTTATAAGGGGCTAACAGTGGCTCCACATGGGGATGGATTCTTCTTGAAGGAGTCAAGAATTCAGAGAATAGATCTTTGGAGTAGGCTAGGTTCCTGCTGCTTTACACATCCCTTCTTTCTTTAGATCAGCTGCCATAATATGAGAACACTACATCAGCAGAAAACTTTCTCCAACAAACTACCTACCCATACTACAGTCCTAACCCTTTCTCTTCTTCTAGGGTGCATTTGAGCTAGCAGACCCTTTACATATTTTTATTTTTTACAAACAAGAAAATAAACCTATTATATTTCTACCCTTATTGCTCCATGAGACTAGATTAGATTGTTGGTCTCGTATGTTTCTCTACCTAGTCTAATATCTGCTGGGATTAAACTGTCCAACAGATTTCTTCTCTACATTATAAGACAGGAAATTGAACAACAGTCAAGCCAGGATTAGACTGTCTGACTTGTTGTGGGTCCAAGGCATAAAGACAGTTTCACATGGAAAAAATTTGCAGAAAACTGAAAACAAAACTGTGACGGCTTGAGATCTTAACTTGCAAAATCCTTCTTCTCTTTGTGACTCAAGTTTTGAGCATGTCAGAGTCACTTCTTTTCTTCATCTCAGCTCTGGTTTTGAGCATGTTAGAGCTGATTCTTCTTTCTTCTTTGCTGGTCCAGATTTTGGGCATGTTAGGACTAGCTGCTTTACTTGCTTTGGCTCAGGTTTTGAGCTTATTAGAGCCAATCCTTTGCACATCAGAGGTTCATGTTTTAAGCATGTTTGAACCTCTCCCTTTCCTCTGTTTTTTGAAACCTTTTCTCTTTTTCCTTTGAAAATAAAAACTGCAATGGTATGTACAATGGAAATCGAGACTGGAAATTGTAAATTAGCAGAAGTAATGTTTGAGCATCTTGCCATTGACGGGACCCCCAAACATCTCAGTGCCATCTAATTCTTGTAAGAAGAAATCATTGGGACCCACAGTGGCCTGGATGAGGTATGGACCTTGCCACAAACTGTAAAATTTGTTGTGCTTTCCTTTATCCTCTCTTCTCGAATCCCACTTCAAAACCTTATCTCCAACTTTGAAATCAGTAGCTTTGGTTTTTTTGTCAAACAATTTCTTTATATTCTCTTGAAATTTCACTTCTCTGTTGTAGACCTCTTCCCTTGTTTGCTGGAGATGGATTGTTTGGTTTATTCTCCTCACCATACTATCTTCTTCTGTTTGGATCTCCTGGACCAGCTTGATCACTGGTATCCCAAGGCTGGTAGGGAATACTGCTTCTGTACCATAGACCAGCTGGAATGGTGACATGCCAATGGACTTATTTGTTGTAAGCCTATTAGCCCACAAAGCATGTAATAGCTTGTTATGCCATGATTTTTTGTTCTCTTCCAACAACTTTTTGATGATGATCACCAGGCTCTTGTTTGATGATTCAACTAATCCATTACCTTGAGGATAATAGGCAGTTGAATGAACAATTTCTATTTGGTACCTATGACAAAAATCAACCATATTTTTGGATCCGAAAGCAGTAGCATTATCAGTGATTATTTTCCTTGGGCAACCAAACCGAGAGAGGATGTGACTTTCTAGGAAACTAATGATGATAGATATGGAATTCCTAGTTGGTATGTGTGGGCGAAAAGGTGTCTTTGTAACTCCTATTACCTCACATTAGTTGTCAACCCAGGGGACGACTTTTTTGTTTCAAAGTGTATTTTCGAAGTCTGAGGCGGCTATTACTCAAGAGTAATGTTTTAGGTATAGTACTTAAAATCCAAAAGTAAATGAAAGTGAAATAAATCTACTTATAACAAAGCATTTTAAGACTTAAATCATGCATTTGGCAAAATAAGCAATGTCGATCCAAAGGTCGATATGATAACTCATCCTTTGGAAGCTGATGCTGTAAGTAACCAAGGCAGATCATTAATCTGGGACTAGACAGCAAATGCGATACCCCTCTGTTTGAGATCGTCTCTCACACCAAAACAAAGATAATGCAAATAACAGGAAATGGAAAGCTGCCATTGAAAGTAAACTAGGAAAGCTCTTTAAAAGCAAACTCTTGCAATTAATCAACCAAACTAAACATCGAAGTAAAGAACATGAAACTGTAAAGCATTACGATTCAAAGAAATAGGAATTAAATCAAACCATCACACGGCGGAAATTGGAAAGATATGATACAACAACAGCATACTCCACCAGAGGCTGGGCCCTTAGCCGCCAGCGGATGCTGCTGGGCTACTTCAGATCAGGTGAATGAACAGGCTATGGGGTCAATCAGGTCAAGGAAGCTAATGAGGCGATGATGTAAAGCTGCTGTAGGGCCGATTTGATTCACAATAGAAGGGATCTCTGGGAAAAATGGATTAAATGAACAATAAGTTGATGAAAGACAAGGGATTTCAAGTGCAAACTAGTTAATAGCAGACATAAACATGTAATAGCAAGCCATTAATCATGCTAGGAATAACTATAAGCTAATCAATACATAGAAATCAAACATTCCGGCCATACATAGAGGTATAAGACCCTCTAACTTCGGGAAATGGCTATCAGACTTTGGGGAAAACACATGAGACAAACTAACAACTCATAAACTATGCCGGAACGCCTAAACATAGTCTCTAAGTCATTGGGCACTTGGACAAACAAGTTTTCATAGTTTTAGGCAAAGGGCTAGATCGGGACTAGGCCTCCTTGGTTCAACAAAATGATCAACAAATCAGTCAAAGAGAAAGTTTTACGGACCGAAATATGAGCAGCTGATAGGTAGGTAGGGCAAACCATACATCCTACTCAACATACATAGAACTAATGAATAAAACTTAGCAACAATACCTTAGGTTACTAAAGAGCAGCTAAGAATTCTTTAGCATAACTAAGGGAGAAGAAAACATCAAACTATGAAGATTCAGGGATTTTGAGGTGCCTCCATGGGCATATCTCAAAATCAATCTTTACTGATCTATAGCAGCAAGAAATATGAATTATGAGTGAAAACTAGAAGACAAAACACATTAAGACGCACTATACCATTCTACCATGTCAAGGAATCCATCAACAATCCTTCATCATTCCTCAAAAGCATCCAAGAGGCAGTCCAAAAATCATAACTCAAGTGTATTCTTCAAAGCTCATATGACCAATGCATTAATTCTTCTCTCAAGTTCAGCCTCTGATTTACAATGATAACCATGGAATAAATAGGCTTGAGGGAGGAAAACCTCATGGAGCAACTAGCTATCCCATTGGCCAAGTCAAAATATCTAAACTTGTCCTTGAGGCTTTGCAAAGCCCAAGGCACAAAATATCCAATAAAATATCTAAAAAACTGCTAAAAACGGAAATTATATTGACTTTACATGATTTTCCCATGATAAAAATAGCTTAACGCACATTTGGGAAAATCAGATTTTTGGAGTTCAAAAATTACAAAAATACTTCATATTTATGCCTGAAAAAGGTCCCCTGACTTGCTGGATGCAAATGGCAGCCTTCCCGATGTCGAAATGGGGCTCATGATGGCTCGTTGGAAAGCTCTCTGTGTCTTCTTTCCGGCGCAAGTGGAATCATCTCAATCTGATCTCTGAAAGTCCCTCAAAACTGTACCTGTGCGCAAAAACCCAGAAAATAGCAGACTGCTGATATGGCGGGCAGAATGTGCAAAATGAGGTTGTTTTTCGCCAATTTGAGGGGGTGAATGATCTTCAAATGCCCTGAAAATCGCTGGAGACCTGCTCATGGAATTATGGCATCCATTGGTATCATCCTCCTCCCTTGACAACTCATCAAACTGAAATGGAGAATTTATGAGTTTTTGGCAAAAAACCCAAAAATGCCAAAAAACAAAAAGTTTCCGAAACAGGCCCAAAATTGGCATGCATGACCCTCAAGGGTCCATAGAAACATGCTCCGAAGCTGAAGCCAAAATATCAAGGGCTGATATGCTTTTTGCTTCTTTCCGTGCTAGGCGCCTCTCCTTCAACTTCTTCAATTTCTCTTGTGCTACCTTCAATTTTCGCCTGGCAAATTGATTTAGCTTCTGAAAGTGAAGAGTCTTTTTTCTCTGTAGCTCAAGATCCCTGTTTTCCTTCTCAAGCTTTGTTTCCAAATGCTGGTTAGCCCTCTCAAGCCATGCTTCCTTGTTTTCCTCAATTTCCTGCTCAAAGAGGGTAGTGAGAGGAAAGGCTTCGAATTGAGCTTGTTCTTCTGCTCTCTGTTTCTCCAAGGCTCTTCTAAGCCCGATGGTCCTAGGCCTCTTTCGCCTAGGCTGGTCTTCCTCCTCTTCATCATCAAACTCGCCAATGAGCTCTTCAATTCTTACTTGCACCTTTTCTGCCTCTTTCTTGTACTTGATCGCCCTTGCCTCATGAATGGCTGCATGATACTTCATTTGTTTGTTTTCAACCTCCAAGAAGTGGTTGAAATTCCTCGCCCTTTGAAGATCTTCTTGTAACACTTCAATTTTCTCTTCTTTGTGAATGAGGAGGTTTTCAAGGATGCGGGCCTCATTGTCACTATCATCACTTTGGATAGGGATAATAGCTAATTCACCTCCATGCTTTGCACTTTCTCCAATTTTACTTTTGCCTTTGAATGCCAATCTAGCGCTTTTTTTCCTTGGCAAGCTAGAAGTTGTCTTTTTGGGCAATTTCCTCTTTTTAGGAATAGTTTTGATCACTGTTAAGGAGGCAGCTTCAGCTTGCTGTCCTTCCTCAACATCCTGTCCAGCTTGTGGCTCAAGAGGTGCTTCAATTGTTTGCCCAACTTGCTGTTTCTCAACTGCTGTATGCTGTTGTTCCTCCTCCTGTACCTGCTGCTGCTCATCAAATTCTAGCTGCTGCTGTCCATCAGCCTCTATTCTTTGTCCTTGATTTCCAAGCCATTGTTGTTGTCCCCTCAAAATACGCTCACTGCTTTGTTCATCATCCTCCTTTTCTCCCTGTGGCTCACTGTCCTCTCCTTCTCCCTGTTTACTTGGCTGCCCAGTGGTCATCTTGAGTTTTTTAGGAGTAGGCCTACTAGATAAAGGCACTGGGCGATGGACAGGCTGAGTAGGAGACACATGAACAGGAGGGACAGTGGCGAAATCGGCATGGCTAATGAATGAATCCCATGAAACCCCTTTCTTCTCCAGCTGGTGTAAGAAGATAATTTTGATCAAGGAATGATGAAAGAGAGAAGGGATTTGCTGAGGTGGAGCTTTCTTTTGGACAGTAGCTGCCATTTTCTCTATGATTTTGGACAAAAAGTATGGAAGGTTTAATTGCCTGCTTCTAGTAAAATGCATCAACAAGCGAACATGATAGGCAAAAATTTGGCTAAACCTCCCTTCACAAGTGAAATATCTCATTATGGCTTTCATCAGCGGAGCATAAATGTCAAGAAGATAGGAGAAAGGGAAAATAGCGGTGATGGTTTCTCTATGTTCCGGCTTGATGAAAAGTTTATAATCCTCCAGATCAAGATGCGCTTGTTTAAACCACTTTTCACCATGATACGGGATCTTGGTAGCCTTGGATACATACCTTGGGGAGATTTTGAAGTCAAGACCTGCTAACTGGAAGTGTTTTTCTTTGAATCTCAAAGCGCACAAATGTGTAAGTGGCGAGAAACTCTTGACTTCTTCTATCCTCTGACAGAAATCAAGACGGCCTACTTCATGGAAATTGAAAAGCACTGATGGGTGAGCATTGATTTCTTCTATGGAGATAGGCTCATATCTCTTATGTTGTCCGCCTTTGTGATCTCGTTTTGGAGGCATTCTGACTTTGAAACAAGCTTTGGAAGAGGAAAACTGCCTTCACTATATGAAAAATGCTCTGCTGGATTGAAACTGGCCACTACACTGTTTGGATAGTTTAGACAATGTGGTTTTGAATAAAATGTAATAATGCTTCCTTGAATAAGCCACCTCTACACTTCTTAAAAACAGTCCTTCAACTCTGGATATACTTCAGCTATGTAACCTTTTTAACAATGGTACCATGTGTAAAAGATGGGGTAACTGCTTTGTAGATTCCCTGTGCACAGTTTTGAACAATCACCCCTCTTGTGACTTTGTTAGAGGCCAACCTACATTGTTATTTGTGTTTTCAAAACAAAACTTGAATATAATAACCCTGCTCTTCAGGTCATTCACCTTGAAAAATACCTCTGTCAACAGATTTCTGTAGAGACCATACAGTGGAAAGAAAGGAGACCTTTTGGTTAGCTGAAAAATTAGCCCACAGTGTTAAGGAAAACACCTTTCACTTGTGAATTTTGAGAAGTCAATCACCACCTTTGTACCTACAGAACTGATGTCAAAATCCAACATCAACAACCTGTTTGTCGGTCGGGATCTCATTTACTTTTGAAAATTTCTGTCAACAAGTCTTGAACATGATACAATATGGTTTCTAGGAAAGGCAGACTCAAGTTAGATTGTAAAATCAGTGCACAGTGCTTTGTGAAGGACACCTTTTCTTGTGAAGTTAAAAGATCAACCAACACCTCTATACCTCTGCCTCTAATGTTTAAAGTTTCAACCATCAACAACTCTGCCCTTTAGAAAGTGGCTCTGTTTACCTTCAGAAAAACCCTGTTAACAAATCTTCAACATGATACAATATGGTTTCGGTAAAGGCAGACCCAAGTTAGATGTATAACCAATGCACAGTGGTTTTAGGAAACATACTCTCTGCTTGTGAGTTTAAGAGATCCACCAACACATCTATACCCCTGCCTCCAATGTTTAAAGTTTCAACCATCAACAACTCTGCCCTTTAGAAAGTGGCTCTGCACCTTTGGAAAAACTCTGTTCAACAATCTTCAGAATGATACAATGTAGTGCAATGAAAAAGCAGACTTAGTTTAGGTGAAAATCAATGCAGACAGTGGTTTAGACAATACACCCTTTGCTTGTGAGTTTGAGAGATACACCAACACCTCTGTTTTTGACAACTTTGATATCAACCAACACCTAGCTCGAAAGAGGCTTTCAAACTTTCAGCAATTCTGTCCTGTGCAAGTGTGCCTTCTTTGCACCTTTTGAATTTTTGAGAAGAAATACCTTGGAGGGAGCTTGAAATGCACCGGAACCCTCCAACACTGGCGCGGCAACCTTTGGAGAAAAACCCGTCGCGCAAAAGAAACTTGTCGGGTCGGCCTGTCGTGTGGTCGGGCGGCCTCCTACAGGCACGTCGCGCCCACCTACAGGCACGTCGCGCCGACGAAGGAAGCCTTTGTAAATTGCTACCCAGGCACGTCGCGCCCAAATCCAGGCACGTCGCGCGGCCTTAACCGGTGCAGAAAACTTCAATTTGCTTGAAAAACGTTGTGATACTTGGGAGCTGCGGAAGTTGGCTTTGAATTTCGACAATGACCTTCGTACTCCCCTATTTCATTCTTTTGACACTCCTTCAACGGCTACTTTCATTGTTTATTTAAAATACAAAAATAAAGACCCCATGGCTATCTTTGAACACAGTGAAGTTTTTCGTTCAAACAGTGGCATTTCTTTGCTTTGAGAGTTAAAGTCTTTATTTGCGCTCTTAGTCTCTTTATCACTGCAAATATTTAAACTTTGCCGGTCCTATTTGGACTTGATGATATCTCTGCCCTTCTTAAATGATACAAAACTGTGTTTGCATCAAGCTGTTTTTTAAACAGTGATAGTTCATCAAATTTGCTTTGCCTATTCATGAAGTTACATACCTGTTCTCATAAGAGAGATATTTCAAAACCTCGACTCTGTCCCCCGTTTTGACACTTTAGGTGACAATGTTAACAAAAGAAAAGTCATTCAAAATCTGTCAAAGGCATTTGAAAGCTGTTTTATCACTTAACAGGAGATCGCCGGTGCCCTTGCAGTTAGTTTAACAATCTCGGTTCTTAGGTGATTTACAGGTTTCCCTCTGGACTGTAAGTGCCTTCTACTAGCTGTTTCTTTTTATAACATAATTCTCTGCTTTACAACTCACTATGCCACATCCCTGCCACTGCTTATTTAATACTGTATCTTTGTGCTAAGTCTGCCCCTTGGAATGATGACAACTGTGTTTGTTTTTAAGACATATAAACAGTGGTGACTCATCACAACCAACTTCTTCTGCCTATTCATAAGATTGAATACCACTTGCCTCCTGCATCTGAAAAGACAAGCTTGTGCAATATGAAAACAGGACTCTTTGATACATAGTCATTATTTTGCTCTGATCATTGTGTTAACCTCTTTTTGCCAAAAGAACCATTTCATAACTGAACTATGTTCACTGTTTTCCTCTCTTGGCGATTTTTAGCAAGGAAGGGCTATTCATAATGCACCAAAACATTTGAAAGCTGTAAACACCATTTCTTGAAAGGCGCTTCTTTGGACCTTTGGTATATGATATTGTTTAGTTGCTTAACCTTTTCCTCAAGGAGACAGTCTTCTTTTTGGTATCAGTGGCACACATATATTCAATATTGTCTCTTTCCTACTGTAGGTATAGTCTGACAGATAGTTCTTTGAAATAGGAGTACCAATACCTTTACATTACCAGCACTATCATTCATCTGTGTAATGACCTTGATTCAGTCTTTGGTATCCTTCCACTGCTTTCTTGTATCAATCAGTTTCAGCAACCTGCAGTAGCTTTGGCCATCTGCTCATATATGGATGAGGCTTTTCATCAGGTAAGGTATTTGAAGGTTTTTTAACAATTCTGTTCAAGACAGCCTTTCTCTGAAGGTGATGGTAAGTAAACCACTTGGAAAACATCAGTCTTAGCATCTTCACTTGCAAGCATCATTGTGTGTCAGCAAAAACCTTAGCCAGAGTAATACTGTCTCCCTGACTTGAAAGTTTCAGATGATCTCTTTTATTAAATCAGACTCTCCTTTCTTTTGAGCCAGCATATTTCAAGCTCCATTCCTGTTATGATCATCCATTACATTCATGAAACCTGAAGATATTGTTTCATTGTTTTAGTAAAGGCAAACCTGGACTTTTGCAACCTTCTGAGTCAACACTGGCCTGCGCCCTCTGCTTATGGATGAAGGAGGTGCCCTAACCCTCTGCTTGTAAATGAAGGAGGTTCTGGGCCTTGACAATTTACCCCTTTGCTGAGACAATGGCGACCCTTTCTTACTATGATTTTCATGCTGGAAAGAGCTGTAAGGTCCTGATGAGTGACTTTTGTTTTGCAGCTTCATCTCAGGCTCACAATACATTTAGAAGCAGCTGTTCCTCTAACTGTAGATCAAGCATTTCCTCCTGAGATAAAGTTATATTTCCTGCCTTTGAAGAAACCATAGAACACTGTGAAAAACCTACTAGTCAGCTTGAGATTGGGCTTTATGCAGTGCTGAGACCTAAGGAATATGAGTGGCGCGATTTAAGGCTGTTTGTCAATTTCATTTGCAAATTAAGGGATCAGTCATGGTAGGTCTGCTGCAGATGGAGGCTTTTTGGCTTTTTGATGATTGCCAAAGGTGAAATGTCCTAAAACGCCACTTCCTAACATAGGGGAGACTATTTAAACAGATGTGGATTTGCCTTTTAAGGTTGATGGGCAGATCAATAAGGCTGAAGCTAGATAGGATTGTGATATGAGGTTTTTGATGTTGCCAGGGGTGGACTGAATAGGTAGAAAGGCGAAAAAAGTTTTGGGAGGTTTTTCTGGATGACATATTGACATAAGGAAATCAGTTTCTAGAAAACTCAGCTGAAGATATAGTCATCACTAACATGTAAAAAATACTGATGGCTAACAGTGGCTCCATTTGGGGAGGGCAGCTCCTCGTCAGGAGGTGTCCAGAATTCAGATTTTTGGCTTATGAAGACCGGTGCCTTATCCATTGGCGCAAAATTTACCCTTCTCTTGATGTTATTTCTGAAAAATGACAGCATGGTTAACATCAATGATACTTCTACCTACCCCACTATCTTTCCTAACATTTTTTCTTCACTTTGGCGCATTTGAACTAGCTGCCTTTTGACAATGCATATTTTTTCTTTTGCAAAATGAACCTATCTATTTCTACCCTTATATCTGCCGGGAGTTCAGATTAAACTGATGAACTCCTTCATTTCTCTACTTAAAGATAGATTGACTGTCAAGATTAAGCAGTTTGACAGGATTTTATTCTCTAATCTAAAACATGAAATTCAAAAATGATCAAATCAGGATTAGGCAGTCTGATTTGTCATACATTTGCGGCATAAAAGACAAGCTGCACACAAATGTTATTCTGCAACAAAAAGGAAACTAGACAAGCGGGGCTAAGATATACAATGTGTTTTTCATCCCTAGCTTCTCTCTTTGGTTCTGTTTTAGGCATGTGGAACCAGAATCTCTCCCTAATCTAAGCTCTGTGATAAGTCAATCTTACAAAATGTTGACTATCTTTGCACTCACTAACTTATCAGCAAATAAATTTAAACATGCTCAGCTATGATTAGGCTAGATAGCTGAACAAGACATTGAAGTACTAGTAGCGGCATTTAGACTTGCTCGCTTTCCGAAGGACTATTTTTGTTTTTTATTTTTTTTTGGAACATGGGGCCTTACCACTGCTTTTTAGAAACTGCCCTCTTTTTCTACTTTTCACTATTTTTTGTATTTTCTTCTTTTTCACTTTTTCTTCAAACAAACTACAAATGAAAAGGTGCTCACAGGCTAAGCTTATTTTCTATTGTTGTCTTTCTATCCTGATCTAATCTGTGCACAATAGACATTTGTTTGGTGAACTCTGTTTTCAAATGCAACCAGTCAAGTAGATGCTCACATGGGTGATTCTGGTTTAGTTCTTTCATGATGCGGAAATAATGAAAAGGCCACTCCCATTTAGTTTGTTTCTGGATAGTAGAGCTTAAGTTTTTTCTCATTCTTGGTAGCAACTTGTTTATGATAGAACCCACTACCCCTACAGATTTCTCAAGGAAAACAACAAATAGATCTTGGAATAATACCTGATCTAGAGGATTTGATACATAGGATTTATTCAAGACTACTCTTTCAGACTTCTCAAGGAAAACAACAAATGGATCTTGGAATAATACTTGATCTAGAGGTTTTGAGATATAGGCTTCATTTAGGACTACTCTTTCTTCCACTTGGCTATATTTGGGACCTCCCTGGTAAAACAACTCTTCCTCATAATCACTCGAACTGTCAGACTCATCATGTATTGCAGTGTATTTTTCAATCCAAGCTGATGTGTTTTGATAGGGCGGGCTGGAAACTGTGTGAAGGTCATCAGGTTGATGGGCGGGGATACACTTTGACAGTAAATTATCTTGAAAGGATAGTGTGACAACTCCCATGTGTTTATCAACCTCTACTTCTTCATCTGCAATTTGTAACTCAATGGAACTGGGTAACTGCAAATCTGGAGTTAAGGAAGATTCTATGTCCAAAATTATTTCCTCAACTATTTCAGGCAAAGGATTCTCATTTACAATATGCTCAAGAATTTCACCATCTTCCTCAAACTCATCATCAAAGCTGAAAAATTGTTGATTTCCAATCATGTGCATGTTATCTCTGACGGGCTGAAGTGAAGTAGAGCAAAGAGTCCGAGACTCTTCACTTACTTCTAAACTTTCAAGGTTCTCCTCATGAGTGTCATAGATGACCGGTAATGGCTGCTTACTTTTCTCAAATTTATGAAACTGAGCTTCCTCCCAAAAATAAAAAACTGAATCCTCTGCAAAGTTAGCTTCTGTTTTGGAAATCATATAAGTCAACATATTGATCAAACATTTGAGAATCATTAACATAAGCAATGTCACCAGCCATGTACATTGGATTGCCAGATTTCTTTTCTTCAACTTGATTTACAAATCTATTTTCTGACTTATGATATGCAGGATTAACAGGAGAAAGATCAGAGAAGTTTTGGTTATTAGTTTCTGCATCTAGTAACGGAAAATGCGTTTCTGATGGTTTGAGAGCTTCTTCCTTTTCCATTATTTGTTTGTCTATATCACTTTCATTGTATAAGATAAAAGAATCTAAATTGGAATGAGTGGAATAAATGGGAGTATTGTTTTCCATGACTGCTTGAGTTACCAAAGGTTGAGTTACTTCTAGTCCCAGGTTTTCCATGACTGCTTTAGGCATGAGGTTATGGGAGGTACCCGAATCTAACATGGCATTATGTAATATATTGTCCCGTATGTTCAGGCTCACATAGGAAGGAGAAACAGACCCTTCTTGGTATTGACCTTCTATTTTCGGGCCGAATAAGAGCTCGGGTTTGTTTTCAGTTAGATTTAAAGTATCTTCTTCGCTCCCTATGTCAAAAACTTTGAAAATTTGAGATCTATACCTATCTACAGTTATTAGCTCAGTAAGGGGTATGGTAATTTTTATTTCGGAAACTTCCCCTTCGAAACTAAAAGGAGTTTGTAGTTTGGGCAGATTTGTTTCAGCTCTTTCGGACATGATCTTTTCTATGCTCTTAATTTGCTGACTCTGATTCGGGACTTTGTTTGACACCGTTACTTTGGGGGTTTTTGTAGAGGTGCTAAGAGTATCTGAGCTAAGACTTGTTTGAATAGCTTTATCCTTGTTTTGGTCAATTTTCTTGGCCATAATTTTGTTGCTATCCCTGGCTTTTTTAGGGATGGTGTCAGAGGTTTTAGCAGTGTCAGGGCTACCCTTCTTGGAGTAGTCTTGGTTTTTTCTACTTCTAAGGTTATACTGCCTATGAGCTTCTATAATGGCATTCTGAAAATCTATGACAGGATCTTCGAGATCTTCATCATTGGCTTCTTCCTGACTTGGATAGCATAACTCTTGCTCTTCTGCTGTGAGGTAAACCTTACTCTCGTTATCAAAACCTATGAGGTTCCAATGATTTTCATCAATGGGTTCAGTATCCTTATCCTCTTTATCAACATAATTCTCACTGAAGGATGGTCTGATTTGCTGATCATTTCCTCTTGGTTTATTTTGAGACTGACCTTTTCTAAAGCCTTGGTTCTGGTTTTGAGGGTTTAGTTGGTTTTCCCTATGAGGCACTTTTTCACTCATTTTTTCCCACATCTTTGTCATGGATTTGACCAAGCCATCTATTCTAGGATCTAGGGAAGGAGATGAACTGGATACCTCATCTCTATATGGGACTTTTCTTTCTAATCTAGTCCTAGCTCTTTTTTCTGCTAAATTGGCTTCTTGTTTTATGGCTACTTGTTGCATTTTCTCTAGGGTAGGGGGATCCTTGTCTCTCAGATGATATGTCATGTCTGGATCAAAACCCTCGGGGAATTTTTCCAAGACTAAACCAAGTGGGGGTTTGAAGTGAGGTGGGAGGGCGTTATACACATTGTTGAACCTAGTGCAGTATGCCTGGACACTTTCCCCATTTTCCTGTTTTAGGTTGTTATATTCTGACAGGATTTGAATAGGGTTCCTTCGGACTTCCCACTTGTTCGCAAAGACTTGGCAGAGTTCTAAGATGTTGTGGATGCTGTTTGGAGGCAAGCTTTTAAACCATGTTTTGGGTTCTCCACCCAGGCTTTGGGCGAATATTCTCATTCTGACGGTTTCGTCGTGTACTTCCATGTATTCAAAAGCATCACTAATCCTACTTACATGCTGTTGAGCTGTGGTGGTGTTTTCTCCGGTAAAGTGTGGGATTTTGTCTTGATATTTATTTGGGGGAGGAGCCAAGGGCGGTGGCAACACCAAAGGTGCGTACCAGGCTGCCATGACTGGAGGTAATGGATGATGTGCAAGATGAGGACTAGTAGGCTGAAATGAAGTGGTTTGAACAGTGATGGTTTGACCAGGTGTGGTGGATGAACTTAGACTAGTGATCTGGTTTTGAGAAGATCTGGGATGATAGGAGCCAAATTGATAAAGAAGCTGGAAATCAGGAGGAGTGGTGGGTGAAGCTTCTCTAATAGTACTCTGTGGTGGGTCTAGGGGTTCAAGATCGTCAAAGTTTACCTTACTATATGATTTTCTTCTGGGAAGAGCTTGTGATGACTCTAGTTCAAAAGGTGAATCTAGTAGGATAGTGCGATGTTTAGGTACAGATCTTGCTCTACGGGTGGATCTACCAGTAGCTAGATGGTCAGTTTCAGAAGCTTGCCACAGAATCTTTTCTGGGTCATCTACTATGATAGGGGGATTTGGGTCTGGATGGGCTCTGGTATTGATTCTTCATGAAGCCAGATTTTAGATCCAGGGTTTAGAGAGAATGGTATTGGTGAATGTTTTGGATGAGTGATTTTCTAAAATTTTACTAAGGTGAAGGATGGTCAAAATAAAAGGGATGGATTAGTGGAGTCGCCAGGTGGAACTGGGTTGTTTTTGTGAAGATAGCTATGGTCCACCACCGGTAACTAATCTGGAAATGTTTTTGGATTTTCTGAGTTTTATGTGCAGCCTATGATTTGTTAAAGTATCCTAGACTTGTTTCAACACTTTGCTAGGGTGATGAGAACAAAAAGAGTTTACTCTAAAAAATGGGTCTATGGACTGCTTGCTTGTTTATGGTACCTAAAGGACCAAAGAGTCTATAAGAGTTTGCTGGACTATTATGTACTCAGTGTCTTACCATCTCCCACTATGTTAGTGAGTGATGGGAAGGTTTATCGGATAGTAGCCTAGAGTTTTGAAAAGTAGTAAGGCTTACTAGAAGTTTAGTGGAGTCGCCAGGTGGATTGTCAGTTGTTTGAGATAAACTTGTATGGTCCACCACCAGTAATGTCAAAAACCAATCTAAAGGAGTGTTTTGGGGTTTTTTTGAGTTTTATGTGCCTACAAGGTTTGGAAGAGTTTTCTATAACTGACTCATCATTTTGCTAAGATGGTGAAAGAGCTATTTTCTACTCCTCAAACAGTCTCTAAGTTTACTAAGCTTGATTGAGACTTTGGGAGTTACTAAGTTGTACTTAGATTGTCACTAACTCGGAAGGTCCTACTGTGAGTGTCACTATGTTAGTGAGCAGCGGGATAAGTCAATCAGATAGTATTCTTAAAGGCTTCTAAAGATGAGGGAAACTAAGCTTTTTAATCACTCAGAGTCCCACCGTGATCGCCATTATGTTAGAGAGCGGTGGGATAAGTCAATAAGCTAGTAGTCTCAAAAGTCTCTTAAGATGAGGGAAACTAAGTTTTTTAATCACTCAGAGTCCCACCGTGATCGCCATTATGTTAGTATGGCGATGAGGTGGCTAAATCGGATGGAATTCTAAAATTTAGCAAGGTAGTAAGGCCTACTGGAGGCTAGTGGAGTCGCCAGGTGGATTTTTAGTTGTTTTGAGGTATATTTGTATGGTCCACCACCAATACTAGACAAAAACCAATCTAAGGGAATGTTTTGGGGTTTTTCTGAGTTTTTTGTGCTTATGAGGTTTGGTAGAGCTTCTTATAACTAAATCATCATTTTGCTAAGATGGTGAAAGAGTTAGCTTCTACTCTTCAAGCAACACTTAAGTTTTCTAAGTTTGATTGATACTTCGAGAAATCTAAGGTGCACTTAGACTGTCACTAACTCGGAAGGTCCCACCGTGATCGTTACTATGTCAGTGAGCGGTGGGATAAGTCAATCAAATAGTATTCTTAAGGCTGCTAGACAAATTAGGGAAACTAAGTTGTTTATCACTCAGAGTCCCATCGTGATCGCCATTATGTTAGTGTCCCGTGATTTGGCCGATTGGCTAGCCAAATGACGATGTAACATCAAACCAAGCTTTGGAGCCCAAGGACCTAGCCTTCCTGGACTCAGAGAGGGCTCTCTCTATTAGATGTAAAGGATGTCGGTGTGTTTGCTTATGGTGTTCTGATATTAGGCTAGTTATGAAGTGTGTTTTTGGTTTTTAGTTTTTAAGTTTGTGAGGGATAAAGCTGATCAAAGATATAAACTGGATAACAAGATGTAGATAAATTGGGCTATGGGGTCAAAATGGTCAAGGAAACTATCAGATGATGATGTAAATGCTGTTTGTAGGAGTAGATTTGAGTCACAATAGAAGGGATCTCTGGGTAAAATGGATTAAATGAACAATAAGTTGGTGAAAGACAAGGGATTTCAAGTGCAAACTAGTAAATAGCAGACATAAACATGTAATAGCAAGCCATTAATCATGCTAGGAATAACTATAAGCTAATTAAAACATAGAAATCAAACATTTCCAGCCATACATAGAGGTATAAGACCCTCTAACTTCGGGAAAAGGCTATCAGACTTTGGGGAAAAACATATAAGACAAACTAACAACTCATAAACTATGCCGGAACGCCTAAACATAGTCTCTAAGTCATTGGGCACTTGGACAAATAAGTTTTCATAGTTTTAGGCAAAGGGCTAGATCGGGACTAGGCCTCCTTGGTTCAACAAATCAGTCAAAGAGAAAGTTTTATGGACAGAACTATGGGCAGCTGATAGGTAGGTAGGGAAAACCATACATCCTACTCAACATACATGGAACTAATGAATAAAACTTAGCAACAACACCTTAGGTTACTAAAGAGCAGCTAAGAATTCTTTAGCATAACTAAGGGAGAAGAAAACATCAAGCTATGAAGATTCAAGGATTTTGAGGTGCCTCCATGGGCATATCTCAAAATCAATCTTTACTGATCTATAGCAGCAAGAAATATGTAGTATGAATGAAAACTAGAAGACAAAACACATTAAGAAGCACTATACCATTCTACCATATCAAGGAATCCATCAACAATCCTTCATCATTCCTCAAAAGCATCCAAGAGGCAGTCCAAAAATCATAACTCAAGTGTATTCTTCAAAGCTCATATGACCAATGCATTATTTCTTCTCTCAAGTTCAGCCTCTGATTTACAATGAAAACCATGGAATAAATAGGCTTGAGGAAGGAAAACCTCATGGAGCAACTAACTATCCCATTGGCCAAGTCAAAATATCTAAACTTGTCCTTGAGGCTTTGCAAAGCCCAAGGCACAAAATATCCCATAAAATATCTAAAAAACTGCTAAAAACGGAAATTATATTGATTTTACATGATTTCCCAATGATAAAAATAGCTTAACACACATTTGGGAAAAGCAGATTTTTGGAGTTCAAAAATTACAAAAATACTTCATATTTATGCCTAAAAAAGGTCCCCTGACTTTCTAGATGCAAATGGCAGCCTTCCCGATGTCGAAATGAGGCTCATGATGACTCGTTGGAAAGCTCTCTATGTCTGCTTTCCGGCGCAAGTGGAATCACCTCAATCTGATCTCTGAAAGTCCTTCAAAACTGTACCTGTGTGCAAAAACCCAGAAAATAGCAGGCTGCTGATATGGCGGGCAGAATGTGCAAAATGAGGCTGTTTTTCGCCAATTTGAGGGGGCGAATGATCTTCAAATGCCCTGAAAATCGTTGGAGACCTGCTCATGGAATTATGGCATCCATTGGTATCATCCTCCTCTCTTGACAACTCATCAAACTGAAATGGCGAATTTATGAGTTTTTGGCGAAAAACCCAAAAATGCCAAAAAACAAAAAGTTTCCGAAACAAGCCCAAAATTGGCATGCATGACCCTCAAGGGTCCATAGAAACATGCTCAGAAGCTGAAGCCAAAATATCAAGGGCTGATATACTTTTTGCTTCTTTCCGTGCTAGGTGCCTCTACTTCAACTTCTTCAATTTCTCTTGTGCTACCTTCAATTTTCGCCTGGCAAACTGATTTAGCTTCTGAAAGTGAAGAGTCCTTTTTCTCTGTAGCTCAAGATCCCTGTTTGCCTTCTCAAGCTTTGTTTCTAAATGCTGGTTAGCCCTCTCAAGCCATGCTTCCTTGTTTTCCTCAATTTCCTGCTCAAAGAGGGCAGTGAGAGGAAAGGCTTCGAATTGAGCTTGTTCTTCTGCTCTCTGTTTCTCCAAGGCTCTTCTAAGCCCGATGGTTCTAGGCCTCTTTCGCCTAGGCTGGTCTTCCTCCTCTTCATCATCAAACTCGCCAATGAGCTCTTCAATTCTTACTTGCGCCTTTTCTGCCTCCTTTTTATACTTGATCGCCCTTGCCTCATGAATGGCTGCATGAAACTTCATTTGTTTGTTTTCAACCTCCAAGAAGTGGTTGAAATTCCTCGTCCTTTGAAGATCTTCTTGTAACACTTCAATTTGCTCTTCTTTGTGAATGAGGAGGTTTTCAAGGATGCGGGCCTCATTGTCACTATCATCACTTTGGATAGGGATAATAGCTAATTCACCTCCATGCTTTGCACTTTCTCCAATTTTACTTTTGCCTTTAAATGCCAATCTAGCGCTTTTTCTCCTTGGCAAGCTAGAAGTTGTCTTTTTGGGCAATTTCCTCTTTTTAGGAATAGTTTTGGTCACTGTCAAGGAGGCAGCTTCAGCTTGCTGTCCTTCCTCAACATCTTGTCCAGCTTGTGGCTCAAAAGATGCTTCAATTGTTTGCTCAACCTGCTGCTCTTCAATCTTTGTCTGTTGCTGTTCCTCTTCCAACTCTGGCTGCTGCTCATCAACCTGCACTTGCTGCTGTTCATCAACCTCTAGCTGCTGTCCACTGATTTCCAACTGCTGCTGTCCCTCAAAATCTGGCTGCTGCTGTTCATCATCCTCCTTTTCTCCCTGTGGCTCACTGTCCTCTCCTTCTCCCTGTTTACTTGGCTGCCCAGTGGTCATCTTGAGTTTTTTAGGGGTAGGCCTACTAGATAAAGGCACTGGGCGATGGACAGGCTGAGTAGGAGGCACATGAACAGGAGGGACAATGGTGAAATCGGCATGGCTAATGAATGAATCCCATGAAACCCCTTTCTTCTCCAGCTGGTGTAAGAAGATGATTTTGATCAAGGAATGGTGAAAGAGAGAAGGGATTTGCTGAAGTGGAGCTTTCCTTTGGACAATAGCTGCCATTTTCTCTATGCTTTTGGACAAAAAGTATGGAAGGTTTAATTGCCTGCTTCTAGTAAAATGCATCAACAAGCGAACATGATAGGAAAAAATTTGGCTAAACCTCCCTTCACAAGTGAAATATCTCATTATGGCTTTCATCAGCGGAGCATAACTGTCAAGAAGATAGGAGAAAGGGAAAATAGCGGTGATGGTTTCTATATGTTCCGGCTTGATGAAAAGTTTATAATCCTCCAGATCAAGATGCGCTTGTTTAAACCACCTTTCACCATGATACGGGATCTTGGTAGCCTTGGATACATACCTTGGGGAGATTTTGAAGTCAAGACCTGCTAACTGGAAGTGTTTGTCCTTGAATCTCAAAGCGCACAAATGTGTAAGTGGCGAGAAACTCTTGACTTCCTCTATCCTCTGACAGAAATCAAGACAACCTACTTCATGGAAATTGAAAAGCACTGAGGGATGAGCATTGATTTCTTCTATGGAGATAGGTTCATATCTCTTATGTTGTCCGCCTTTGTGATCTCGTTTTGGAGGCATTCTGACTTTGAAACAAGCTTTGGAAGAGGCAAACTGCCTTCGTTATATGAAAAATGCTCTGCTGGATTGAAACTGGCCACTACACTGTTTGGATGGTTTAGACAATGTGGTTTTGAATGAAATGTAACAATGCTTCCTTGAATAAGCCCCCTCTACACTTCTTAAAAACAGTCCTTCAACTCTGGATACACTTCAGCTATGTAACCTTTTTAACAATGGTACCATGTGTAAAAGATGGGGTAACTTCTTTGTAGATTCCCTGTGCACAGTTTTGAACAATCACCCCTCTTGTGACTTTGTTAGAGGCCAACCTACACTGTTATTTGTGTTTTCAAAACAAAACTCGAATATAATAACCCTGCTCTTCAGGTCATTCACCTTGAAAAATACCTCTGTCAACAGATTTCTGTAGAGACCATACAGTGGAAAGAAAGGAGTCCTTTTGGTTAGGTGAAAAATTAGCCCACAGTGTTAAGGAAAACACCTTTCACTTGTGAATTTTGAGAAGTCAATCACCACCTTTGTACCTCTGCCTTTGATGTCAAAATCCAACATCAACAACCTCTGTCCTTCACTATGCTGTTTACTTTTGAAAATCTCTGTCAACAAGTCTTCAACATGATACAATATGGTTTCTAGGAAAGGCAGACTCAAGTTAGATTGTAAAATCAGTGCACAGTGCTTTGTGAAGGACACCTTTTCTTGTGAAGTTAAAATATCAATCAACACCTCTATACCTCTGCCTCTAATGTTTAAAGTTTCAACCATCAACAACTCTGCCCTTTAGAAAGTGGCTCTGTTTACCTTCAGAAAAACCCTGTTAACAAATCTTCAACATGATACAATATGGTTTCGGTAAAGGCAGACCCAAGTTAGATGTATAACCAATGCACAGTGGTTTTTAGGAAACATACTCTCTGCTTGTGAGTTTAAGAGATCAATATGATACCTGTACCTCTGTCTTAATCTTAACTTCAAACACTAACAACTCTGCTCTTTAGAAAATGGCTCTGCACCTTTGGAAAAACTCTGTTCAACAATCTTCGGAATGATACAATGTAGTGCAATGAAAAAGCGGACTTAGTTTAGGTGAAAATCACGACTTTGATGGTTTAGACAATACACCCCTTGCTTGTTGAGTTTGAGATACACCAACACCTGTTTTGTTTTTGACAACTTTGATATCAACCAACACCTAGCTCGAAAGAGGCTTTCAAACTTTCAACAATTACATCTGTGCAAGTGTACCTTCTTTGCACTTTTGAATTTTTGAGAAGAAATACCTTGGAGGGAGCTTGAAATGCACCGGGACCCTCCAACACTGGCGCGGCAACCTTTGGAGAAAAACCCGTCGTGCAAAAGAAACTTGTCGGGTCGGCCTGTCGTGTGGTCGGGCGGCCTCCTACAGGCACGTCGCGCCGGCATACGAAAGAAACCTTTATAAATCGCTGCCGGACACGTCGCGCCCAAATCCGAGGGCACGTCGCGCGGCCTTAACCGTTACATAAAACTTCAATTTGCTTTGAAAAGCGTTGTGATACTTGGGAGGCTGCGGAAGTTGTGGCTTTGAATTTCGACAATGACCTTCGTACTCCCCTATTTCATTCTTCCAGCCTCCTTCAACGGCTACTTTCATTGTTTTATTTAAAATACAAAAATAAAGACCTCATGGCTATCTTTGAACACGAGTGAAGTTTTCGTTCAAACAGTGGCATTTCTTTGCTTTGAGAGTTAAAGTGTTTATTTGCGCTCTTAGTTTCTTTATCACTGCAAATATTTAAACTTTGCCGGTCCTATTTGGACTTGATGATATCTCTGCCCTTCTTAAATGATACAAAACTGTGTTTGCATCAAGCTGTTTTTTAAATAGTGATAGTTCATCAAATTTGCTTTGCCTATTCATGAAGTTACATACCTGTTCTCATAAGAGAGACATTTCAAAACCTCGACTCTGTCCCCCGTTTTGACACTTTAGGTGACAATGTTAACAAAAGAAAATTCATTCAAAATCTGTCAAAGGCATTTGAAAGCTGTTTTATCACTTAACAGGAGATCGCCGGTGCCCTTGCAATTAGTTTAACAATCTCGGTTCTTAGGTGATTTACAGTTTTCCTTCTGGACTGTAAGTGCCTTCTACTAGCTGTTTCTTTTTATAACATAATTCTTTGCTTTACAACTCACTATGCCACATCCCTGCCACTGTTTATTTAATACTGTATCTTTGTGCTAAGTCTGCCCTTTGGAATGATGACAACTGTGTTTGTTTTTAAAACATATAAACAGTGGTGACTCATCACAACCAACTTCTTCTGCCTA